>JAOXJM010000007.1:2478140-2488587 GCA_026413425.1 Tringa solitaria
CCCCCCAGGCTGGGTGATAGGGCAGGGCCTGATTTCTCATTTATTAACGAGCGCTGATGTGCCCAGGTTTGGTTTCGGGGGCAGGACAGGCTGAGGCGAGTTGTGCCATCACTTTCTGTGGTCCCTCCCCTCTCCTGTGATAGTCTTTGGGAAGGCAGCAGGGTTTGGGGGATGACAGGGAAGTCCTCACCTTCCCGGTCCTCACCCACTGGGATTTCACCCCGAGAGCTTAATGGGGACAGAAATGATTGAGGTTATAATGACTTGGTGCTTTCTGTGTTAGCAATACCTAATACCTGGAGCGTTACCTCACAGGGACCATGCAGACATCTCGGGAATGACAGCCCTGTGGTGGGTAAGATAAGAAAGGATGGAGAACAGGTCCAGGAGCATCTCGTTGACCAAAGTCATATTGCACACACACCCCCGGCAGCCCCACACCCCCAGCACAGGGCAGCTCTGCCCCATGAATGGCTTTTCTCATTCCTCCCCTGCCAAAGGCAGAGATGGGTGAGATCAAATAAGGGATCCACTTACTGCATCCATAGCCTTCAGCCCATCTCTTGAAGATGAGGAGGAGCTGTGTGTGATAGGGAGAGGGAACAGCAGCAGGACCCTGGATTCAAGTCTGGGCTGTAGAAGTGCTTTCCTAGGGATGGTTGTTAAAACAAAACCATCCTGGTCCCCCCAGCCCCTTTCCAGCTGCCCTTGGTGGAGCTGCCCAGCCCAGGCTGACCTACCAGAGCCAGGGAAGCTGTGATGATCCTCCCACAGACCCTGGGCAGACTTTAGGCAGTAACTCCCAAAGTATTCAGTCCTCCAAAACCAGATTTTGCTCCTAGACTGTTGGCTCCTTCTCGTCTGGGCCATGTCCTGTCTCATCGCATCCCCCTCATGGTCAGGTCCTCCAGCTGGGACATCCACCAGTGGCCCTGGTAAGACTGACTGAGGCAGCTAGGATGGCCAGCTCTTGCAGGCAACGTCTTCTAGAAACTTTTGGGCTTTATTTTTTCATTTTTTCCAAGGCTTTATTTGGGCTTTTTTGCTGTGCCCCTTCTTTCTCCTCTTCTTCTCTCTGTGACCGTAGAGTCAGGGCATCTTCTCTGCCTCGGGGTGTTGCAGCACCCCTGGGTGCTCCTGGAGAAGGAGGCTGAGTCTCACAAGGGTTCGCCCGGGAGCGTTTCCTGCTGGCCCAGGAGGGTGATTTATTTGGTCACTTAACAGCAAACGGCACAGATTGAATTTCCAATGTTGTTTATCGCTCCGGAGTGTAAACCAGTGAAAATGGTAGTTAATTGAGTTAAATTCGGATAACAACCTTACAGACACTTTGCTGCCTGCTTGCTGAGGATTGCTGTTTGCTGCAAATTACCCGCTCAGAGGGATTCGCTGCCGTTTCAAGTAGCGCCTTTCGGCTTAGATTTGTTCCTGCACGGGCCAGCAACGCTGCTCACCCGCTGCGTGTTCGCTTCCTAGAGCTCAGGGAGCAGCTTAGAGCTCCCAGAGCAGGAGCAGGGACTTGCTGCAGGAACCACGGGAGGAGGGAAGGGGAGGGGATGTGCCCTGTTCCCACCTGGTTTTACCTCTCCCCATCCTCCGGGAAGCACTGATGCTCCACAGTGCTGCAGCTTTTTCCTTGCACAAGGTCCTGGTTTGCATTTTGGGGCTTCCTAAGCATTATTGATGGATCAATAGTGAAAACGCTTCCTGACCCTGGCATGTGTGTGAAGGGGGAAAAAAAAAAATAATCAATAATGGCACGTTCAATCTGTTATTCTGTTTACACTCTTAAAGATCACTATTTATACAGGGATTTTAACGTTTCCATTAATGTTCCTAAGAGAGGAGCCTTGGAGGAACGGAGAGGTTGTCACTTCTTGATTGGAGGGGGAATTTAACTCGGCTGTGCCCTGCCAGCTCCTGTTTGCCTGATAGAACGAGCTTCCCCTGACTCTTCCACAAAATCCCAGCCCACAATCCTAGTGCAGAGACGGGGACAGAGCCCTGCCATCCTGTCCCTGGTGGATTTGGGGATGGAGGGGGCTCCCGGGTGGGTGATAGAAGCGAGGGCAGGGCACAACCCAACCACTGGAGCCCCATTCCCGCTGGGGAGGGCTGGGAGCGGGATGTGGGATAGGGATCAGCCCTCGGCTTCCTGGGAAGCCCCAGCAGGGAAGGCGCTGGGCTGTAGCAGCAGCAGCCCAAGCAGAACCACCGAGTCCAGGAGGAGACGGTGCTGGTGTCAACGTGGTGGTTGCGTTGGTGGATAAATTGCTGCCGAGCCTCTAAGCATCGCTCGTGGGCTGGACTTCAGGAGAAATATGGAGTGGGGGTGTTAGTGTCCTGGGAGGATGGTAGCAGTCGGTTTAACTGGCTGGAGGAAAGCGTGTCTTCTCCTGCTGGAAAATTCCTCGAGTGGCTGGAGGAAGGGGCTGCGTGCGTGGAGGTTGGTTGGTGTTTCAGTTCTGCTCTGCTGAGGTCGGAGGCGGTTGGCTGGGTCAGCCTGGAGGGTCACTTGGGAAGAGGCTGATTTGGGCTGTTTTCTAGGAACAGGGACACACCAGTCCTCACGGGCCAGGAGCCTGAATAGTGCTGGGGAAACTGGAGTGGAAACAGATCCTCCGAGCATGCCCCAAAAGGTGTTTCTCACAGGCTTCCTCTGTGCTGTGGGCTCATGGATGAGCACCAGGTCATGTTCTCCTCTTGTACATTTGTCCCTGAGTGGCTTGAAATGCCCACAGCGTCCCACGCTCCTGCCATCCCAACAAGAGAGCAGTTTTGCTGCGGAAGGCTCAGCACCCATGGGTGCTGGGCTGCTCGGTGCTGCAGGGGGGGCTTCCCTGGGCAATCAAGCAGCAGCTTTCAGGCAATCATAGCCAGGGCTTAAAAGAGTGAGAGTCGGTAGGATCTGATTAAGGGAGGACTTGGGCGTCTTGGGCTCCCTCCCCAGCTCTGCTCCCAACCCACCACCCCACGCTCAGCTCCTCACCCGCAGAGGAGAGCACTGGTGGGACTGGTGGGTGCTTTGAGGCTGCTGCTTTATGCCGGAGCGTAGGGAGTCACAGGAATCCTGTCTCGTGAGCTACTGCTCTGAGTAAAGCTACGGCATGTCCAAGGGAAGCTGCAGACGACAAGAGTGCCCTCTGCCCCCAGTAGAGTAAATCTTCCTGCTTTTCCTGATTGCCAGCCCCACAGAAATGGGGAAAAACCCGATGGTGTTCGGAGTGCGGTTTGGATCTCATGAGGAACAGGTGAATGAGGATCACAGAGGCTGTAGTTGTCCATCCCTGGGTAGGATGCCCATGAGAGCTGCAGGGAGCCAGCTCGCTAGGGGCCTTAAAGGATCCATTTTAAACTTCCCCCCCCAGCATCTGAGTGCCTTGGATAGATTTACACCAAGAAAGAAAATACTTTGCCCTGTGTAAGATCAACCCTTTGCATTGCTGAAGAGCTGTTGTGAATGTGCCTCCAGCTAAACGTGTATGTGATGCAGCCTCACCCACTGCAAACAACACTGGTTTACCCTTATCAGCTGCTGCTGCTTTTTTTTTTTTACCTTTTTTTTTAATCAATGAGCTTTTATACAACCTTTCTCTCCAGGGAAATGGAAGGAAGGAGATAAAGTGACAGCAATGTAGGGCTGCGATAACGGAAGGCAGTGTTGAGCAGATCTGTGATTAGAGGAAGGCTGGTCCTCTGCAAGGGGAATTTGCAAGACATTAAGGATTTATTACTTTAACCCGTTGCATCCCTTTGTCGAAACCTTGCTCTCCTGAGCTGAGAGGGTTTGAATGCATCAGGCAAATTCCCAGACATCGGCTCTCAGTGAGGCCAGCAAAGCTCTCTGCTTCTTGGTGGGATCCCTCTTTATCTGTTTGTTGTCTGAAGGCTGTGGGAAGACAGATGCTCCCTCTGCCCATGTCATCCTGGTGCATACCAAGAATATCTTCACCAATATCATGCCCCAGGCTAAGGTGACCCCTTTGCCCACAGCTCAGAGCTGAGGTAGGTGGATGTGTCCCATGGCCGTAGTCAGGAATATACAGGGGTAGGTGAGACCAGACTAAGGAGAGAGGCAGCTAAGAGATATTGCAGAGTGTACGTGCTGGAAGCATTCCAGGTCAGGTTGGACGAGGATCTGAGCAACCTGATCTAGTTGAAGATGTCCCTGCTCAGGCAAGTTGGACTAGGTGGTCTTTAAAGGTCCCTTCCAACCCAAACTATTCCATGATTCTCTGATTCTAGTTGGTGATTTTGAGCAGAAGGACCTGGTTGTGGGCTGGCAGAGCTCTACACGTGTTTCCGCAGCACTTCTGTGGGCTCCCACCTGCATCCCCAGCCCCGGGGGGATGCTGGGTTCAGTGTCATGGGACAGAACCACAGAAGGGAACAAGCTGCCAGTGCAGGGAGTTGGAGAGAGAGTTGCCACTGCTTCATCTCGCGTTCAGGGCTTAAAAACACAGCCAGGCACTCTGGGCTTGCAAGTGTGCTGACATGGATTCAATGGCATGAAATCAACAGTGTGGAGCATCTAAATATGCTTTAAAACCTAGCTCGTAGCGCTGCACGGGTGCAGGTCCCTGTCGTGGTGGTGCTGAGTCTGGACAGGATTCCTGGGGGACCTTTGGGACACCCCACCTCCTGCCATGGTTGGGTTCCTCTCCTGGAGCTGGACATTGGTGAATTCATTAGTGTCTCCTAAGTGTGCAGGCACCACAGGGAACAGAGACAGTGGCTGGTAGAAGCCAGTAAAGGCTCTTTGCAAGGAAGAGATTTATATTGCATATAATTTCCCACTTTGTCTTTTTTTTTTTTTTACTTTGTTTTGCCTAACCTGTAACAAATGCACGTTTCCAGCGGGGCTGGAGTAGATACCTCTGTCTTTTTACCTTGGCTGCACCCACTCTGTTACAGCAGAAAACGAGCAGAGCTATTCAGCTAATTTCTCCACCCGGCTGCTCGACCCTGGCTAACTCTGCTCCTTTTCCGTTCCACGGCGCCGGCGGCACGGCTGGCTCTGGCTCGGGAAAGCTTGTTTTCTTGGGGGCAGCATGATAAGGACAATTGTTATTAAGAGGCACAAGACAAACAAAAGCAGCCCCACAGTTGTTCTTGGCCTAATTACCTCTAATTAAAGAAAACCAGAGCTTGCCCATCAGCGGGGGAGAGCGGTGTGGGTGGTGGCCGGCTCTGGTGCCCCTCATGGGGGGCTTCGGGGCCGGCTGGCGAAGACCCACAGCCACAGGAGCGGCGGTGGGGGTCTGGGGGGGTGCTCACCAGCCTTGCACTCTCTTTCAGCTTGTGGCAAGCTGACGGGAATAAGTGACCCGATCACAATTAAAACCTCGGGGTCCAGGTTCGGATCGTGGATGACGGACCCTCTCGCTCCCGAGGGAGAGAACAAGGTAAGACCACCACAGCTCCGTCCCTGTGTCCCCACCTCCACCCACGCGGCTGAGGTCACTGAAGACTCATTACATGCAAGCACCAAAGCCCTCTGAAACCTGTGGAAGGTCTTAATTCATCTCAGGGGGCTCCGCTGACCTCCTCTGCATGGGAGGGGGCTGAGGATCCCTCAGGGAGGAAGGATGAGGAGGGGGCTGAGCAGAGCAGGTGAAACTCAGCATGCATGATCTCAGAAGTGCCACCTCAAGGTCTGTACCCCCCTGTGGGAGGGAAAATTCAAATATTGGGTTTCTCATCTGGGTTTAGCAGCCAGGAGGGAGCTGGGGCCGAGCAGAAGGATCTGTGGTCCCAGTCCTTGCTGCTCTTCTACTGCCAGTGCCTCCAGTAACATCATCTGGCTGCCTTTGTCCTCCACCCTCCCCCTTCATTGTTGTGAGGAATTAACTGACTGCAGCCAGAGAGAGATTTGTTTTGCTTTGTTTTGGTCTTTTTTTTTTTTCCATTCAGACCATTCAATTTTGATCCCAAGGAGGTAGGAGGCCAATAACTGGCTGAAAATCAATCCAGGCTTCCCATGACTGATGGAATGGAAAATATCTCAAGTGTTTGCTGAGGATTTGCAGGCAGCAAAACAAAACAAAAACCACAGAGCTTGGCTGTGTGGTAATTCCCTCCTGCATGCAGCATCCTTCATCAAAGGACGAAGGCACCAGCAAGGGCTGTATCAGGGCAGCTATTTTGAGAGCTTTGCCCTGTGATCGGTTTTCTGTAGCTGAGAGAGGATGAGGGATGCTCCGGAGAAGCCACCCATGGGGATGGCTCCATTGGCCCATGGATGTGCACCAATGAAGCTGCGGTGACTTGAGATGTCAAGCTCTTTCCTTCCAGCAGCCAACTGGTTGGCACTGGTTTCCCAAAACACCACCTCTGTATTCTACAGTTATTAAACAAAATTTCACCTGTAGCCCCAATAAGATCCTAATCATGGAGTGAGATGAGAAGACTTTACCCACATCACATCTTGGTTTGTTCAAGAGAGGGGACAGATTTGTCCCCTTCGGGCTGTGTTTGCTGCATCCCTCGGCGCTAACATGATTTATACATCTGTGAAGGAAGAGTCAGGCCTGTTGCAGCTGAAGCTAAAGATCTTTCCATGTCTTCAGAGAGTTTTGTCTCAAACCAGTATTTTTTAATATTTTTATTACCCATGCCTTTTTCTGCAGTGTATTTCTGTCGTGAGAGTAGACAAGCAGTTTTCTCTGGATGGTAGCTCAAGCTTCACAAGCGAGAATCTACTGTGAATTTTATTAGAAACACACAATTAAGTGAAGTTCATTGGCTGCCCAGCAGAGTGGGAAACAGGATGGGGAGAGATGGCCAGCTTATCGTACCCACTTTATGTCGCCAGCCCCCAGGAGGTGTTTGGTGGTTCGAGTGGTCATTTGTTCGTGTCGTGAAATCACTGAACACAACTGGGGGAAACTGCGGGTCCTGCAGGAGCAGCCCGGCCACGAGGCAGCAGGTGGACGCTGAGCACCAGGATTGATGGGGATCAGCAGGAGGAGGTTGCCCAAAGCCAGCTGGTGCGATGGGATGGTGCTCTCCATCAATCTCTGCTGCTCCAAAGCTCCAAATGTTGGTGGGTCCTGGCACCTTGCAGCCCCAACGTGACGCCGTGGCGTTCTGCTCTTCTGGGCTTCTCTTTGTCTCTTTAAAAACTGACCACAAAGCATTGGCATGTGTAACTTTTTAATACCAAAGAGTGAAATGGGAGCAGCACAGAGACAATCTTTTTTTCTGGGTTGTTTTTTTTTGTCATTTCCCAAGCTGGTTTAGTTGAAGGTGGGCATTTAATTAAGGGAGGAATGCTCTCCAGAACCAGGTCTGACGGCAGAAGATTTCCCAGGCTGCAGGTTCTTCTCTGTCTTGGACACAGGGACGTGTTTTTCCCTGGTGCTTTGGCAGCCACCCTCAAGCCCACAGTGGGTGTGAAGGTCAGGGCCATCAGCCACGTGTCCATTCCCCACCTCTGCAGTGTTTCCAGGGAGGTATAGGTGGAGGGCTTGAAGTTCCCCACAAAGTTTTTGTAGACCCTGCTCGGCCTTGCAAATACAGCAGCCAAAAGCAGTTTACGTGCACACATCGTGTGGAAACGTTTGTCTTCTCTCCTGAGGGACCCCAGAGACAACCCTATCGCAGAGACGATACCATCAGATTTAGCACAAGAAGTTTGCACTACAACATTACCCAAATCTGCACCCTTAAAGGCTTCCCTCTTGCTATTTTAATTTACTTTTTTCTCTTTCCTGAAGAGTTTCCGCAGAAAGCAGCTATCTTATTTTCAGGCAGCAACTGCATATGGAATGTCACTCACTGGATGGATATTTCTCCTTGATATTAACTGCACAGCTTTGTCATTTGCCTCCGAATTGGTTTCATGTGACAAAAGCTTTTTTTTCTTTTACGGAGTCTAGACAGTGTCCCTAGTGAAGGAGCGCTTAAACGGTGATCTGAAACCTCTCCCCCATCTACCGATAGTGAGATTTTGATGTCTTTGTCTCTCATACTTTAGCGGCCTTGGTTTCAGCTTTTGATGCAGAAGCGTGTGATTTTAAAACCAATATGGACTTTGCCTCAATTTCTTTGACAACGAGCGATTGCATCCGTCGCTTCTGCATGCCAAATTAATGGAGTTCTGCGCAGCAGCTGCTGTCATTCCCCGAGTGCTGCCACGACGGGGCTCCCGGGAAACATAAGCAGCATCGACATAATATTCTGGGTTTAGCCGGGGAAAAGATGGCAGTTGCCCTCTGGAGGGACGATGTCCATCACACAGGGCTCCCAGGGAACCTCTTCAGGTCCCGGGTTCCTGGGGAAATAGCAGGTTTCCCCCCCGGGAAAGCTTTGCTGTTCAGTTGATTTCTTAGCTGATTTGGGGGGCCAAAAATCGGGTTTATTTCTGGGCGTAGGTAGCAGGTGTTGGAACACATCGTTTTCCAGCGGGTTGGATTCCTCGCTCTGGATTTCGCTCCCAGCTCAGTTTGTAGGATGATGTGCAAAGGGCTCAGCTGGGTCTCTGCTGTTTTCTAACCCCACGTGTTTCTGTTGCTCGCCCAGGTCTGGTACATGGACAGCTACCACAACAACCGCTTCGTCCGTGAATATAAATCCATGGCAGATTTCATGAATACTGACAATTTTACCTCTCACCGTCTCCCTCACCCGTGGTCAGGCACCGGTCAAGTGGTCTACAATGGCTCTATCTATTTCAATAAATACCAAAGCCACATAATTATCAGGTTTGACTTGAAAACAGAGACCATTCTCAAGACACGCAGCCTGGATTATGCCGGCTACAACAACATGTACCACTACGCCTGGGGTGGCCACTCGGACATTGACCTGATGGTGGACGAGAACGGGCTGTGGGCCGTCTACGCCACCAACCAGAACGCGGGCAACATCGTCATCAGCAAGTTGGACCCCAACACCCTGCAGAGCCTCCAGACCTGGAACACCAGCTACCCAAAACGCAGCGCCGGGGAGGCCTTCATCATCTGCGGCACCCTCTACGTCACCAATGGCTACTCAGGAGGCACCAAGGTCCACTACGCCTACCAGACCAACGCCTCCACCTACGAGTACATCGACATCCCCTTCCAAAACAAGTACTCGCACATTTCCATGTTGGACTACAACCCCAAGGATCGGGCCCTCTATGCCTGGAACAACGGGCACCAAATACTTTACAATGTCACCCTCTTCCACGTCATCAGGTCTGACGAGTTGTAGTCCATCCTTGTTTAGAAACTGATTTAGAGCAAAAAAAAAGGGAAAAAAGGGAGAAATTAATTTAAAAAAGACCACAAACTAATATCAAGGAAACACACTTTAAATAAGTAAATATATAAACAGCTGCCAAAATTAAGATCAACATCATGGAGGATTATTCAGCATAAACCTGACAGATCAGCATTACCTCTACATTTCTAGAAGTCTGGCCCTGTGTTATAGACTCACGAGTAGCCATGTACTTGCAGCTGGAACTGCACTTAAAGAACCACTTAAGTTTGGGGTTTTGTTTTGTTTCTGTTCCGATAGCAAACCTAGAGTACATCCTAAAGAAGTAAGGCAATGACTGTTGAAAGTTTATCCTTGGGAGACTCGCTCTCTTCTGTGTGTGGGTTGCATGGACATTTTTCCCGACATCCTGGTCAGCTGTGATGGATGTGTGATTTGTATTTCTAAGCAGAACAAGCTGACCCGTGAGGAGCTCTCGCTGTCTGAACAAGACCTATCACAGGTTAGTTTTCTTCGCCTTCCATTGCAGCTACTGTCTCTCAACTGTGTTCTTGTCACTTAGATTAACTGTGCTGAGACCCGAAGTAGCTCATGGATCTGTGTCTTAGTAACTATTAAACACGATGGTTTAAGTATGTATTATGAACAAGTTGTTGTACCCATATTGTTTGAACTTATGTATTCAGCAAATATATTGTATAATGTATGTCTGTTATTTACCAGAGGTGGCAAAACTTTGTATGTCCAGTTTATGCAATGAATGTTGTAAATGCAATGATGTAGTTTGGATTAATAAATGATGGTTTTGTTTCTAAAAAGAAAAAAAAAGATCAGTGTTCACCCTTATACACAGATAACCAATTTCATGTTGATAATTACAAGAATATTCTCTTACTGTTATACTATCTACATAGCATTATGGTGGTTGGAAATTGCTTCTGTGGAAATTCTGTGGCATCAGATTCCCATGGGAAGCCCTGTTTATGGAAGTGTGAAGGTAATTAATTTTTTTTAAGAGGAAAACTTTGTACTATCCACAGTTACCTAAGGAACAATAAAAATATTAGGAGACTTCCCTGCTTTGTTTATTGTCTTCTCTCTACAAGTGACCAAGGGAGGGATTCTATCAAGGAGTGGAGCCACAGGACAAGGGGTAACAGTTTTAAACTGAAAGAGGGGAGATTTAGATGAGATCTGGGGCAGAACTTCTTTGCTGTGAGGGTGGTGAGAGCCTGGCCCA
>JAOXJM010000007.1:2498970-2520141 GCA_026413425.1 Tringa solitaria
AACAACCCCAGCTCTCTCAGCCTGTCTTCATAGGAGAGGTGCTCCAGCCCTCTGAGCATCCTCATGGCCCTCCGCTGGACCCGTTCCAACAGAATGGTAACACCCCACCCCATCTCTACTTTTGCAGGTGCTTCTCTGGGTCTGTTAATGGGGTATTGGATAAATGACTTCAGCGCTGCAAAGAGCAGGTTCTCTGCAGCTGCCTCAGAGGACATGTTGTTTGTGCTGAAAGGTGAGAGAGATCCCCTGGAGGACTTGGGAGCGGGGTTGACGTGTGGGATGGGGGAGGACTGCTCTCTTCTAGGACAACCTGCAAAGGCAAAAAAAAAAAATACCCAAAAAAAGGCTTAATCAGAAGAAGCCTTTTCATTTGCTTTCTTTGGCTCGTCTGCCTGAGAAGTTGTAGTAATATCAGTCCCAAATTATCTATGGTGAGTCCCTCAGAGGAGCAGGGAGGGAGAGGGAGAACCAGCTCCACTCACACCCCCACCCGAGTGAGCCCATGGTCCCTGGGGACACCTTGGGGCTTGGGTTCCTTCAGCCTGAGCCACAACTGATAACATGGGGATGTCCTTGCTGGTGGCAGCGCTGTCAAAGGCGTGTTGGGAAAATGCAGATCTGGGGGTTTTGGGACCAGTGCTTTGGGCTGGGGTCCTGGGTGAGGGGTGAGGTCCCCCTCCCTGTCCCCTGCAGTGACTTTTCAGAGGGATGGGGTTGCTGGGAGCCAGTCCTGAGCAGAGACCTTGCAAGCGCATGGAGAGTGCTGATTCATCTTGCTGCCACTTGAGACAAAAGAACATCTAATTAAGTCACCGGCATATAAATAAATGTACAAGGTATAACCTCAGGAGCACAGAACAGCGCTGGAAAATCTCAGAGTTGCACAATATGCTTTTCCTCCTCTCTGACAGGGCTGGAGATCACCTCTGGGACTACCCCTTTGTTTGGAAAATATCAAAGAATGGGATTTTTTTTTTTTTCCCTGTTGCAGTATTAGTTTTTACATTGAAATTAGGTAATTTTCTCTTTCCCTGCCGTTCATCTGTCTTGGGTACATCAAGCCTTTGATAACCCTCCAAATCTAACTCAGAGCAGGGCCCAGCTTCCAGCTCGATCAAAGGCTGTGTGGGGTCTGCATCCCTTTTCAGAAGAGAGTGAAAAACAACAGCAAGTCCAACAAAAACAGTAAACAACTAATTGCCAGTGCTGTTTAATTGCCAGCACCCTCTGGTACTAATGGCAAAGCTCACGTGCCTGCAGCTGCGGGAAGGCACCAGTCTCTACATTTTAATTAAGCCTCATTAAGTGGACTTTGCATTTTGCTCAGAAAGTGGTCAGATCCTGGCTTAGTCTTGCAGCAGGAGGGAGGAGCGTGTTAATAAAAGCTCTGACTTGGGCTTGGGAATTATTTGGGGTTTTTTCCTGAAGTGTCACAGCTTTGAGCCAGGGCTGTGGGGGCTCCTCTGCCCTGTCCCCCAGCATCTTCCTGCGCTTTGCAAACTGCTGGTCATTGCTCAATGTTGTTTTCCCAGCCCAAGCACGTGGCCAAGGCTGGGTCAAGTCTCCAGGGCCATTGGATGTATGCAAGCATCACCTCTTCCCTTTGGAAGTGTCTCCTTTCCATAAAAAAAAAATAATAAAATGCATCATTACTTTTACAGCCCTTTTCCTCTTTGAGCTCTTCCCATTAATATCCCAAAAGAGGCCTTTGTTGTATTTGCATAAAAGCTTAGGTGCTCCAAAACACCCAAGCCATTTGTTTTGAGGTTTATAAATTGCCACAGTGGAGAGGAGGAGCTCAGGATGTTTGTGAGAAAAGAAATCCCTCGGCGTCTCCCCTCCACAGGCAGTGCTCATTAGGGCTTTTAGGGTGCCACTTCTGTTCTGAGGCCAACAAGACCCAATGGTAAAATAATGAGGGGGGGTGTGTAAAATAAATGTCCTCACCCATCCCTGCCCTCCCACAGGGGGACCGGAGTGGTCCTATCCTGCTGCCCTGGAGAAGCTGGTGTCCATGGCTGTGCCAGGGAGGAGGTGGCTGTTCCTCACCGAAGGCACTGAGCTGATGCAGCCAACTCCTGGGATGGACTTTCCTGCCAAGGACCATATTTTTGAGACCTCAAAGCACTAATCATCTCCAGCAGTTTGACTGATTAAAAAGGAGAAAATCTGAAAGTTCTTGCACTGAACGTGAGTAATAATAATGTATCCCTCTGACTGCTCCGAACAGGGGGCTGGGAGATTATAATTAAATCTGTAATCTCTGCACATACCCCACTGCTTTTCAATCACTTGATGATTTTTGGAGGTGATGCTGCTCCAGCCCATGTCACGGGCCCATGCTGGCTGCGCAGGAGTTTTCACTGTCCCAGTCTCAGAGGCATCTGCCTAATTGCACCAGCAATATTTTTTTTTAATGTGCTTTCCTACAATGCCTACATCTGATAAGGTCAAACCCACCTTGAGGACAGCTGCTTGGCTGTCTATTTTGGCTTTTCCTCTCCTGGATCCAGGAGGACACAGCTGCTCTGACCTTTTACGTAAACCTAGTTAAAGGTGATCAAGGAACACACGTGTATTTCCCAAAGCACTTTGGAGGAAGTGTCTGGATGGATTTTATTTGTAATGCCAACCCTCCTAAAGAATCTCTGGCAGGGTGGCAGGGCTCTTGACTGTTTTTCATAGAAAATTAAGATAAGTAGAGAAAGGCTATGTCCAAGAACATCCCTGTCTAAAATTGGAATTGGAATACTACAGCCAGAAAATGAAAGAAAGAGCAACCAGCCTGCTCTGTGGTCTTCAGCAAGGCTGGTTTTATTTCTACTTGTGCTTTTGAAAGTTGAGACCAACACTGCTGAAGATGTGAAAAATTAAGCCAGATTTTCTAATGGATCCTTGGGAGCTCTGAGTTCAGGGTGATCACATTGATGTGACGTGGTGGAGACTCCCATGGGTTTGGCCATGTTATGGATGTGAAACTGGGAACTACAAAATGCTGCTGAGTCCCCAGTGAGGTCCCTGCTCTGCACCGAGCCTGGCTGCTGGTGTAAACGGTGGTGACCTCAGCCAACGTGATGGGCTCAAACATTGGTTTATGAGGGAGGAACCAGATTTGGGAACCGGTGACTGCAGAAAGCCGTGCTGACCCATTTTCCTCTGGATGGTGGATACAGGGACTGGTAAAAACTCCATAGCAACTGGATGTGCACAGTTTAATTATGAAATCCCCATGGTGCTCCCTTGCAAAGATAAATGGATCCAGGATATTTTCACCTCTTGCAGCCAATAAACTCCTCTATATTTAGAAGGTCCTGTTCCACTTTGCTGTGTGCTGGGCAGTGGCGCAGCTTGAGGAAGGACAATGCTTTGGACAAGTGCATCTAGGACGGCACATGACATGTCCTTCCAGGAAGGTTTGTAAGTCTGAGGAGTCATCCATCACAAGGCACTTGGGGTTGTCATCTCTTCCCAGGCAAAGCTGGTGATACGCACCCTCGATCACGGTGGTGGCATTTCACGCTCATTTGGCCCCGGTGCAAATAATAATATTGGGTATAAGAGAGAACCCAGTAACCCCGTCCCAGATAATCCTACGTGGGGAGACAGATCCAGCGGTGGTGTTGGATCAGTGTGTATCAGCCATGGAAGATTTGAGAAAGACAAGAGCAGAGCAGAAGAACTGTATTATTGAGACTATTTTTAAACATTTGTGTTCTTTCCTGGTTGTCTTTTGTTTAAGCTCTCCACAACAGCTCAGGTCAGCTCTTATTACATTCCAACTGTCCCTCCTGTCCCCTGGCACAGAGTATTGAGACACAGACAGCGAGAACTTTTAGATGGTGTGATAAATAAAATAGATGCTATTATTAAAACACTGTCCTGTTTTCTGCTGCCATGGTATCTCTTGTCTTGTCTGGCTTATTGCTGATGTCTTCTGTCAGCCCTGCTTGCCTTTCTTGGGTGTATGATTTACGGTCCAGTGAGACAGAGCAGAAACATGTGAAAATTGCAAATGAGGGTGCTGGGAGGAGCACAGGCAAGAAGACAAGAAGTGACTGTGATGAGGATGTACAAATGGGTCCTTGTCCCACTACCCTCTGACAGGGGACGGTGTTGGGGACAGTGTACTCAGACAACCAAGCAGCTTGGCTCCAGGGCTCTGGTTTATAACATCCGAGCTGGGAGAAATAAAAACTGGAGCAGAGACAGCGATCCCTGTTGCTTTCCAAGGTGAGACTTCCAAGGAGAGCTTTCCAAGCTGTGCATGAATGCTTCCAGCATGGGGTGGCATCTGGACCTAATGGTCTAGGCAACAGCCACTGGTGTCCACGTCCAGCAAAAGCATGACACCCAGCAGCCAGATCCTCAACTGCTGCAGATTTGTCTCATTCCTTCTGCTTCAAGGAGTTTGTCCTCTTTCCTATCTGTTTCTCTCTGCACGTGGCTTGTGTGTAGGCAGGACAGGCAGCCACACAGGAGAGAAACCAGAGGCTGCTGCCTGCATGGGGAACCCGTCCTCGCTGGTGGCGACTGTGGCTCAGCAGGATGCTATTTTCATTAGCGTTTCTGAGGCTCGGGATAATTGAAAGCGGTTCCACTCGGTCCTGCAGCTTCCCCAAACTCCAGGCATCCCTCCTCCTGCCAACCCAAAGCCTGGGAGGAACACTGAATCACCAGACAGTCCCCGATTTTAGGTGCCTTTGATCGCCCCCTCCACGAGAGCAGGGCTGGGGAAGGGGGCTCGTGTCTCTGGGGCGCTGCAGAGACAAGGCTTGTGAACACCTGTGTGCTGGGGGGGGAGAGCATGGCCAAAAGGGTTCCTCTAATCCTGCCCAAAATTCAGGGAGAAGATGAGAAATGGGGATTTGGGTTAGTTTGAAATGAAAATTAAACCGGTGAGTCGTTTCATTTCCTTGCACCAAACGGCACAGGAATTCCAAAGGCTGTTTTGAGGCAGATGCTGCTCCTTTAATCTGGTATTTTGGCCAGTTATATACACATGTACTAGTCCTGCTTGGATTACACTTCTGCATCAAGGATTACAGTTCAAATCCAGCAGTGCTTTTAATGCCTGGAACTGGGCAAAGCAGCTGACAATATATTTCAGGAGTGAAAACACAGCCGGGGGGTTAGTCATTATAAAGTATGATGTAGGATTATAATGCAAATTGGAGAAATCAGACATACTGGTACATTTCCAGCTGCGTATTTTTCTTGGGCCGTGTTACCCACTCATTGATCGGTTCTGGATTCTAAAATAATTATTCCAGGGAAAATTTGATGAGCAGAGGGGCTCTGGAATACTAATGCAGGAGCACTGATGCCTGCCCAGGGGCTGAGCACTCCCTGCCAGATTGCTTGGCCACACAGGGAATCCCAATTAGTGGCCTTGTGATCTACTTGTTTGTGAACCAGTAGAAACTTCAGCACAGGAGTCACTGCAGATGTACCCAAACCCACCGATATCCAAAAGTTGTTCAAGAGGAACCAGGGAATTTGGTTGCTTTGGGTTCTGGGTGCTCTGTTCATGGCAATTTAACATCCAACTGAAAAGACAAAGGTGCTGTCTATAAAGGAACAGCTGTAAATGTCTATACAAATCACATATAAACAGTAGATGATTCAGGGTGCCCAAAGCATCCCTGTGAATGCAAATTGCCATAGTTGCACAGACAACATTTCTTCCTGTTGGCAGTGCTGAAGATGTGGGTAGATGGTTGCAGGAGATTGAGTTACGGGGGTTTAATGGATTGCCATTTATCAGCAGAGCCACTATGCAGAATCTTAAACTGTTAGGGTCAAAATAAATGAAAGAAAGCGATTCTTTCCCTTGTCCTGTCATCTCAGGAAGGTCTGGGTGATCAAGCAGTTTCCCAGCTCCTTTTTGATCAGACCTTCTGTTTGCTACAGCACAGATCTGACAAAGTAGGTAGTTGTTCTGCTAAGAAGAGGGATGAATTTGCTGGAAAATAAGCATTGCCTGGAGCAGCGAATGCCAGTTGGGAAGTCCAGCTACTCAAACTGCTCTGCAGCCAAGGAAGCCATCACCATGAGCAAGGAGGTCCATCCATTGCCAAAACCACTGCTCTATGGGACCTGGGGAGAGAAGAGCATTTCCCTGGCTGTGGTCTCACACCATCTTTTTTGGGTAGGGAAGGGTTAAGTCTGTGCTGGCCAGGGTTGTTCCTCCACTCTGGCCCCCTGCAGAGAGGGTGCTAATTGACCAGGCTGATTGGCAGGTGAAACAGATGAAAAGGAAATTGGTGAGAAAGAGGTTAATTAGCTCCACCTGCCCAAATTGCTGAAATACCCCCAGCTGAGGAGCCTGGCTCCCTTGGGTGGGAGTTTGCCTTTGAGCAGGGAGCTGGAGCTGTGCCTGGGACCAAGCTGAGGATGGTATTTGCTGTTTGTCAACCCGACGGAGGAGTCCTGCATCCAAGTGAGCACCTGGCACCCTTGCTGTCTGTCTGACCTTGATGGCATCGCTTTGCTTTCCTTCCTCAGCTTCCTTGAAGCAGCTCTGACCATCTGCGTGTCCCACGCAAGAGGCTGGGCAGAGATGCAGAAAGTCCTTGTCTGAAGGTCACAGCATCATCTCCCTTTCCTCACCTCCTTCTCCTGAGCCTGGGTTCTGGGTTTGCTTGTAGGAGCTCTTGTAGGGCATAAGCTGGACCTCTTTGGTTGCCTCTGTCATCCATCCTTCTGTCTGCTTTCGGTCACTGGTGGTGATGTGATTGTGACAAGGGAGAGGGAAATGTCATCTCCTCAGTGGAAATGTGGGCTGGTTTCTTGCTGGTTTGGGTGTGCATTAGTCACCAGTGTGGTCAGAGGAGAAACCCACCCGGTGCTGAGCAGTGAGGAAGGGTCTTCCCTCTGTGCAGGGCCAGGCTTCCAGCCCACAAGCGACAGCCTGTTAAATGCAGCCCAGCCTCCCTTGGCAACCTTAAACCAGGCATGGCTATTAAACACACTCTTAACGTGGCTAAATATAAATATTTTAACTCTTGCTTAGTATTAGGCATTAGCTGTAGTGGACTGCTTTCTCTCAGTGTTTCGGAGAAAAGGTTGCCATTTTCCCAGTGATTCCCTAAGGGATTTGAACTCAGCTTGGAGTTTACTTGCAAGTGAGGTTGCGCATCCTCCCTGGGCCACTGGTCTCTTCTGCTGCGCCCTGGGATGTGGCCAGAATTGGCTGTGTGTTTGCACGTAGTAATAATTGGCAAGGCTTCAGCAGCCTCCGTCGCTGGGGCCAGGCACCCCGCTGGTAGAGATCAACTGTGCTCAGCCGAACCCTCTGAGAGCACAGTCCTTTTATTTCATCTCTTCTTGCAAGTAAAAAGAGAGCTCAGAATGGCTTTACCGGTGGAGAGTGAAGTGAGTTCAGTTGAGGACTCTGTCTTGAGTCATCTTGGCTGAAAATCACTCTGGGTAAACTTTCCATTTCAGTAGATTTAGGAAAGTAGAAATTAAACTGCTTGGGGATTTTAGATGGTGGCAGAGGTTAATAAAATATTGAAGAGGCGTTGCCATCTGTAGCTCCCAGGTGGATGGGGGAACAGAAATACCAATGAGGCATCTTACCTAGATGCCAGGAGCAGGAGAGATTGCTGTCCTGTTTAGATGGACACCCATCCTACGGCACCGGGGATGTGCCCAGGAAAAGTACACTTGTGATGGCCAGGGTGCCAGAGGACCCTGGGGCAGAGCACAGAGTTTGCAAGGGATTTGCTTTCCTTTTTTTGTTTTTGTTTTTTTTTTTTTTTTCCCTGCTGTTTGTAACTGCCACACTCAATAACGTGCAAATGAGAGACAGCCCTGGGAGCACCCTGCAGTGGCTGTGTACTTGTATAGCCTGCCATGGAGCAGGAGTCTTCTTCTCATAGAATATTTTGAGTTGGAAGGGACCTTTAAAGGCCATTTAGTCCAACATCTCCAACTAGATCAGGTTGCTCAGAGCTCTGTCCAACCCATCCTTGAAGACCTCCAGGGATGGCGTATTTCCCACTTCTCTGGGCAACCTGGGCCAGTGTCTCACCACCCTCAGTGTAAAAAATGCCTTCTCTATATCTAGTCTAAATTTTCCCTCTTTTAGTTTAAAGCCATTCCCCCTTGTCCTATTGCAACAAACCCTGCTAAAAAGTTTTTCCTCAAATTCTTGCTATAACTTTATTTAAATAGGTTGTTGTTACACATGTTCAACTAAAGCAAAGAACCAAAGGGAACTGTTTCCCTATAGATTTGATGTTGGTGTGGGACAAAAGAAGAAGCTGTAATGAGAGTTTACGTTTTGAGATGCTGTAATCCTGTGTGCCAGGACTGCTCAGGGCTCCTGTGTGACTGATACCTTCTTGTTGACCTGGACCTTTCCCAGGGGAGGCTCCAGCATCCATTAGGAGCATAGGGCACATGACACTGAGAATGGTACTGGGTCCATCTAGTGGAATAATTAGGCCCAAGCAATCTGCGAAGCTGTAGAGAAATTAAGTCATTAATTGCAATCTCAGCCCAGGCAGTCTAGTGGCCTTCTTCCCATTCTTGCCAAAGGAAGAACTGAAAGCTGAGTCTAGCGCTTGCAAAATGCGAGACACTCTGGGTTTTCACATATGAGGTGGAGAATCCCAGGGAGAATTGGGCTCCTTGTTCCTGCTCAGCTTTAGCTATAGATGGAGTCAAAAGAGCAGCCCTATTTACAGCACGGAGACAGATCTCTTTCAGTTTGTGTGTTTGCTTGATGTGGCCTGTGGCAAAGAGACCCTGCTGCAGCCAAAGGAGCTGCTCAGATCCTCCTCCAGAAGGCAACTATAAATAGGCTGCTTTGATGTATAAAGATGCTAAATGGATAATAAAGGAAGGAAAACAACAAACATGCTGTTGAAAGCATTTGCAGCTTAGGGTTCCTAAATGCAGAGCTGGGCAGCAGCAGTGAAGCTCCAGTGAGGCTGTGGGAGGACTTGGTGGGGAGTTGATCCCCCCTGGTCTTCATCCAGCTCTGCTGGGGTGGGGCTGAATGTTGGACATAGGGAAGATTAATAGTGACATGGGGATTAGATAAGGAAACTTGATTCTGGGTTGAAGTCTTCTTCACATAAGCAACAAGGCAAGGCTTTAGCAAAACAATAAGGTTTTCAAGTGTTAATTTTGTAAAAAAAAAATATTTTTTTTTAAGATGTCTTCTTTCTATGCAGGAAAGTGCTTCTCCTGGAGCCCTACTTTCTATTACACACATGTGGATTTTGCTGTGGCAGCAGAATAAAATCCTGGAGGTATGAGGGCCTGGGAAAGCCCAGCTGTCCCAGGAGAGATGAGAGCTGCTCTCCCGCTCTGATCCTCCTGTTGATTCTGGTGACAGTCTTGGCAGCATCTCTTGCAGCTCAGGTGCAATGAAACGCTCTCAAATGGCAGGTTTCTGCAGGAAGGAGCTCGGTGGAAGTCTTATTGCCGAGTTACAATCCAAAATTGCAAGTAGTATTTTATTCTCTTTTTGGTTTTTGTCACCATATTTCCAGCTTGGTAAACTAAGCGCGTTGCCTTCTGCTTTGCCAGGACTCACACACACCTTCCTCAGTCTGAAGCTGATCTGGGTTTAGAAGCAAGTCCAACCTGAGCCGGTCAGTTTGGTTTATCCTTTGTTGTGCTCTCCCTGAGAAAATCCCCTGGGAATCTTCCTAGGCTTTGGGGAGCTGGAGGGTGATTCAGCATCCCTTAGCGGCTTGCTGAGCTGGTGCTGGCAGCTGCCACATCTGGACCATTCTGCCCTGCGAACACCTGGGGCCAGTGAGGGGCTACAAAGCAATAAACCAAGGCCAAATCCTGCACAGTGTCCTCTTCTTCCCCTGAAAAGCCCCAGGCAGAGCCCTGGCTCCTTTCCGTGGAGCTGGAGCCGGGCTGTGTGTCGCACTGGCTTTACTGGTTGCTCCTAAGCCAGATGTGTCTTTCCTCTGCCTCCCTTGCGAGCGGGTGTCTATAATGCATCACACCTCTTTGCTACAAGATGAGCTTTTTCCAGTTCCTTTTCCCAAACCTTTTGTTTTCCTGCTGAGCCTGCCGCAGGTGATGGGATGCATCTTCTCTGCTTGCCTCCCAAAACAAGCCTGCCAGCTGCAGAGTCCAGGTGTTCTCGTTTCATCTCTGAAACGATGTATTTTCTTTCCCGTAGAAGTGACTGCGTGCTTCCCAAATAGCTTTTAGACTTTCCTTTAACCTTTTCAAGCTCCTCACTAGTGGGGGCCCTCTCTGTTATTTCCAGATCGGGTTGGCATTTTAACAGAAAAATAGCCTTTCCATAAAAATCATAGTTTTCAGCCGCAAAAAAAAAAAAAATTATGGATTTTATTGAATAAAAGAATGGATCTTTCCATTGGGGGAATGAGAACGACAGCTCCTGGGTGCCTGCTGGGATGGCTGCTGTCTGCTTTGCTTTCTGCCTCCAAGAACAAGCCAGGTGGGCAACTTGCAGCTGAAAAGTGGCTCCCTCAAAAGAGATTTCATTTTTCTGGACTGATTTTCTGTAAAATATTCCACCTTTTTATTTTCTCTTCCAATTCACAGCAAACAAATACAAATACATCAGCTCCAATTATTTCCCCCTCTGTATTTCCCCTAGGGCTGTACTGCGATTATGTGCAGATAAATAAATTAGGTTAAACAATGGTAAATTGTCCTGAGCTGTCTTTTATTATCAAAAAGTTGTGCTGGCAACTAGATAATTTGCTGATGTTATTTTACGTGATCTTAGTTTCTGCATCTATTCATGAGATTATTCCAAATGTTATACTGGTGCATTTAAATTAAGCATGAAAGTGTTTTAGGGCTTTTTGCAATGATTGCTTATTTATTTTATTATCAATAATATATTTAAACCAAAGCTAGAAATCCCAGCTTTCAAGGACAGTAAAGCAGAGGAGAAGAAACTGGTGGCACAGAAAACCAGCAGCTCTTCAGAGGTAGAGCTGAGCCTGTAGAAAGGCTAAAGAGAAACTGAGCTGAGACTTCTGGGGTCTTCTCCTGGTTCTTTCTCTTTTGAAGCCAGTTCCAGTGTCCTCTGGGCTTTATAATGAAAGGAGGAGGAGGATCTTTCTCGCTGTTGCAATGTTGTCGTTGTGCTGCATGGGGAGGGAATTAAAAAAAGGCTTTTGGTAAAACTGGTAGAAAATTTGACCCTGTGGTTATTTTTAATGACAATTTTTTTTTTCTGTAGAGAGCAACTTTTTACAACCACTGCTCTATTTTCTTTGATATTCTTACATCTTTTAAATAATTACACCTATGTAGGGGTGTTGTTTTTGTGTAATTAATTGGTTTCATTTTCCATCCAGGCTTCTTAAAGGGAGGAAAGGACTAGAGACCAACCACACCTTCCGCTTCAGCTCTAATAGATTTAGATTTGTAAAATATCTCCTTCCCCAAACAAGCTGCCATCCTCTCAGGGCATCTGCCCTGAGAGTCAAGCGGTGGAAGTGGAGCAGTGGTGGGGTGAGGGCAGTTGGGGGGTTCAGGTGGCCATGAAGAAGCTCTTTTTTCCAGCCCTTCTTTCTCTCCTACTTCAACCCAGAAAGGCTTTGTTGGCACACCGATTTTCTTTGCGTTGCAACTGGGCATCTGGAAGATGTCCTTAGAGATGCTGGTGGCTGTGTGAAGGTGGCTCTGCTGGGTGGCTTGGGCTCATGTGGTGGACGGGCCACCCACTCAAACAGGTCCTGAGCTCATACTCCCTGTGCCCGACTCTCCAAGGCTCCAGCTAGCTCTCTGCCCACCCATCCGTGTGCTATCTCATTGAGAAATTGATTAATTGACCATGGAGATTACAGCCTTTCTCCCTCTGTGTCTTAATTAATTTTGCACTGCTGCTCTGGTCCTAGCACGGAGTCTCCAGCACCGTGAATCTTAGAGCTCCGTTACAGTGGTGATGGCTTCAAAGGAAAGGACCTTTTAGTTTTTTCCTCCATAAGATGGAATTAATGTAATGAGAGAAAAATCCATGCATGAAATTAACTCGGATGTGGATGGGACTGATGTGCATCAAGGATTTCACACCCTGTGAGCTGCATGCAGCTGCGGGGGGGGGCGGTTCCCAGACATCCAAGAAAATGACCCTCAGGTTTCCCAAGCCAGTCCTGCTGAAAAGCTGCTTCATTTGAGCAAGACAACAGAGACACAAACCTCATTTCCCTAGTAGATGTTGGCCCTCTAGGTCTTCCCTTCCCACACAGTAGCTGGATTACCAGGCGTTCGTAGCCCCGGCAAGATGTGTAATGAAACACCTAATATATTATGACAAATAAAGGGCTTTGCAGTGTGGTAGTTAATGTTCTTTTTTCACGTATGTGGTTGATAGATCCTCTGCCGGTTTGTTTTTCAATTACTAGCTACAGTTTTAGTGACAAGGATGCTGTTTCTAGCGTTTTGTAGTAGAATCCTTATTATAATAATTATTTAAAATTAGAGGGTGAATGGAAATGCCCCTGACAGTGAGGGATTATTAGTGCTGATTAAAGCCAATGGCAGTACAGGCAGGTATTAATAGACTGTTCCCTGCACATTTTTCTCCCAGCCTCTCTTTCCTGCCCTGCATACCTCGTTCTCTTAGTTGTGCTACTTTCCAGAACGTTTAATAGTAATGTCAGGAAACCTTGCGCTCCCAGATGTGAGGTTATTCCAGAGCAGAAGTCATCCAGCTTGCCAAACTGGCCAATATTTCTCCTGCGAGCTACTGGGCTATACTGGTCCCCTGGTGCAGTCCATGGGGCAGTTCCACTGTGCTGGTTGGAGGGGCAGCAATTGTTCGCTTCAGTTTTAGGGGGTTTTGTCAGATTTTCCTGAGAACCCCTAGACTCATCACACACATCTTGTCCCATGCAACCACGGCCTCTCACTGTTGCCAGGCTTGAGACTGCGATTGCTGAATTAATAGGTGTGAACACACATTTGCAAGTGTAACTTGCTGATTTGGTCACGTTTTAAATCTAATCCTGGGTTTGCTTTCTCTAACTTGGGCTAGAGGCACACCTTAAGTCGTGTTATGTGTTGTGTGGATTGATCTGAGCTACTGACACGTTCTTGCTTGTGCAATCAGCGTTATTTTCTCAGGGCAGGAAAACAGCCTCCCTTATTTCATGAAAGGAAAGGCTATAGCCCTGTCAGAGGAGACAGCGGAGCTAAAGTCCTCTGGAAGCAGGGGGAAATATATTATACGGTCACTGCCATAACTGGCTCCTAAATAAAGACCAGGGGAGAGAATCATCTCAGCATGATGTAGAAGAAAAGAGGGAGGTCTGAAAGCCTCCCCCCAGTGCCGAGGGATCAAAGGGGATGTGAAGGCTCCAAGGAGTCCATCGCGAGTGCAGGAGGACAGCAAGGAGCCCTTTCACTGCTCAGGGTGGATTTCATTTACTCTGTGCTGGAGGGACCATGAGGGGTGTGGGATGGTAGGGCTGGGGCAGTGATGGAGGGGGCACAGGGAAGCCTTTTGGGGAGAAGAGAGTGGGTGGGATGGGAGGGGGAATGCTCTTGGGAAATGAAGCAGCTCTTCTGCTGCAAGAAAAGGCAAACTTCATGCGCTGCTGGGCACAGGATCTTCTCGCCTGCGTGATGGGCCATCACAGGCAGGGCAAATTTTTGATTTTCATACTGGCTTCTGCCAAGCGGGTTTACGTTTCCCTGCAGTCAGAAGAGCTATAGCCTTGTGCCTGCTCTGAGAATCCAGCCCCCATCAGGACTAGGGGTTAGGAAGGACTCCCATCTATCTGCCTATTGCTTGGTCTCAGAGCTGAAAGAAAATTTGACACAACCAAATTGATAACAAGACATTGTGATGGCAGAGATGCTTAAAGGTAAACCCTGGGATCTCTCGAGCAGCAGGAGCTGCTTCTCAAGAGCTCCAGGGCTTTGCCTAGAGATAAACTGCGTGTGTGCACGTGTGTGTGTGTATATATATGGCATCATGTAAAAGTCAAGGGATGGGTTAGGAATCATAGCTATTAAAGCCTGTAATAGTGACTGAACAAGAGTCCTTGAGTAGTACAATCACACAGGGCTGTATCATTTGAGCTGTCTGGCTCTCTATCACTGTAACAAGTCCATAAGGCAAACATCTTACTTGTATTTGGACAAGTTTTTGTTCTAAGCACAGATGCTGCTTGATGAGAATAAACTCAAAAGTATGGCTAATGAATAACAGAAGATCCTTTTCTTCATTTTAGTTTTCTTTTCCTTTTTTCTTTTCTTCCCAGCCTGTGATATTGAGGGTCGGTATGAGGAATGGCAACCTGCCCTTCCCAACCCAGGGAAGCAGTACTTTCAAACCAGCTTTCATTACCATTTCAGCCTCCTGGAGCTCAGACATGGTCCAGGATGTGTCCCTTTTCCTGCCGCAGATAATATGGGTACGCGGGTACGGGGAAATGTGCTCCTGTTTCTGCAAACTTCTTAAAAAAAAACAGCCGTTCTGTGTGTTCCTTACCAGCTATTTACAAGCACAACTGTTATCTCTCATGCTGCTGTCTGGGTAATTCGGGGCTTTGGCTGGCTGGGGTCCAGTTGTTTGCTGCTCAATAAGATGCTGAGTTTCTGGTGTTTCGTGGCTTTCATGTACATTGACAGGGGGAACACTATGTGCTGCCACGGCTGGAGATCACAGAATAAAGGCAAGGCAATAGCCATGGGGAAGAATTTATTAAGCCTAGGTTAAATGCTGTTTGTGTGGGAAAGTCTCACTGCAGCAAAACCCCGTTATGTATCGATGGAATGAGTTGTATTATTATAAAAACTCAAAACTGGTTAATCGTATGAAGTTACTGAAAGGAAAGAAAAGAGTTGATCCCCCAGAAAGGCAAATTAAATCTCTCAGCCCACAAAAGCCTCAGCCACAAAAGAGGAGCATGTTCTGCTGCTTCCATCACACAGGAGGTGCAAAGGGAAGGGCAATGGGAAGGGGCAGGTCCCCTCCCTTGGGAGAGGATGGAGCAGATGCCTACTGGTGAGTTGTCTGTGGTGCCTCCCAGAGTAGGAAAGCAGCCCATCTGCTTAAGAAATAGTGGTGTTGCTACCTCAGGAAATGTAAGTCTCAGTCTCCGTGATGGAGGAAAGCTGATCTGATGCTCCTGGAATGAGAGTGACATTTCTCAAAGGTAGGATGCCTCCTCTTCCTAGTGTCAGGCTGATTTATGCTCCTTGGAGACAAACCAGGTCTGAATACTCTTTGTATGAAATGCACGTGAGCTTGCCAGTCCCAAGCTGGCTGCCAAACTCTTCTTCTTGCAGTGGGTCTGTCCTCCTGCCATGTCCTCGGGGCTTTCCTGAATCTCCTTGGCTTGTTTAGTAGCTAAAAAAACCAACAGCAGAGCTGACACCAGAAATCTTCCTTGAAGTCTTCCGTAAATCCAAATTAATGAAGTCATCTGTGATAGTCTAGAGTCCTACCTCCAACATCTATGAAAAAGAAAAGGTTAAAAAAGGAGGCCTGAAAATAAATTTTGCCCTCAGAAGTTGGACTGTATCTTTCCACCCTCCACCTCTTCACTGCTGTTAATGTCGCTGATAATCCCCAAATCCTTCCTTTTTGACTAGCGGTTTTGCACTTAGAATTCCTTATGGAGGTTGTGGGGCACCTTGTGCCCTAAAACAAATAACTGGCAGAGGGATGATGTTTGCTGTGGTTGCAGCTCAGATGCCCAAATCGGGCACCGTGATTCCTGTGGGGAACTGGGAGCTGAGAAACCTCTGGGGATGAAACTTCCCTTCTTGAGCACATGCTGTGACACTGTGGACAGAGCAGAAATGATAGGAGTACTTTTCATCCTAAAACTCCCCAAACTGGCCTGAATTCTGCAGTTCCTCTGCTTTGACTGGATCATTTGTTGTACTAGGAGTTGAGTTTCTCCACAAGCCAGGATCAAAAATAAATTAATAACCAAACAACAAATTTCCCCTTCCTCTCAGTTCCACCTACCAGTGCATATAATGAAAAAGGAATTTTACACGTATGGTCTACCACAGTCAATCCACACCACCCTGCACCTTCCTGCTGACCTGCAAACGTACCCACAAGAAACCCCTCCAGGGCAGCAAGAGCCTCGAGGCTGGAGAAGGCTTGAACAGAAATGTGTCTCCCTTCTTCCTCCCAGCACTTTCTGTATGAAAGGGAGAACGGCTTTCCCTTCCCCCAGCCTGGGATATTAATAAAAACCTGGATTCTGGCCAAAAGCCTGCCTCCATATCCTGCTGGAGTAGATTACTTGGAGCTCATCCTTCTGTGCATCAGTTCCCCAGCACCAGCTCTGGGTGACTGCAACCCTCAGGGAAAGGCTCTGCTGGGCAGGAGACCCTCTTTGGGGTCCCCCAGGGGAGAAAAGGCACAAGGATGGCTTGGATGGCAGAGCACAAGGAGGGGTCAGGTCACTGCTTGAGCATCAGCAAGGACATCGCTCTCTCCCTGCTCAGCCCCAAGCCTTTGAGTCAGTGGTTTAAGCTGCTTTGCAGCTTTATTCGTATTGTTCCTGCAGCCCCATCTTCTCTCCTCCTGGAGTAAAACGTAATTGTGCAGCTCAAGTTGTCAGTGCTAATGTTTCCCATCTGCAAGAACAAAAGCAGCAGAAGTCAGCTCCTTCGCCCTTTGAGACTCACCAGTTATTTGCCACCAGGAATGGTAGAGAGATTACAAGCCATTAACAGGAGGATTTTTGCCTTGTAAGGGGAAAACCATGTCGGAGGAATTCAGCTCTTGCATATTTTTAGCAGCTGAAATGAAGCTTTAAAGATGCTGGCCCTGGAGTGTCTCGGTTTCCCCTTGGATGATGAGAGCAGAGTGAAATCCCACCTGAATTCTTCTGCAGCTTTGAGCACCGAGAACCACATGAGGGAAAAGCCAGCGCTTCTTTTCTGACCTCCCTCCTGGTTGGATGAGACACTGAGCAATTTCAGATGGCTCTTGAAGGAGTGTTGTTGCTGTGTCTCGTTTTAGGACTCTTACTTAAACATGGATGGTTGGAAGGAAGAGCAAGAAAAGCACCTCCCAACAATAAGCCAAGAGCACCTGAGGCAGACAGCGGGCAGTAGAAATGGGTGGAAGAAAGCAGGGGGTCCAGAGATCCTCAGCCCTACCTCAGAAGGAACCAAGATCAGGGTTTGTGTGCTCTGTAGAAGAAAAGGCTGAAGGGAAAGACAGTTCACTGAGTTTGTTCAAGTTTTCCACAGAGAGGAAGAGATTTCAATTGGTTTTTGGTTGGGGTTTTGGGTGGTTTTTTTTAACAAGTTCACTGCTCTCACAGAAAGAAGTGATGGGCTTAAAATAGCAGCAGAAGAAATTCTGGAGGAGAGATCAGACAAACATCTGTCAGGAGTGGTTTTGGTTGAGCTGATCTTGCCTGGAGGCAGGGAAAGGGACTCAATGATTTTTCAAGGTCCTTCCACCCTGTCTCCTGTGGCTCAGAATAGCGCTCTGGAGCCATTTCCTTCTCTCTTATCCTACTGTTCTCTGTCTTTATATGGCTGAGGTCTTCACTGAGGCTTTTTAGTTAGATGCATACAGTTAGGCAGCATGAAAGGTCCCCAAAAGACTACACAACTTTATTTTCCCCATAAAAGACCATATGCCTTGGAGTAAGGTGAAGTCCTGCCTTTCATTCAAAGCATAGGCGACAGTTTGATTTTATAAACATATACAGGGAGAGAGGCATACATATATTGTGTATGTTGCATCTCTGTCATTCTCCAGGGTTAGCTTTGTGATGAGTGGACGTAGATGAACATGCAGGATGGAGACTGGACCGCTTCAAAAGTCAGGGCAGAGGCCAATTAAAGTGCAGCTGAACTGAAACTTCAGGCAAAGTGGCACATTGTTCATTTATTTTGCTGTTTCATAAGCAAAATGCCCTGAAAGGTTAATGAAAGTGCTAGGCAAACTCAGCCAGAATGAGAGTTGTGAGGCCAGATGACAAAAACAGGAGCTGACACTTCCCAACAAGCTCAACAGTGAGAATTTGTTTAAATGTAATTAGTTGATATAAAAAAGAACAAAAAATCCCTCTGGAGCCAAGGCCCTGTGACTATTTGCTGTGCCTTTAGATTGAACCAATACATCTTTCTGCATTCAGCTGCAAGGGAGGGGTAAAAAAAAAAAAAATCACACTCATTTCCTCTGAGAGATGGATGAAGAAGCGTGAGCTGGTAGCTAATGCTGGTAGCTAACACAAAGGGTCACACCATGATCAACCACTGTCTCTCTCTCTGACCTCAAGCAAGTCCTCAAACCCTCAGCATCTGCGGCTGCCCAAGTGTGCAGCATTAATATTCGCAGGGCAAGTTGTGACATTTGGGTATCGTTTTCCAAAGAGTGCTTTGGCCCCGAGTACAAAGTGCTCCAGATACACACAAATGGCTGTTGTCACCAAGCCTGGCTCCATAGGGACCTGCAGCTCTCCTGGCAAGCCTCGCTCCATGGGGGCTCTGACGTGCTCGTGGCCGCTCTTTCCAAGTGAATCTCAGCCTGAATTTTCCAGCCAGATCTTTTTTCTTCCCTTTTTTTATCTCCTCTACTGGTTTCCCAGCCAACCCCACTGAGAGAATTAAATCCTCGTGACCATCCTTAAGCCTTTTTCTCCCTTCCCTTTACTCCTTGTTCAGCCCGGTTTGTTTCTTTTCGGGTGGTAAAATGTCCACATCTTTCTCTGGATGCTCCTGTGGTATCATTAACGGCACCACAGTGAATGACTGGCATGGCTTTTGGGGTACCCAACACCCCTAATTGGTCTCAGTTTGACTCTAAGCCATGAATGAGTTTTGAACCAGAGCTGGCTTCATCTCCCGCTCAGAAGCAACTTCTCCACCCTTTGTTCCATCCCTCCAAGCAAAGGGATGCACCTTGACGTTTCTTTTCCAAGTTGCAAACTTCTTGCAGAGCTCCCTGTGCTGGGGGAAGCCCATCTGGGATGGGAAAAGCCCCCAGATGGCTGGGCTTGCCCACTGCTGCCCAGGGGATGGTGCCTGACAGAGGCAAGGAAACAAACTGCTTTGCCAGCGCAGGTGAAAAGCTTGGGGAGCAGATGGCACAATCATTCTTCTCATTACTTTTATTGCCTTCAGAATGGGAGAAAAGTAAGCGCTTCAGGGGCTGAAGCAACTGTAGACTGACAAATAGGTGTTGGACTCTCTCCGGCACCTCGGCTGATGCCATAGTTTGGGGAGAAGGGACCGGGGTGGCACAAGACAAAGGGATGGGGCAAGATGTGTCATCAGCTGGTGTCCCCTCGGATGTGAGGGGGGCTTTCACTGGGAGACCAAGAGGACAGCTTAGGGGATGCTGTAAGCCAGGGGGGGACAGTGGGGTGTGTTACCAGTGACACCCAGCAAAGACTCTGAGGGAAACTCACAGGCTCTGTCAGCCATGAATTTAGGGGGGGCTGAGGAAAGTGCTGAACATCCTCCACAGCATCACTGAACCAGACGTGCAGCGCCTTTCAGCGATGCTGTTAAACCTTGTTTTGCTAAACTTTGAAATACAACCTCCTCTCTCTGTTCCTTGTACTCTCCTCCCTCCCCCACCCCAAGCAGTGGCCTGAAAATTGCATGTTATGGCCAGAAATTAAAACAATCTCTTTCTGGAGCCTTTCATCATTAACTGTTCATCACTTTGGAGTGCCTCCTAAGGTCAAGAGCATTTTGTCAGAGCCATTCATCAGCCAAGCGTTTGGTGCATTATCTAGGGCTGTCTCTCAGGGAAGCCAAGGTCGAGCCGTTATACACCAGTGAGGTGACCTGCTCATTACTTTTGGAAACATTTTTTTTGTCAATGAATGGCCCTTAGTGAGCATTTAATTTCAATTTAATAAGGCATCTAATGTTTGTTTAAAAGGACACTGTCCCTTCAAGGTATTTGTCATAATTGGAAGGAGGCTATTTACCCACACTGTTTATTAATAAACCCCTTAGAAGATGGAAATTGAAGTCAGCTCCTTTCATGTCTTCTCTGGTGCCCAGAGGGATGGTCCTTGCAATTAGAAGAATTCCCACTCTCTGCCTGCACCCAGAACTGGGAAAACTGGAGTCGGATGAGAGTGCTGTGTTTGAGACAGCTCTGCTTCACCAGCCGTCCTCTGTGTGGGGAGATTCGGTCAGCAGGACCTGCCAGGGCATCTCCATCCATGGGCTGTGAATGCATTTGCTCTGCTTAGGCCTGAGCCCCTGTGTGTTGGGGGCTGCCCAGCCAGGAGGAGAGGGAAAGCCCCAAATTTATATCGAGTCCATTTCCCTCCATGCCTTTTTCTCACCATCTGCTCCGAGGAGCCGAGCTGCCTCTTCCCCCCATCCGAACGGCAGGTGGAACGTCGTGAGCTGGGAGGTGACACCCCGAAGAAACGACGTGATCTTTGCGCGAGGTGTGCCATGGAATATCAAAGACTCATCGTCTTTTCATTTCTCTTCGGATATGTAAAACTCTAAGACTCGGGAAAATGGGGAAAAAAAAAATGCTTTTATGTACTCTCTCAGGCGGTGCCCTTGACAGATTTGTACACCGAAGAAACAGAGTGGTGTCAGGGCTGCAGTTAAAACCGGGACATGATCGTCAATTGAGAGCGCAGCCTGGAATACACAGGAATATAAATTTGGGAATGGTGCAGCTTGCCCAGGCCAGCAGCCCTGCCTGCCCTGCCTGCTCGGTCTGTGGCTTCCCCTCTGTGAGGGCAGAAAGGGGACAATTTCCCAAAAGGGAGCTACATTTTCCATCCAGCCCCCACCAACCCATATCAACAAGGTGAGGGGCCACTCACCCTTCTTCTTTACCACGAGAGCAATGGCAGCACCAATTCGCCCCCCAAGACTTGACTGTGATTTAATCTGCAGGGCACCGTTGCTAAGTGAAGAACCAATTGTGTGGCAGCAGTACATTAAAAAAAAAAAAAATTAGCTGATATTTAACTCTGAAATTATGTTGTCAAATAACAGGAGTTCATTCAGAAGATCATTAGGAAGAGTCTTAAAATGAGATGGGCTAATTTCAGGCTGCGTCTCCATGTTCTGTTGTTTGGGAAGCCCTGACAGTGAGATAGATGCTGGTGGGATGATATTAGAAATGGCAATTCATTTTTTAATCCCATTACCTTGACAGACATCAGTTTTTAAATCAAGTTATATACATTTTCAGATGATACTTCTGTTATTAGGTGATGTCTATTGCTC
>JAOXJM010000007.1:2520153-2537718 GCA_026413425.1 Tringa solitaria
GGGGGAAGAGATAGAATTAATTCTAAATATGCGCTATAATGTTAGATTGATTTCTTTATTAGCGCCTTTTATAGTCAGTTCTCTTCATCGAAGAGCTCTGTCATATCTCCTGCTGACATAAAAAGATAGCCATGATGTTTTAAAATGAAGCCAATAAATGTAGAAATTTGTGAAAGTGGGATATTTAATGGCAAATCGTTATAGATGGTCCACCAAATTGGGGAAGCAGAGACTGAATTAAGCCTCCTGAGATCTGACATCTTATTTGCAAGATAAAAAGCACAAGCAGAGGCCTGGGTTGGGGACTGATGAATAATTCGGAGGTTTTATGCTACCCTTCCTGGGTTTATAATAGTTCCTTCAGTCGTGGTCTGCATTGTTCTAAGTTGATGAATCACCACCAGGTTCCGTCGTGTCTCCCCAGTACAGGCAACGTCGCCGATTTTAACCTTTCTCCTCCGCTGGTTCCAGCAAAGCACAACAAAAATTGTCTCACAGATCAGGCAGTATCCCAACAGAGAAAAAAGCAGCTTCAATTTATTAGCAGCATCAGTGTATTTTACTGCTCATCTAAGAATATCATTAATATTCTTTCATCACCTTCTCTGCAGCTTTAAAACCTGCTTCATAATATTGAACTCACAGCTAACCAGGAATGAGCAAAATTTTAAATTTTTATTCCTCAGAAAAATCCCTGTGTTTCCACACTTTGGCATTGTGTCATAACATCTCAAAGGATGGTGTGTAAAAAAGCAAAACCGAATTTCAGACGTTTTGGAACATTTCATTTGCTATTTTTCCACTAGTGCATTTTCTCACTCCAAAGGTGAAGCGTTTTGGAGCAGTTGATTAAATTGCCCTGCTGTCACCAGGTTCTGAATCAGTTTGAGATTGGTTTAATATTGAAAAATAACATTTCCCTCCATCAGCAGGTTCCTACTGCTGGTGGTGCCCAGGACCTTGAGGCATTTTTCATCCTTCTGCCCGGCTCAAATTCCTTTTCTTTCTCTTTTGCATTTATGAAAATGGCAATTTCCATGGAAATATCCTTCCCGCGGAGGATCACCAGCCATGGCTGCTGCTTTCTGGGGACTTATTCTAGCAATGGGAGAACTTCAGCAGGTTTCTCCCTCAGCTCCATTGAACTACACCAGGCAGGAAGGAGGGAGGGAGGGAAGGATGGATGGATGGATGGATGGATGGATGGATGGATGGATGGATGGATGGATGGATGCCCGGCAGCCACAGGCTGCCCATGGCCAGGGCAGATGGGGCTGGTGGAAGTTGCCTGGGCACATGAACGGGTGCATCACCTGATTGTGGTCACTGGAGGCAGAAACATAGCTGAAGAGTCAGCCTTGGCCTTGAGGAGCTCAGAAGGTTAGTGCTGGAAAGGAGAGCCTTGCCTCACTCAGGCTGGATCCCCATGATGTGTGGCAGCTCTGTAAAATCCCTGGGAGAGGAGAAATTTAATGTACTTCAGCTGTTTTCTCCTCTATTGCACTTAGAGCTCTCTCCCCTAATTGCTTTGCCTGTTGGTTTGGGCTCAAAGGCTTTTTTTTTTTTTGTGAGGATCTGCCCCTGTAGTGCAAGGATTGGGCTGCTGATGCCTGCGGGGTGTGTTTGGAGCTCAAAACCTATGGCTCAGGATGGTCCATGGGGGAGAGACCAGACCCTTTGCCTTCCTCACAAGCATCTCTCTGACTCTGGATCTCCTGGCCACCCCTGAGCCGTCTCTGATGGAAAAATTCTCTCTCTGCTCTGATCACAGATACCCCACCAGGGCTCTAGTGACTCTTCAGAGGAGAAGGGGATAAAGATGTGTTCTAGCATCATTCATGGTCCATCACATGCCATGGGAGATATGGGGTCCTTTGGTGGGATTCCTAACGGTGGGGGTTGGAAAGGGGCAGTTCTCCAATGGCCAGATCAACTCCGCGATTCAGTGAAATACCATGTATTGTAATCTGTGTACTTGTCATGTAAATTAGTGTTCTCACAGAGCTGAAACGTGTCTCTGGGTTTTAATTCTGGAGTCTAACAGCAACATAGCAGGAAAAAAGCATTCATCATCTTGAGTAATGGATTTTCTATGACTAATATACTTGCTCCTGCATTCTTCAAGGGCAATGTCTTGACTCTCCCTCCTCTCCCTTCTTCCCCTTGAGGCACGGAGGAGCACGGCTCTCCGGAGCTAACGGCAGCAAAATGCTTTACATGGAGGGGAAATTGCAGTCAGTTTTCCTCCCAGCAGACCCGAGTGCGGCAGTTGCAGTAAAGCTTGTGTTCCTCTGATGAGCTGAGCAAAAAGCAGACCACATGGGGACAAAGAAATAGGTGATGGGTTTCCATGTGTTGTACGGTTGTTGTCTGGTACCCACCGGAGGTGGATGGTGCGAGACCTGGGTTGCCGTTGGCTCCAAACCAGCAGCTAGCAGGGGGCTGGTTTCAGCAGGAGTGGAATTGAGCTCTGCAGGATTATTGCAGTAAAAACAACCCCCTCCGTAAAAGCCAGGTGCTTCCTTCAACAAAATGCACAGTGGTGGGAAGAAGGTGTTTTAATGTCTCCTTTAACGGCAGGAGAGGAGAAGGCAGCGGAGGGGTGGGCATCACCCAGGGACCATCACCTGCTTCTGCCCGTCATTGCATGCAGAAATTCGAGTTTGATGTTTGAGCAGAGTGAGTTGGGAAGAGGTTTCACCCCTGAGAGGAGCAGGCGTGTTGATGGATGATCAGGGCGAAGAGCTGGAAGCGGGGGTTTCGGAGACGTGGTCCCTGCCTCTGCCTTGCTTGGCCAAGTGGTTTAATTTGTCCACGACTCATTTTCATTCTGCGCAAAACCTGGGGATGTTGATGCTCTTTGGCTTCACAAGACACGGTGCAAATGAATTATTATTTGTAAAGTGCTGCAGGTGCTTTGGGTGAAAGGGAATGTTGTAATTGCAAAGCAATGCTATTAAGTGGCAAATTGGATGAAACCTCTTACTAAATGAACTGTGTTTCAAAACACTGCATTTGCAAAGGCTGTTCCTTTGTAAAATGAAACCACTTTTTAATGCTTCTTGCTTTAATCTTAGTTCTTAAAGAAGATTTACAGTCTCATCAAGTCCTGAGAGTCAATGTTAAATTATTGTAATTTATTCCACATTATGTTACGTTAGTTTTTGCCACATATGGTATGTTACATTAATTTAGCTAATGTATGCTAATTTTGTGCTAAATTTATGTCACAGTTTCCAGATATTACGGAGATTGATGCCTTAGAAATTAATGTAATAATAGTAATAATGAATAGCACTAATATGGAGACTTTGGCATTGCTGCGTTGGAATCCCTGAATGCTCCAACTGACTTTATTGTAGCTTTGTAGCGCAACGCACGAGCTACTCATAGAGAAAAGAAAGAGATCTTGTCTCTCCTTTATAGAGTCATATATCAGCCCCATAAAACACAATCCCAATCCTTGATAGCCCCATTGCAGCAAAAATTGTTAGTCTCTGTGGCATAGGACCTCCAAGCACGACAATCTTTTATGCCTGTAAACTCCACAACAGCTGGACATTAAATCTCGGGATTAATTCAACAAGTTTCCCTGGTTCTCTCCACCCAGTAACCGAAGGCTTTTTTCATAAAGAAAGTACTTAATATTTAATGGCAGGGCAGGACTCTGGCTCTCTCCATGCCCTATGAGAGGTGTGATGCTGGGGCATTGCATCCCAGCCCGCCTCCAGATGTGGCTTTTGCATCTGGTCCAAATGCCATCTTCACCCTCCCACCGTGGGGGGTGGCAGCTCCCGAGGGGGAAAGCATCCCCCCTCCCACCCTTTTCCCCTCCACTGCTTTTTTTTCTGGCCTTCATCATTCACCACATCAGTTGGGATCGGGCATTTTATGATTCTATGTGAAGAATTTAACTGGTACATCATGATGCAGGCAGATTGAGCCCACAGCCAGAAACACCCTGAACCCGCATTTTTCTGGTTGAAATTCCTTTTGTGCAGACTCTTCCTCTTAAATCTGGCCCTCATTTATAGAGTTATTAGCCTGTACGTTAATTACAACAGGCTTTGATTAAAGGCACGGACCGTAAAAGCAGATTAACGTTCCCCTGATTTTAAGCTTCTACGTGAAACCGTGTCTGCACCAGTTCAGAAAAAAATCCCCATTGTTTCAGGAAAAAATAAATCCTGTACCTTCCTGTGGGCAGAGCCTGACCCCACCCCTTTAATCTCAATTCTCTTGGCTGTGCTGAATTAATGGGAGCTCAGAAGAATTTCAGCTGTTGCTCTAAGCCTTTTTGGTGTTATTATTTAAGAATCCTTAATCTCAAGGACAACAAACAAATATGAAATCAGCGTCAAGCCATTTGTCCCAGTTCGGTGGCTGGTTATTAGCAGGGAGGGAGGAGGAACGCTGGATCATGAAGTGGAAATATCCTTTCAGAAGGGAAACTGTCAGCAAATCTGTGGCTGCGGGAGGGGAGCCCTGCAGAGCCCTCCATCCCAGCCCCTGGGGAGGACACAGCCCCTCCTGGGCTCGCTTCCAGCTGGAGCGGGGAGAAATTGGGGAGATTTGAGCCTGTTTGAGCCAATCCCATGAATAAACCCTGCTCTGAACTGTGCCCTTGACCTCTCTTTCCCATAAACCTGGTTGTGGCAGGGGAGGAAGAAGCAAGTGGGTCCTTGCTCCTCTTGCCAGGGCATCGCTTCTCCATCGCCAGCCGTCTCCATCCCAGCCTGATGGGAATCGGGGCTTTAAGGCGAACCCCACATTGCTTCAGACTTGTTCTTTGCTATTTATAACTGGAGGGCAGCCTGGGGGTTGTCAGGGGGGTGTATTAGAGCCAGCTGAGCTGCTGGGCAGGCAGGGTCAGCTCCCCCATATCTGTGTCGTGTCTGCCTGCATCCTGGCTGCCACCTCCGGAGCATCCAGCGCTGGTGTCCCGGGGTCTCCGCTGTGTCCTCTGCCTGTCGCTGCCGGGCAGAAAACACACAAAGCAGCAAAATCGCTCCTCAGTCTCATGGCAGGGACCTGCTGAGGCCTCTAATGCACGTTCCTGTGGGGTTTTTTTTCTGCAGAAGGGAAATGGCTTTTGTTCTGAATATGATATTTGCAAACTATTGGAAATCTGTTTCCTCACCCCCCAGGCTGATGTGAATAATAGATTTTGAAAATTCAGTGCAGGCAACTCAACCGCGCGGGATGATGAAGCGAGCAATATAACTTGGCCTGAGGCCCGAGTCTCGGTAGCCCCGGAGAAACTTGCCCGGTGACAATGACAGAGATTTTATAAATGAATCTATTTGTTATTGGCAGGCAGGCGCCGTCACGGGTAGGAAAATCAGGCTCCCTTTAGAGACAAGTCCTCTCTGTCCTACACTGTTGGCTGACAAAATATATTACTTGAAGTATGTATGTAGATGTGCAACGTCTTTAGAGACCCAAGGCTTCACCTTCTCGTCTGCCTTATTTTGGGCTCAGGCTGAAACACACCTTGACCATCCAGGGGTTCCCCGTGGTTTCTCCCTGCAGGCAGCGAGCGCTGGGCATGGCAGTGGGATGCTGGGGGTTGGTCACCACCTTCAGATTTCAAGTTATTCATGAGAGGAAACCCTCCCCAGGGTAGTGGTTGTTTTCTGGAAGTACAGACCAGCTAGTTGAGGAGCATCTGATTTTTCTGCGCCTTGGCCACTGCCCCAGATTGTGTGTCGCAGACTTGGAAAAGCAAAGACCTCTCTGGGTTTGCTTTTTGCTGCAGATTTAGGCAACGACAACACTGTCTCGAGTAAAAGCCTCCTGCTTCCCCAGGCGTTGGTCTCGGAAGCTGCCAGGCAGCGGGAGCTCTGAGAGAGCCCTTGCTTTTTGAGAAACCAGCTCCCACATTCACTTGATTTCGCTGGCTGGCAAGCCCTCTGATGGAAATGGATTTCAGCTCCTCCTGCCAGATGGTGATGTGAACCAAGGGCTGCAGACAGAGATCGCCTCCGGGCTGAATTTAGAATGCCTCGGTACATTTTATTTTTGTCCAGGATGCCTTTTAAGAGCTGCTTGGCTCAGTGGCAGCGAGCTGTCCTGCAAGCCATCCCCAGGACGTGCAAGGGGCTCCTCCAGCAGAGCCTTTCACTGCAGCAGCCATCGGCCATGGCTTGTATTCCCCCAGATGGCTTGCATTCCCAGGGATGGCTTGCATTCACCCAGATGGCTTGCATTTACCAGGATGGCTTGTATTCACCCAGCACAACCCAGTGCAAATGCAAGGAGAACATTTGTACTGGGACAAAAGGACAAGGACAGCATTTTCCACAGCCACAGCTGGCCTGGGAAGCCATGGGCTGGGCGACAAGCCCCTGGTTTCCACCCAGGCTCAGCACAGCTCCACTGCACTGCAAGTGCCAAGAAAAACTAGAGAAACCCTTCATCTTGTTGGAATTATTTAGCAATCTCACAGTCTGTGCAGGCCAATGCTGGAGGCAACCCCAAGGGAGGGCTGGGAATGGGTTAGTACCTGCAAAACCACATCTCCAAATGCTGTCTACGGGGAGAGCTACGTGTAACGACCCATCGGATGCCTCCGACAGGGCGTTCGTCCTCAGCAGAGCTCCAGGTAAAAGGACATTTATGCAAAACAACGATCTGTTGTTTACCCAGTGTTCTGTATTCCCCACTCTACCCCAGGTGATATTTGCTCTTCAGCAAAAGTTCCTTCTGAACTCGGGGTCCCGCCATGAAGTCACGCTCCCGCGTTTATGACATCAGTCGTTGCTATGGCGGCGGTGTCAAAAACTCCTCTTTTATTATTGTTTAAAGGGAATTATTCAGTACGTTCCAGATCAAAAGCACTGGGATCTTGGGATGTGCCTCTGAGCGGCAAAGAAACTCGAACAAAGCCAAAAATAGCAATATTTGGATAAACTGGATGACAGCCAGATTGTCCTGTGCTCATTTTCCTGTCGACATTATTCACTGCCTTTTTTTAAGCTGCAGGGAGCTAATTCAGTGCCTGAGATGAATCTTCCCAAGAGCTTTCCGTGCCGCAAGGCACAGCCTCGGCACGCAGCCACCTCTGCATCGCGGCTTCAGCCTCCCGCCCGCCCTCGCTGAGCCATGTGCTCCTCCCCACGTGTTTAGCACCCCTGGTTTCAAAGTGAGTCATTCTTCTGCCTGGTCTCTTCGGTAGCAGATGAGAAGTGGTACCCAGGACATGGTCGAGAGCAGCGAACTCACCTAAATGACCTGGGTTTTGGTAATGTTCAGGAAACTCTGTCACTGGTCCATGGCCATGGATGGGTTCAGGCATCGTTAGCAGCTGGTTCCAACCCCAGACGTGATGCTGTTGAAGGCCTGGAGGTGAGGCTGAGTTTGGCAGGTGATATTTAAAGTCTTTGCCAGGAATACAAGGAGTTCCCTGGCCCTTCCCTCCCACCTCTCTCCCATGGTTGCTCCAAAGAAGGAGGTCCCACTGGAGCCACTTGCCTCCAGGGACGCAGGTGGAGACTCTTTACTTATTTTGGCAAAACTTTTCAGAATGTAATATGTTTGAGATTTTCAGCCTCTGTCAGCATCAGCTGATACTGACCATGGGCTCAAATGTTGGAAGAGGAAAAGGGAAGGCAGGTGCACACATAGGGTCTCATGTGCATGCTACTACCATGCAAGCCTCTTCTCATTAGGCTAAAAATACCAAGGTGCAGGAGTTAAGTAGTTCATTTGTCTCATACCTGCTCTTGGAGGTCTCTCTTCTACCCTTCCTGCTTCCAGCCATCCTTCAAACTGCAACGCCGATCAGTCACTTGGCTCCTACAGCCTGTCCCTTGATCTCCCGGCTGAGGAGCAGGGTTGAAGCTGGCAGTGACAGTCTAATGACCATTGATTTCCAATGGCAGTTAGATACCTAAAAATAAACAAATGAATGAATGAAATAAATGCTTTTGCATTTGGCCCTGTTTCCCCAAAGCTCACAAGAGCTGCCTGCAGATGCAGAAGCGTTTCAGTGACTTCCCTAGAGGTCTCTTCCAAGAAGGAAAGAGGACAAAACATGCCACCAGCTATGAGGATAAATGCTCCTCTTGGTAATGTGATAGTAGGTACCATCTATATTCATTGCTGACAGACCGCAGTGGGTTGGCCTGATGTTGTCCTGCTTCTGCGCCATCTGGAAATCTTATTTTGCCAGTGGCTCTGATCCCTGAGCAGCTGGTTGGGAGTGATGGCCATGCTTCCTGACCCTCTCCTGGAGACAGGCTGCACGGCTGGGTTCACTCCTCACCCATCTCACCACATTCCCTCCCTCCAAATTGCCATTCTGGGCCATGGCTCCAAGAAATTGCATCTGATCTTTCCAGTCAATGCAGCTAAGGAAGACGGATGCCAATGGGATGGATATTTCACAGCTCTCCCCAGTTCCCCGACCCATTGATATCATCTGACTTTTACATCAATACAAGAGAGCTCAAAAAGAGCTGGGTTATTTTAGCAATACAATACCCCACAACGGTATGGCTCAGCGTGTGCCATAGTGATTTTTTAAGTAATCAAATAGTTTTCACAAATGAATGGTAATTTCTTACCAGACTAAACCTTTTCCATTAGGAAAATATAAAGTGTGGGAGACTGGGTGGTTTCGTGTGTGGTGTTGTTGTTTTTTAAGGTGAAATGTTGGAATTACTACTCATCATCAAAAATAGAGAGCTGTTTGGAGGCTGCATGTGAGAAAATTGCCAACTCTTATTGAATATCTTATTTACTTGCAAAGTAAAAAAGAAAGTAAATAAGAAGCTCTGCAAAATATCTGCATCTCTGGCAATTTCCTTGTGTGCAATCACATACGCCGCCTACGGTCTCTGCAATAAATTGTAATCCCGCTCGTTTGCTTCCTCTCCTTATGTACATACATTATATTTTTGCTCAGCAATTTTGACTTCCACCCACTTTTGTTGCTGGGAACGGAGAATAAGAAATGCTGCCATATTTCCAGCATGACAAATTACAATTGAGATTTTATTTCCAGCTGGAATGTCCAATGATAAATAAATGTATGTGTTGTTGTCCCCCCAAGGTAGCCAATGGGCATCTGAGTGCTTTATTTCAAATTTCCCTGTGTACAAGCTCTGTGGCATTTTGAAGGCGAGATGGAGCTGTGAGGAAGGAGCCGTTGGGACTGTTGGAGGAAACAAACAATAGGCTGCTATCGAGCATTGATTTGGGTTGCTGCGCTGTTGTTGGCTTTTTCCCTATTCAATCAATCCTGTCTTATAGATTATTAAAGCGGCTTTCTGTCAGGGGAGCCTAAAGAGGCTTCATCATTATCTGCTGAATTTGGGACTGTTCTTTCCCAGTGAGCCAGGCCAGTGGAAACGGAGGCACTGAGGTGAGGGAGCTGCTGCATCGCCCCGTCCTGGCGCACACCAGCCCCTGGGCATCCCTTGGCTGCGCAACCATCTCAGGGTGGCTGGGGACCAGCCTCCTATTTTTGCTCTTGTGCGTAACCAACAGGATAGGCACTTCGTGAGCTATTTTTGCAAGCTCTTGGTCATGCTTCTGAGCTGCACTGCAGTTTACAGAAGTCCCGAATTCTCTGCTTAAAACCTCTGTCTTCCTCCTGTCCAAACCTCTCAGCTTTCTGAGGGGCCACCCCTAGGGCCAGCCTCTTTGCTCCCTTCCCACAACGGGGAAGCACAACCCTTTGGGTGTAGGCATGGGCATGGTTTGAAGACGGCTCTTGGGCACATGAGAGAGGCAGGACCATGACTGGGCATCTCTGGTTTGAAATCTCGGCTAACTCAGCCTTGTCTTCACTGCTTACAAAACATTAATTCCAGTCAAGATCAGTTTTCCCTCATCTGTGTTTTTCTGGCCAGATCCTCAGCCCACACAGCTCAGGCTATTCCATCAGCCCATCATCTTCCAAATCGAACATGTCAGCGGTGTCTCACATGAGATGGACCTTGCTAGGTCTAATTTGCAGATCTATGGTAGCTAGATTAAAGTTTGTTAAAAAAATAATAAGTAGAAACTTCAAGGGATCAGAAGAAGTTTAAATTGAAATACTATATATAACCTGTGCTAATCCTCCCCCACCGCCAGATTTTAATTACCCAAAGATATTAAGAAAAAGCTGTGTTTTGTGCCTGCAGTCTTTAAATACGATTTTAGACTTCCTTAAAGGAACAGCCCCAAGGGAGCGGTTTAAATTAATACTCTGAAATGGAAACCCATTTCCTTTCTCATTCTTCTGCTCATCTATTGTGAGTGTAATTGTCCTTAGTAAGATTCCCATTGACTCCAACTGCCCTTAGATCAGACCCCAGAAGGCAGAGGGTGACCCCAAAACCCCATCCAAGCAAGAAAAGCACCACTAGCATTGGCCAGGGTCCAAGCTGGAGCCCTCTCTGTCAGACACATTTAGATGGATGTGTTGGAGGATTCACGCTATGAACTGCAGGAGTGGAAGTGGTGGAAAAATATCCCTGTTCTCAGAGTGTAACACTTCTCTGAGAATTTTTACTGTGAGCTCCAAACCCGTCATTTCTTTCATGTTTGCTCTGGACCAGCAAACGCTGGACCAGGCAAGCCCCTGTTGTTACCTCCTGGTGGTCGTGGTGGGATGTAGGCTGGTGAGCATCTTGGATGGTACTGCTGAATATTGCGTAAGGCACATCTGAGACTACAGAATGGGAATTTAATTTCCAGGACTAACAGCCCGGAACCAGAATTTTACAATTTCAAGCCTCAAGGGGTTCGTCTTACTTACCATAAAGATTTTATGACCCAAGTCAAAAATCACTCAGCTTTATACTTTCCTCAGTCATGTTACACTCCTTCAGCTCAGCCTCAGGCTTAGCCTGTCTTCCGAGCATCAGGAGCTGTCAAATCCATCCGTGGGCAGGGGAGGATGTGAACACATGGGACACCGAAGGAGCTGGGGTGTTTCTAGGTCACCGGAGATGGAGGTTAAGTAGCTTACAAACCCAGTAGGCTTATTCTGTGGAATTCTGGCTTTCTCCAAACCCGCAGAAAGAGGAGCTGTGCCTTGTAGTGCTGCTGGCCACCACATCGAGATGCCTTACTCGTAAGACAGCAAGCCAGGTCCATCAAGGTGGAGGTGGGGAACTTGCACATGCCATTTCTGCCCCCTGGTATTTCATGATGCTGTGATGGAGGGGTGTTTCTGCTGCCCAAACATCTGTGGTCTCCCCAAACATATGGAGAAAGCATGCAAACTAGGTAGATGTCCAGCATCTGTGTCCAGTGCCTCTTGACTCCGCATCCCGACCCTGGCTGCCCCTTCCTACTGGGATTTGGTGCTGGTTCTGAAAACTATTAGAAAGCTGCAGCCCCGTTTCAGTAGATTTTGAAGGTGGAGCAGCATGGTACTCCTTGGAGCCATCTCACTGGCTTGTTTACTTGCGCAGTTCCCGGGAAGCCACAGGAGGGACTTTAAGTCGGTCTGAGAGACGTCCTGTCTTCAGTGGGCTCTCCAAGGAGCCATGGTCTCCAGGTGGTGCGAGGCTGATGATGGGGCTTTATTCAATGATTTACTGCATCCCAATTTAGCCAAAATTCCTATCAGTGACTGGAGATGTGACCTGTCCTATTAATTTCTTGGTGGTGTTGTTTTGGGGGGAGAAAAAGAAAAAAAGTTTTCTTTTCCCAAACCGTTATTCTCCTACATGCACGAGCAATCCTGAAATTAAAGCACTGCAACTCATTCTGCAAGGGCTGTTAACTTTACATCCTAATTGCTTAATTAAGCTGTCTTGATCCAGGTAATAATTGCAAACTTTCTATCTGGGAAAGGTTTGCCGAGTTAAGCAAGAATTGATTAAACATTTATGGTTCTGACAGAGCTGCCTGCCCTTTGTTTCCTTCCGTGTGCCGTGAAAAGTCTCTTCGAGCCAGAAGTTCTTCCCTCTGACAGGTTTTATTTCACCCAAATTTAAGTGTGTAACCAACATCACGCCGTCGGTGGGTGCCAGGGAGGCACCGCAAACCACTCCTGGCACAACCCTGAGAGCGAGGAGGGCGAGGGAACATGAAACCCCGCCAGCTCTGCATTTATCTTAAAGGATAGTAAGGCACTTTAGCAGCAATGAAAATAGATTTAAGAGCTCGTCAGCAAAATTGCATTGAAAGTACCCACAGAAAAGGCACGATACATATTCATCTGCTGTTCTTCGGGAGCGTGCTGGGTCGTGCTTTAAGCACCGATCAAAAAAGCTGGTGCAAAAGCTCTTTGCCCATCTCAAAGAAAAGAGCGGTTCCTTATGAGACCCAAGTGGGCAGGGAGGGTGTCACATCCCCTCGGACACCGCCAACGTGCTCTGAGGCTGGAGGTATGGACCTAATCCCTCACCCCGGGCTGGAGAATCTTTGATTCAGCACAAATTGTAAAGTTTGGTCCATCGACCTGCTGAGGATCATCGCTGCCGCCACCACCGCTGGATTCAGGGATGGAGGCTGGAGGCTGGTGGGAGTTTTTAGGAAGGGGGATGAAGAGCAGGCCTTCCTCTGGGGGCACTCTCTGCTTTGGGGGGATGTAGCACCTCTCCAGCTGCCCCAGGAGAAGGCTTTGCTCTCCAGGAGGTTTGGAGCAGGCTGGCTGTGAGCAGCCCCTCACCAAGCTGCTCCTGCTCCCTTCCTGTATTAACCGGGCACCCCATAGGCTTTTGATGCTTTGCATCAGAAAGAGGAGGAAAACCAAAAAAACCCTGCCACTCAGGGATGTGGCAACTTGTGAAAGGCCCTGACCTCCAGCTCCTTTTGTTCCTCCATCCTCATAAATCTTGATGTGGGACACGCCAGCTCCATTGGGCAGTGCCCACCACAGATTTTCTGAGCGTGTTTTGTCCCTGCCGTCCCCCACCCCCCGACGTTTGTTCCTGCAGGGTGGTGAGGGGATGTAACTTTTTTTCCCCCCTGCCACTTAGAGATTCAGATCAGGAGGCAACTAGTTGAGGTTGATATTGTCGTGGTCTGACTTTCCAGGAGCCTTCTGAATAAATTTCCCTTTATTAGACACAAAGGCTCCCATTACTGCACCTTCATCCTCATTACTCCCGGATAAGTGCCTACATAACCCCTCTCAAGTTCTGCTTTGGTATTCAAGGTCCCGTGTCTCTCGCAGCTCCTGCTCATGTGTGTGAGAGCCGGGAGGGAAATGAGAGACTTCTCCAGCAACCGATTAAGCAACCTCCCTGTGTCCGCTGCTGTCTCCATCTCCTGCAAAACCGCTGAGCACCGTAAATTAGAACCGTGTGATGGATTTCCTTGCGCCTGCAAATGAGGATGGATTCCACTGATGACTATGTTTGGTAAAAGAATATATTTCCCCATTTTGTGGGAAGGAAAAAAAAAAAAAAAAAGATATTTTTAATTGTCTCTGCATTTTGAAAGTTGAAGTCCTCCCACTTTCAGAGGGGATTGGTGCTGCTGGTCTAAATGAGAACATTTGTTCAGAGGCATTTTGGAGGAGAAATCCCTGCAACTTTTTTTTTTTTTTTTCCCCATATGCATGGCAGCAGAAGTGGGTAAATTAGTGTCACTCAGAACTGAAGTACCCTGGTCTGTAAGTGACATCAAGGGCTGTCTGATGTGCGGCTAGATCCAGAGTTAAATACTTCCCCTCACTTACTTCTCAAAGCGAGCGGGTGACAGAGCCGAGGGCTGAGTTCACATCCTTGGGTGCTTCTCCACTGAGCGGTGGAGCTCAAAGGCTGGCGACGGGGAGGGCATCATCTCACATCTTTTCCCCACTGGCCCTTTGAAGTGCCAGGGACTTTCTGAAGTTTCTAACGCCGCGAAAGCGCAGACCTGATCGGTGTGAGTGAGTGGTGGAGGTGGGACAGGCATTAGGGGGTTGAAAGCAACAGGGAAAGGTCAGGGAGGTGTGTTCGGAGACTGCGGAGAAGAGATGGGCATCCCACCAGGGAGATGCCCCAGAGCTCTGGGCAGAGTTGAGGAGCAGGAGTAGCAAACAGCCCTGCTCGGCTCTCAGCTCTCATCCCTGCTCTTCAGTACTGGGGTCAGAGACACTAGCAGGCAGAGAAATGCCTACATGGTTAATTTGGGCAGCTTGCTTCAGTTTTTTGCATCTTATGGCTGCAGCAACACCAGATGATGAAGCCAAGCTGGTCTCTGTAGCATCATTTCAGCCCCTGGAGCGGTGGGAGAGTCAAGTGCAAAAACTGCCTGTTTGTTTAAATTCCAAGCTGTTGAAACGAGACTGAGGTGGAAGCTGAGGGGGGACAAAGGCAGCTGAGAGGGGACAGAGACAGCTGAGAAGGGACAGAGGCAGCTGGCTGAAATGCATGCAGGAGCATGGAAGAGCCCGAAGAACAAATATTGGCTTCTGCCCCTGCATGAAAAAGAAGCTTGAAGAAGTGGGAGGGGGATGCAAAACAAACCCTGTCCCTCCTGCTCACTTCAGCTATCTAAACAACTCACAAGGTGAAAAGCATTTTGCACCAAGAAGTGGACGTGCCATGGATTTCAAAAGCCCAAACTGTCCCCTCCTGTATAAGGAGATCGTTGTGTTGAATGCACCGAATGAGTATCAGGATGGGGAGTCCTCTCAGCTGTGTTTGTGGAGTCCAGCGAGGGATAGAGGCAGGGGCTTGGACATGAGGGGAGTCAAACAGGCCAAGGAGGAGGCAGGGTCCAAGGGCATGGAACAAATCAGGTCTATGAGCCACCACCACTTGGCCAAAACAGTGCTATTCACAGGGGGTCCCTTGAGCTTTGGTGGGACCATGCCAGGGCCAAGCTTCTGTGAAGTTTGGCTTTGCTGGTTTTAATCTAATTTAAATTTTTTACTATGTATTTTATTTTATTTCACTATTTTATTTTATTTTATTTTATTTTATTTTTTATTTTATTTTTTCTGACAAAGAGCACTGAGCAGTTAGGGTAGAAGGAAGTTTAAGTGCTTGCTGTTGCTTTCCGCCTGTATTGATGAACTGAGGGAGCAGAGAGGTTTGTGACAAGGTGAGCACAGTCAAGGCACACATGAAAAATAGTTATTGGGCTGAAGCTGAAGGTACAGGTCAGCGGAGGACTCAGCAAAACCAGGGCATGAAACTCCAAAATGCTCAGATCTGAAAGAAAAGCTGAGTACCCCTCACAGGTTATCCCGCAATTCAGGCCCAAACCAGGATTTATATTTTCTATTTTGGCAGATAATGAGAGGGCAAAGTGGGATTTTGCTTTGCCTCTGTCAAAGAGGAGGCTCTGAAAGCTGATGCTCACAGTAAGGAGCCGCAGAGGGACCATCCCCTGTGGCAGGGAGTGGGCTCGAGCCCCCAGGGCTCATTTTAACTGCATCCCCCCACTACTCGCATCCTTTCCCTCTTGAAGCAGCTCCTGTATCCCCATCCCAGAGCCGGCCGCATTTCGGCAGTCGATAGCAGGAAAGCACATCTCGCTGCCGAAGTCGCAGCCGCCGGCGCAAGGCCACCGGGGTCGCACGCGTCCTTTTAGTATCTTCCCACAAAGTCTATTGATCAGGTTTTATACTCCACAGCACTCGGCCATAAAAACCCCCAGGGAGCCAGCGACGCTGCTGATTTACACCCACCGGCCATCAGCCTTTTATTAGCATTAAGGAGTCCGGCACCGTCCTGGCTTTCCTCCTCCTCTTCCTCCCCGCAGGCACAGCTCCGCTCCCTGTGCCGCCCCAGAAACAAGCCCAGCACTCACAGAATATCTCATAAAAGCCCCAGAGAAAAAAAAAACTGGCTCCCCAGAGCTGTGGGAGGGTCAGAAAGAGCCCCTTCTCCATCAACTCCCTCCCCACTGCAGTGCCCTAAGAGCCACAGATACCTGCAGCCCCTTCCCCGTTTTGAGTGGTCCCAAGCCCATCACTGGTACTGCTGGTCCCAGGGGGATTGGATGCTGCTGGGGGCTTTCCTGTTGCTCCCAGCAAATGGCTGGGGGTGGAAAGGGAAGAGCTGCGGGCACACACTGGTTTGGTCACAACGATGTGGGAAGCCCCCCAGGAAAGGCAGGAGGGGACAGGGAGAAGATGGTCCGAGCTGGGTGATGGCAGCAGCTCCGCATGGAAAGGATCATCAGGGGGCTGGGGAATGCCCACCGGGATGGGAACACGGGTGGTGGCTACAGGGAGCATGAATGAACATCGCTGGTGGTGGGACCCCTACTCCACAGTCACACTGGGGGGCTCAGTGGGGTCAGTACCTCGCTGTGCTGGGTCAGGAGATAAGCCCAGAACATCTCCCTCCTCCTCCTCAATGGGCACGGGCAACACCCCACGGAAGGAGCAGCTCCAGTCTTCTCACCCATTCCCTAATGATTTTGTTGGGCTAAGAACAATAAGGAGCAGCATCTATTCACCAGTCGGGTGAGAATCGAGCTTTAAAATCCAGCCGTCAGGAATGAAATGCAAATAGGCACATGCAGGGCAGCAAAGGAAGGGATCTGATGCCTTTGATTGTTCCTGCCTGGGTCTCGTAAATCACCGCTGCCTCAGTCCTGTGCCCTGCTTTCTAATTCCTGCCGTTACTACCGCATTTATCCGCTCGCATAGTTGGTTTGAATTCCAAATGTTGGTTTAATGTGGCACTGATGAGATGGCAGGCGTTTATAAAAAGTACAGCAGCAACCCGGTTTGTGGAGAATACAGAGTTTTTTTCTTCAAAACAGTAATAATACAAAAGGAAATAGCATCTCTGCCTGAAACTTCAAAGGCAATTGGAACAATTTTGCAAAAGATTTTATGCTCGCTGTAATCATTTACTTATTTTTATTCTTTTGATTTCACCTTCCCTCTGATGCTAAATGCTCGTAGGCTGTGTCTGATAAAGGCCATGCCTTGGGGGAACATGGTCTTTCACCTTCTTCTTGTGCATGGATTCTCTGTCTAACATGAGACTGAAATCATATTTGAGCCATTGACACACGTGCCTGGCTTAACTCTGCTTTTGAATAGAGCCTGTGAGATGTGAGTGACACTCAGAGGATGAGACAGACCTTGGGAAATCTGTCCCTGCTGCCATGAGGACAGTCCTTGGTGTGATACTGATGAGTGCCACCTCTGTGCGTGGTGGTCCCAGGCACCACCAGAGCCGTGAGGGGACATGGTGAGGGCTGGCGTTGGGCACAGCATCACTGCGCCGGGCATCTACCCTGTAAATGGTGTGGGTGAGGACACGGAGGAAGGAACACTGGGAAGGGACTGGAGCCATGTCCCCCCAGCGCTGCTCCACGTCCCCGTCTCTCCCCCCTCCTCATGTCCCCTGTTCCAAGATCAAGAAGAGTGTGACCCCTCTACTCTGCCCTGGTGTGTCCAGTTCTGGGTTCCCCAGTTCAAGAAGAACAAGGAACTGCTGGGGAGGGTACAGCAGAGGGCTACGAAGATGATGAGGGGCCTGGAGCATCTCTCTTAGGAGAAGAGGCTGAGGGACTTGGGGCTTTTTAGTCTGGAAAAGAGAAGACTGAGGGGGATCTGATCAATGTTTATAAATACTTAAAGGGTGCCTGTCAAGAGGATGGGGCCACTTTTTTCAGTGGTGCCCAGTGACAGGACAAGAGGAAATGGGCACAAACTTGAAC
>JAOXJM010000007.1:2570542-2582565 GCA_026413425.1 Tringa solitaria
AGGCTGAACCCCCCCAACTCTCTCAGCCTGTCCTCACAGCAGAGAGGCTCCAGCCCTTGGAACATCTCTGTGGCCTCCTCTGGACCTGCTCCAACAGGTTCATGCCTTTCTTGTGTTGGTGGCCCCAGAGCTGGACGCAGCACCCTCTGGGGAGGGTCTCCCCAGAGCGGAGCAGAGGGGGAGAATCCCCCCCTTGCCCTGCTGACCACGCTGCTGGGGATGCAGCCCAGGATGTGGGGGGTTTTCGGGGCTGCCAGTGCACATTGCTGGGTCATGTCTAGCTTTTCATCCACCAGCACCCCCAGGTCCTTCTCCAGAGGGCTGCTCTCAGATCTGCGGGTCTCCAGGTCTTCAAGAAAACACCTTGCTGCAGGCCTTGGGGCGGATGTATTTACCAAAAATCTGAAACACGGTCGATTCAACAAAAAGCAAACTTTTTGATTTTACAAAGCAGATCCACAGGAAAGTTTCGAGAACTCCAGATTATTTTCCCAATGCCTTCACCCTCCCTCCTCTTCCTCCTCTCTCCTCCTCCTTCCCCCTCCCATGGAAGGGACGTATCGAGCGAGGCAACTTAACAGAACTGATCTTTCATGAAGAGCTTAGCTTATTGCTCCAGGATGCAGATTCATCAAGAAACACAGTCCATAAAGAATTCCCACCCAGCTCGGGAGGCGATTCAGTTTCAAAGGCTAATGGAAAATCACTACCGTTAAGAAGTCAGGCTGCACGCTTGCACTGGCTTTCTCAGGCGAGAAGGGTATTGACCAAATAGCCAATGCTCCAAAAATAAAAATAATCCCCCGGGGTCAGTTTCAGCATCCAATTAAAAATCCCAGCAAAAATACCAGCCCTTTTAAACATGCAATTACAGAGCCCGGGAATCAGGCAGGTGCTGAGATGGGGACAGCCCGGGTCAGCTGCCAGCCAGCAATGCCTCCTTGAATTTACTCTTTCTTCATGAAATGAGGGAGAGAAAGAGAGATCAGCAGTGGCAAATGGCAATCAATTAGCTTGGGAAGAATAAAAGGTCCCTGAAGGTCTGCACTTAATCTGCACCCTGCAGCACAGGAGGGCTGCAGCCTCTCCCCAGTGATGCCGAGGCCGATGCAGGCTCAGCCATCCCAGCAGCTTTTGGAAAAAAAATCAGCCTATTTTTATTTTTTTTCCTGAAGGAAAGCTACAGTTTTCCTTCTGGATTTCTGCTTTGGGAGCAAAAAGAGGGTCCATCGCCACCAGCCTCCTGCTCTGGGGGGCTGCTGCCTGCAGTAGGGCCAAGCCAGGAGCTCACTCCCTGCACCATCAGCTCACCGTGAGCCCTCATGGCTGATCAGCTCTCAGAAAGCTCACACAGGGAGGTTCACAGCAAAGCCAAGGGTGAATTTAGCCTTTGTCATATGAAATTATGCCGCATATCAACCCTCACATCTGTACGAAGTGAACGAGATGCTTCTCAGCTCCTTTAGCTGTGACCCTCCTTTTAGCCATCTGAAATTTCTATTTGTTCACTTCTTCACAATTCTTTTAAAATCCACCTTGAGGGGATTCACCTTCCTCCTCCTCCCATCCCAGCTCAAGCTGCAATGCTGCAGGTCCAGCACCAGACCGGTGCTGAGAAACGGCAGCAGAGTCCCTGCCTTCATCCCGAGCTCCAGAGCATCCAGAGGGTACCAGCGCTCCATGGCAGGGGGTTGGAACTCAATGATCTTCAAGTTCCCTTCCAACTCTAACCATTCTATGATTCTATGGGCTGAACCCATCTTAGCTTCTCCCTAGAGGTGCTTAGCCATGCAGGAGGGGGAGAAGCATTCATAACGATGCTTAATTCTTCTCTATAGCTTATTCCGTGGTGGAGCCAAAGGGGTCTGAGCTAGTCTCATCATTTTATAGGTGGGCAACCAGATTGTGAGGTGGGGGAGGAGCTCACGACCTGTAGAAGAGGAGCGATGTATGGACAAGCTTCGGCTCATCATCATCAAGCTTTGGGAGGGCATCTCCCAATCTCATTACTGCACAGAAAAGGCCAGGTCAGAGCAGTGCCTAAAGCCTTTTCAGGGCTGGTTTGTGCTCCAGGAGGATGCCACCACTTGTTTGCCAAACTAAAGCACCGTGCCGTGCCTCAGACCCACCCGGGGAATTTCCATCTGCTTTGGGTTCAGGGGGGTCTCACTAATTGGTACCTGGTCGCTGTGAGCTGTTCAGAGGAAATATTAGCCCTGAAACTGGGGTTGAAGGAAACAAGTTACCTGGAACTGCGCGGAGACAGGGGAACAAGCCAAGCAAAGCTTCAGCACCTCGCGATCAATCACAATTATAAATCTAGTTAGAAGTAGATGAATGTTCACCGAGGTCACTTAAGGGCACTCTTATTAGAGAAGTCTATTAGCAAAGAGGCTAATAATATATGTTAGGCTGCCAAATAGTCTAATTATAAACATCACATGGTGGCACAGGCTCATCTACTCCCTGCTGGTGCCTTGCTTTGCTCCAGACACCAGCTTCGTGCTGGAGGTGACCCATTTTCTTGGGGGAAGGTGCAGATGTTCCTGCAGCATCTATGGGTCCAGTTGTGCCTGTCTTTGCCCCACTGTTCAGCACAGTGCTTCTGCTGGCACGTCTCTGTCTGCTGTGGTGCCAGGAGCTTGGCTGGCATCAGGCTGGAGCTGCTGTTGGCCACCAGAGCTGCCCAGCTGAGAGCAAGGGGGACAGAAAGCTGCTGAGCCATGTTTTCAGCCACGGGGAGCTGTGCAGAACATCTCCTTCGTTTCAGACCCCTTTTTTTCTCTGAGAGGTGGTGTGGGTTGTCATGGTTTGCGTGAGACATCGCCTGTCATATATAACTTAGTTAATCAGCGGGAGATGGGTTTCCAAGATAATGAGGAATAAGAGCCTCTTGCTGCTTGTGGTTTTGAGCTTGGGGCAACCAAGCCCTCCTGGATTCACAATATTTGGCCAAGTTTTTTGCTTTCTTTAAAGCTCTACCTTTTTTTTCCGACACTGTAACAGCCTTAGCTGGGTTTAAATACAGTTTTCATCAGAATTCCTGGACCCATTGGGGAAATGCAACCCCCCCCCCGCAATGTTGGTTTAACCCCCACAGCACCAGGCTGCCAGCAGTGAGCTCTGCTCTGTGAGCCCCTCTTGGCCCCTTGTAGCCCACCATGGCTGTGCGTGGCCACCGTTGGACCACTGGCCCTGAACTGTGTCCAGCCTGGAAAGACAGGAGAGATCAGGAGCTTTAGATGTGTTTTTCACACAAGGAAGCCCCAGGGTGAAGCTGAGCCAGTTGCAGAGATTAGTCTAACGGACACGCACCCACTCTGTCCTCAGCATGGAGAGCAAACAGTAGAAATAATTTCTAGGCTGAGTTTTTACCTTATTGTGATCTGCGTTTTCATCCCGTGCCTGGCATGGACTCGGCAGGGCTCTCTGATGCTCTGCTTCGTGCAGGAAAGCCGGCTACTGAAGCTGTGCCCCAGGTTTCTGAGGACAAGGCATTGTGTAATGTCTGCCCCCAACACGTGCTGGATCGGCTCCCCAGCTGGTATAAATCAAGAGAGATCCACTGAGGTCAATCCTGGCCAATTGTATCCACTTAATCTCCTCTCAGGAGGCACCACTTAATTGATTTGCAGTGCTTGAAGGGAGAGAGGGCTGGCACCCTCCACTACCCACCCATCTTCAGAGCCCACTCAAAACCTCTTCCCAAAAGTACCAGAATAGAAATATCTTGAACAGCGTCTCCTTTTCGAGTGCCTGTGCCTCAGCCCATCTGGCAGAGAGCCAAGAAGCAGCTCGATTCGGCTGGGATCTGGGATGGGGAGCCGGGCATCCGGGCACCCAGCGCTGCCGAACCAGGCTGGTCCAGCCTGAAACTCAACCAGCTGCCCCTAAAACCATCACCTTAGTCCAGAGGGACACTGGTAACTCCAGGAGAGCACCCCTCACCCACTCACAGCCCTATTTCCCCTCAAAATATTTTTTGTATTATTTTTCACATCATGGCAGGGAAAAAATTCCCGGAGGTTGCAAGCTGCCGTGGATGCCTCTGGCTGAGGGGGTTTCACTGGAAACTGTCGAATGTGCTGGGGTTTGAGAGGTTCTTTTTGGGAAGGAGAAAGGCACTGAAATGATGTGGTTTGGCTTTCTGCTTTGGTGGGCCCTGCCAGCAGCCCCTGAAGAGTTGGTGCCCGTGATGCCAGGGCTGGTGATGCCCCCACGGTCCAGGCCCCCAACCCAAATGGCTCTCACTGAAACAGCATTGAATCTATTCATTCAAAAGCAAACAGGATGGAAGTTGTCCCTCTCAGAGCAGTTGTTGGGCTGGGAGGACTATCCAGCTGATGGGGACTTGAGGGAAATTTGTTGTCATTGTGGTTTGGGTTTTTTTTTTTTTAAACCTGGATTTATTTTCCATTTTATTTGTCTGAAGTGCCTGGGGGTTGGGATGGAAAGATTGAACATCTGGGAAGGAGGATTCTCGATAATTCATATTCCGGGATGGTCCTGCTCCCAGCCCCAGCAGGGTTCTCATATTTAATTAAAAACTGTAAAATATTTACACCTATTAAGTGCAGTGATTTCTCTCCCTCCCCAGCCCCTCTCCCCATGTGAGGGTGAGGGAGACGGAGGAGGACAGTGACATTTGGGTGGGATCCTTCACGAACAGTGAAGTAATTAACAGCCTGGGAGTTTAGGGCCAGGTTATCTTTTCTGGTGGATGTTTCCATCACCGTAACCACCGCGGCAGCTCCCGACTTCAATGCAGAGCACGAAGTGAAGGGAGGCTTCATGCGGAGCTGGAGGTGTTGGGGCTTTGCGGGGGAGCTCTGCCCAGTCTTTGATGCCGGGAGGAAACTGAGTTGCGGGAAAAGCAGCTTCCAACGGTCCAGAAGCAGCCAGATCAGGTCACTAATGAACCCCCCTGGCTAATTGAACACAGCAAAGAATGGGAGTGCGGTTCTTCTCCGGGTAGGAGTGTGTGTGAGAGGCGTGGAGAAGTGCAACCAGCATCCCTGTGGGCTCGGACACGTCGGCTCCCCTGACCAGGGACCGCGGCAGGCAGAGGATGGACACATTGTGCCGGTCACCGTTCCCACGCTGCAGCAGCTGGAGGTGAAATGACTCTTGTCTTTGCAACCAGAAGGTGACACAGGGCAAAAGTGTTTTGCGACTGCAGGATAGAAATGGTGTTTGAAAGCTCCATCTAATGATCTGCAAATTTTACAAGCGCCTAATGGGGTGATGAGTACTGTAAAGCTCAGGGCTTTTGCAATATAATTACCTTTCTTTCACCTGCCTCTGCCTCATCCCCATGCTCTTGCTCTTGTAAACACCCATTCCCACAAGCATCCCTTCTACCCCGGGGATTCTCCCCATACCCTTCACCCCTCCTCCAAACACATCACGAAAGCTTTTCTCCTCTAATGGGTAGCATCCATCTTAAGGATATTAAAAAAATCAGGATTTGCTATGCTGCTTCTGTCTGTTGTATTTTTTTTTTCTGATTTTCTTGTAAAAAATGAGCCAGGAAAGGCTCATTCCCCAAAAAAATTTCCCAATGGGACTGTCTGCTGCCCTGCGCACCGGTCATCATCCCGGGAAGGGATGTGTTGGTACCAGGGGCTCAGGAGCATCAGCGCAGGTGTCGGAGCAGAGGCAGGAGAACCAGGCTGACCCCAGGTGCTTTGATGGAGACATCTTTCAAGGAATCCTAAACAGCCTTATTAGATGTTTTATTCAGGTTTTATAAGTATTCCTTGCTGTAAAAGAGTAAATGAGGAGCCTGGGGCAACGCCAAGGGGTCTCTTTTTGTTCCTCTTGGCAGTACATCAGCTTTCAAATGATTTTTGCCATAAGGAAAAACAACATGCAAATTCAGGCCCCTCTCCCTTTTATGTCCCCCTCCCCTCTCCTCTCTGCAAAGCTCTCCTCTTCCTTCTGCTGATTCCCCCTCTTTTAAATGCAGATCAGCCCTGGCACTTCTCATTCACTCTCTCCCGGTTGTTGGGGGCTGACAATTATTTTTGGGATTCACACTGTTATTTATGGGGCTTTCTTCTTTCTGTCCATCCTTTTCCCGGGCTGCGGGGCAGGACCTGGTGCAGAGGGAAGGCGATAAAGCTGGGGCAATACACACCTGCTGCACTGCACCAGAGCATCACACATGCTGGGTGCTTGGGTCCATGCACGTGCTGCTGGCAAACATGCTCGATGGTATATAAGAATATATTTGCTCCGATATCTCGAGCAAAGTGGGTGTGGGAGAGGTTCCCCAAGGGGGAAAAAGACCACTTTGGGTGCAAAGCATCAGTTTGTACAATCCTGTGTGAGATCCAAAGTGATGCTGTCGGGCAGAGGCTGAGCAGGTCTGAGGGAGCTGCTGCTGGAGCAAAGGTTTAACCTGAACCCGGGCATCGTCACAGCGAGGAAATAATTGCTGCCCTCAACACACTAATGAGGAAAGAGAGTGGGGCCAGATTTGGTGGTGCAGGGTGGTGAGCAGAGTCAGGCTTTCTGCTGAGGGAAATCCACCACGAGCATGAAATCCCGCTTTTCAAAGCACCAAAGCTCTTTCCCTGCGAGCACGAGGCTGAGAAATCCTCCACTGCTCTTTTTTCCTATTTGAAAAGCCATTTAAAGGGAAAAAAAAAAAAAAAAAGAAAGGAAAAAAAAAAAGAACTGCTGCGAACATCTCTAAAAGTTGTAAATAAATTATAAAAGCAACAGAAGGGAAAGCTGAAGAGGAAAATCCATCGGTGGCTGAGGGGCGGCGATGCTTTCCCGGGGCTCGCAGCCGCCCCCGCCGCTGGCCCGGCACCCAGTGGGTGGTGGTGTTCCTGAGCTGGGACTTGCCCCTCCGTGTCTGCATAGCTAAAAAAGGGCTTTGGGTAAGATCAGGTCTTCTCTTCTCATCCTGCCCGGAGAGCCCGAGTCAGTAGTAGGAAAAACCCAAGCCATAAGCTGTTCAAAGCCTCACGGCGCTCTGCCTGGTGGTACTGGGGGTGCCTCCCGACAGCATCCCGAGCCCAGCGGGATGCTGATGTGAACGGCAGCTCTCCACAGCTTTGAGCTGGGATTTGACTCTCCTTCCAGCATTTAAATGCCCCGGAAAACCCAGGGAGTTAACGGCAAAGCTCTGCTATCTACCCAGGAACCAGAAAAGGCAAGTATATGCATCCGCAGCACGAATACTACCCTTTCCCAGTTATTTCAGGAAGAGAGGAGCGCTCAGCCGGGGTCGGGCTGGGAATGCATCCGGCCCTGAGTAACTGAGCGAGGAGCCACAGCGATGGACATTAAACCAAAAGGCATGTTCCTGCTTGCTCTGGGGATGGAGCAGGCAGGAGGCTGGATGCACGGGGTATTTGTGACCTTGCTGCGACCTTGTGGCGACCACCGTCTCCCGGCACAGCCACGGGAAACCCGGCTCTTGGGTGAATGAGCAGAGGTTTCAGCCAGTTTTGGCTAAAAATTGTGATTTGTGAGCTCCACTTCCCTCCTCCATCACCCTGGCAGCCCCATTGCTCCTGATAGGGATAAAACCAAGCGGATATATTCCATAAATGAGCCATAAACTCTAAAATCTTGCAATTATTTCTGCAGAGAGGAAAATACTCTGGTAGGAACTGAACTGAGCCCCACTCTGCCAGCTGGGCATCCCTTCTTCATCTACTTTTTAGGCATCTTAGCCTCTCTCAGTCTTTTCCTGGGGAAAAAAACACCGAAATATCTAATCTTGTCCAAGAAAAACACAGGTTTTAAAAGTTTCTCCATCACTTCTGCTGTGGTACATTTGCACCCTGCTCCATCACTGGTCAGGATGGGAGGGTTTGCTCCATCGGGGTGCTGGGGTTCAGGCACTGACAGGGTCCCTGAGCCCAGAAACCACACTCCCCCAGCTCCCTTCACCTTTTCCAGCTGCAAACATGCCTGGAGATTTGCTTCACAGCAATAGGAAAGAGAGAAACCTGGCGGCACGGCCAGGAAATGAGTGTTATACCCTGGGGGCTGAAACTGCAGCAGGCACAGACCCGGCAGCGGTCCTGAGCGGTTTGATCCAAAACACCAATAAAAAGAGGAAAGTTGCTCTGAAGAGCAGTCTCAGAGATGCAGACGGCTCCGGTGGCAGGGGCCTGGAGGGTCACATCCCCAGGGGATATAAATCGATGTGGTGCCATTAAATCCCAGGCAGCTTTTCGCCTCCCGGAGCTCTGACCCGCTCACCTCCCGGCCCTCCTCTCGCCTCCCAGCCTTTATTAAAAACCTGCCTTCGGGAGATGTGAATGGCATGAAATATTGCCAGAGATTTGCATAAATAAAACTCCCCGAAACAAATTACTCGCGCGGTGCAAAAGTTCACATCAGAACGGCCCACGGGGCACCGAGGTGACTTCGGGAACGTTTCAGCATCGCTTAATGCCATCAGCATCACGCTCTGGTTTTCCCAGTGATGAGGCAGGAACAGAGTCTCGTGCTGATGGGACCGAGACCAGCCTCTCCTGAGAGCCAGCCTGCTCCACCACCCTCTGGGTACCAGCTGGGCAAACGGGGCTCAGGCCAAAGCCACTGGTGAGCAAAGGGAGGACACACCCCACATGGCTGGATTGGTCTTTTGAGGGCTACAAAAGGACCCTCATTGGCTTTGGTGACCCTGTCTAAGTGGCATCTTGGCCAGTGCGTGGTCAACCAGTCCGGGTGAGCACCCAGACCCGGCACAGAGCAGAAAGAGCCCTTCCTGGGACCGAGCCCAGGAGACACCCCTTGGGTACTGCGGGTGCACAGCTCTCTCCGGGGCTGCTTTGATTTGCAGTTCAGCATCGCAGCGTGTTCCTGGGCAGGTCGGAGCGAGCTCTCAGCTCCTGGAAATAGCTCCTCCACCTCTCTTCCATCAATACCAGCCTCAGCACAGTCGATTGCTTTTTGTGTTTCTTCCCAATGCACTGCAGCACATGTACACACATAAAAACACAAACTAGTATAAATTACCTTCCAGGCAAAGCCTGAGGACTTATAAATTGCTTAAAAATCAAAGCACATTCCAGGGGGAAATGCGGTAAATTGGAAGGGGAAAAATGTGCATATAGGCTTTTAATAAAAACAGTGTCATGGAGGAATCTCACAGCCCTTTCAAGATGTTAATTAACTGGGTCCCAGTACACCCCTCGGAGGCAGAGAAGAGTTAATGCCCCTAACCATTTTCCAGATGGATGTGCATGTCAGAGCCTGCTGAAACACCCAACCCCGCGGCGGGGGGGAGAATTTCGGGGTGCCCTCCTGGGGAGATGGAGGAGCAGGGATTTCACAGCTCCCCTGGGCTCTGAGCACACCGAGAGCCAGGCCTGAACGCAGCTCTCCTGGGCACACCAGCCAACAGCGGCTTCTCCAAGGGAAGGAAATAGGAGCAGAGGGAAAAGAGTTTGGAAGCAAAGCAAAAACTCCAACCAAAAAACAATAAGGGGTTTTCTAAATGAAAAATATAAATTTAAAGTGCAACACCAGCTTTTTCCATTTCAAAGTGATGAGGGTTTAATGTCTGAAGCTGGAAGACAACCAGCGAGTGATGGAAAGGAGGTTCAGGCTGAATATCCCTGTTGGGAAAGCAGAGACCTTCACGCTCGCTTGACTTCAGGATCTGGAGCCGTGATCAATACACCCAATATTGCAAGTCGGGTGGTCGTAAACCATTTGCTTTAATTACTCACATACTGCAGCTGAACAGCAAGCCCAGATTAAGGACCCGTAGCCTGGTGGGAGCCCTGGGAAGGGCTTGGGGTGGCTTTGCCAGGCAGCCCCTGCCCACCCCGGAGTGGCCACCACTTGTGGAGACTGGCCCAGGGCTCCCGCAGCCACCGTGCCATGTCTCGCTGTCATATTCACCCCAGATCCAGCCCGCTGCTGGCTTTCCCCCATAAGCCTTAGTATTTTCCTGGCTAATCTTAGCAAAGTGTGAGTTGGAATAGGGATCGATGTGTGAAATGGAATATGTTGAGATATATTCTGAATATATAGCCGGGAGCATTTCATGATGTGAAGCCAGCAATGACTCTAGCAGTGTTTTTCCCCAGACTCAATCTTGGCACACTTTGGCTTTTCCTCCCAAGGACCCATTAGTCACTCCTCTGAATATAAAACCAGGCTCGCGCGTAGCAAACCACCCAGTGCCTTCAGTCTTTCAAAGATCCCCCACATTGTAATTCCAAAATAACATCGCACTTCTTTAATGATCAATAGCAATTACTAAGTCATTTATATCCAATAAAGGCTGCAGCAGGAGGTCTGTGTGATACATTACTGTATAAATTCACACTATGAAACAGATTAACAAAGCATTATAAAAAGCAAGCTTATTATTTGCATGAATTTGAGGCTCAAGAGCTAATTGAAGCAATCCAGCAAAATGTCAATGACTTCTTTTGTGTATGAAATATTCATTAAAGGCGAGCACTTATTTGTGAGGGATTGTTTATTTCTACCTTTTCATTTGCATTCTGCCATAAAACTGGCTGTCTCTCCATTAGGGCGCAGCTTTCCTTTGGAAACGCTGGGCCTTTAAAATTTCCTCCTGTCTTCCCCAAAACCCACTGGAAACGCCTGGTTCGGGTGTTATTGCCCTTGGCACCGTGTCCGAGCCACAGGGCGGCGAGGGCTGAGCAGGGCACATGGGGGGCTGGGGAAGACCCCACGGAACCATAGGCAAAAACATCCCAAAAAAGAGCAAGAGCTGGAGGCACAACCTCGATTTTGCACCCCCTTGTGCCTAGGTGGCCCCAGGGAGGAGGAAGAGGGGGACACCAGGGGTCCGGGCACCGTGCCCCCCCTCCCCACGTTCGCTGCTTGCTCCATTTTAAGTCACAAATGAAGTTTTTTCCCAGCCCATCTATTTGCGAGGACAGCTCTCAGGCTACAAATCAATGCGCCACCGTATCTTATTTGCTCTGCAGCCAGCTGAGCAAAACAATGTAGCGCCAACAGAGACATGAATCTCCTTCATTTATCTTCGCGCTAGAAAAATTCCAAGGCTGAAGCTTTTTTTGGCTCTTTGGCGGCACTGTCAGGAGCGTGATGTGTTACAAATGGCTGGATGGGGGCTCCGTATTTGTCTTCCCCGTGATTTCCTCGGTCTAAATCGCAGCTTTACTAACACACGGCCCCAGTTACCAACGAGACAAATGTTTGACCAACAGCTTAGGACAGGATGCGAGGATCAATCTTGCATCGCCTCTTGGAGGGAGGCTGCAGGGGAGTAGAAATTATAATTATCCCTAAAGACACCAAGGGGAGATACCCACGCGTGCTCCAGCAGAAGACTCCATGACCAAGGTCTCAGGAGCTTGGGGAGAGCTGCTCTGGAGGGAGCGTGGCAGGGGAACCAGAAGAGCTCTCCCTCAGACCCTCAACAGGACCTGCTGTACCTCACCCCCCCAAAAAAACCCATTGGAAAAATCCCTTCCCAGCAGCAACTTTTGGGATTGCAGCCTCATTTCTTGAGCATCAGCAGGAAACACCAGACAAACACAGGCAATAACCCGCTGGTCCCGCAGCCCCCACACCTCCATCCTGCCATTAACAGCAGCTGTTGTTTTTATTTCCACTTTATTAGCAGAGATACCGAGGGGCAGAGACTTCATTTATTTTTTTGAAAGCACCTCTCAAGCCCTGCTTGATGCTCTCCCCAGAAGTGGAAGTCAGCAGTGCAGATGATGGTGGAAAAATACCTGCTCCTGTTGTGGGAGCCAAGCCCTGGGTGCTCCAGTGACCTGCAGGGAGCACGAGGATGGATGGGATGAATGTGTCCAAGGATGCAGGGGATGAGTGTGTCCAAGGATACACAGGATGAACATGTCCAAGGATGCAGAGGATGAATGTGTCCAAGGATACACAGGATGAGTGTGTCCAAGGATGCACAAGATGTGCGTGTGCAAGGATGCACGGGACAAATGTATCCGAGGATGCACAGGATGAGTGTGTCCAAAGACACATCAGATGACTATGTCCAAGGATGCACAGGATGAACATCTCCA
>JAOXJM010000007.1:2582665-2609550 GCA_026413425.1 Tringa solitaria
GTCCAAAGACACATCAGATGACTATGTCCAAGGATGCACAGGATGAACATCTCCAAGGACACATGGGATGAGCACACCCAAGGACGCAGGGCAGCAGGCTGTCCCTTGGGTGATCGACTCATCCCAGCCCACCCCTCTGGAAGTGCCCCGTGGTGTAAGAGGCAGCTGGTGCCCACCCTGGAGCTGTGGGAGGGGAAGGATCTGAGTGCTACTGAAGCCATCCAGTGGTGAGCAAATGGCTTTCAGAGCCGCGACCAGCACTGGGAAACTGCTGACACCAGTGGGCTGGCTGGGCCCTTTAATGGCTTTTAAATCACAGAGGTTTAACAGGGAAAAACCAACCCCTAATGTTTACTCACACTTGCACGGTCTCTTATTTGCGTGTAATTGCTTCCCATCGCAACACGTACCGTCCCGCGCCACCTTAATTACAGCAATCAGACCCAGAGCTGCACAGGGCGTGCTGGCAAACAGGTCCTCTGATGCCCAAGGGGCCCACATGGAGATGGCAGCAGGGATTAATTATAGAGAGGGGCACAGCAAAAAAATGGGGCAGGAGAAAACAGAGGGTCCCCTTTATTTTTTTTTGATTGATCCCTACCAATCATGGGGACCCCAGGGAGAGCCACTGCCAGCATCCTGCACAGCTCGCTTCTGCAGCAGACTGGTTTTTTTCCCCATTTAGCATGCAAACCCCTTTCATTTAACTTCAAAAGCTCATAAAACCTCCCCAATAATCGCATTAAATTGGAATGATTCCACAGACCTACTGCATGCCCCAGCTCAACCCCTCGCTGTGCCCACCCTCCGCTGCCTGAACCAGACCCAGCACCAGACGTGGCTTTGATGGTGCATTCACCGGTGGCCTGGGCCAGCTGCAGGGTTTTCTGTCACTCTTATTTTTCAAATTAGAGGATATGTAAACTCACTTCAACGCTTCCCAGGCGTTTTGCAGGAGAAACAACCACTGGTTCCCCTCCGGGGCTGGATTTGAGGTGAGGCATCCATGGCAAGGGATGGCTCAGACCATCCTGGGCTTGCTAAGCAGGACCAGTAGCCCAGTGCTGGAGGTGTGGGCAAGCGCGTGGCACACATCGTGCCTGTCCTACTTTCCTGCTCATGTGATGGTGCTGATGATGCACTCGCGATGCATTTTTTAAAAGCCCCAGCCTGTCTTGAGGATATAACTCCAGAGACATTTGCTGAGGATGATGCTAGAGACGTTGGAAAAACATTATTTCCAGGGAGGGCGGAGAACCAGCTGAAACCAGTCCTCTGTGGATCTCTGAAGCTGTTAATTAGACAAGAATTAACACCCTGGGAAATATTTGATTCCTAACAAGGGCACATCTCCATTTCACCGGGATTAGCATCACCTGGACTCTTCAAGCTCAGTAACACCCTCCGGTACATATATCTGCTCTCCCTGCTCCCTGTATTTCCTAATGTTTTGCTGTTAAGGGGGCTTGGAAGCTTGTTAGGGCTTTCAACCTCCCTCTTTCTTGAGTATTTGAGGCTCAAGGTGAGGCTTTGGTGAACAGAACCCGGTTCCAACAAGACCTGTGCAGGGTTGTTGCTGGTCCCCACACTGAGCCCCCAGCCTGGGGCTGTGCTGGTGGGGATCCTGCCCAGCGCTGGGGGAAGGACCCAGGAGAGCCAAGGATGGTGCTGGGGAGATTGTAGAATCTTCTTAGTCTGGATGGCCTTACTGCACACCATGGAAAATGAGGAGTTTTTCTTTGAAGCACCAAAAGAACTTTCCTTCCAGCCAGCAGCCCCCGGGGAGGGCACTGGCCTCTCCAAGCAGAGGGGAAATAAAAACCCCATGCAGTCAATTTTATTTCGCAATTAAACATTCACTTCTCCTCCCCTGCCTGCCCCATGGAAGGCAATCAAATGCTGAAGGGAAGCAGGTTTTGGGGTCACCTGGCAGCCCATTGGGTTTAAGAGCATCCCTTGAACAAAGTTTTGAACACATGGTGTTCTCTGTGTGCTGTTTCTGCCCTCAGTCCCCCAGCTCTGGGGAGGCACCGTGGTCCCAGGGCTTCAGCATTTCTCCCGACAGGCCACCAGTTTCACAGAGACCATGCCATTTTAACCCAGTGTTGCAGTTTGCCAAGACACGCTCCTCTTCAGCAGTGAAGGAGGAGGACGCGGCGGATGGGCTGATGAGAGACAAATGAGGGAACAGATTTAGGCTGACATGTTATAGGAGGTTGAGATGAGCTAATTATTTCACTAACAAAAGCTCTTAGGGGGGAAAAAAAGTATATTGTTTCGTTGCATTTTATTTTCCCTCTTCCCCAGTCCCTTGCTCTTCCCTCAAAGACGTCACTGCTTAGCGCCGATGATTTATTCAGGAGCCACATCAGCGCTGCCTTTCCACTCCAACAGTCTCGGGATCTCAATATTTTATATGGAATTCTCTGCCCCTATTTCTGGTTAAAGCCGCTTGTTTTGTACACTCATCTCTGGGGTTCAAAGACATAATAGCTGCGTCGCTCCTCTGCTGTTCCCAGTTTTTTTTTTCCCCAGTTTCCTGGATGCTTTTGCATCTCTCCCTCCTCGTTCGCGGTCTCTCCGGCAGCCCGTCAGCAGAGTGACAGAGCGTGTGACGAACCCGGATGGCACCGTGTCCCCTGCCAGTGCCACCGTCCCCGCTCTGCGCCTGCAATTCATCCATGAGCCGCTTCTCCGGGTGACAGGCATGGCAGCAGGTTGCAGCCACTCCAGCCTGTGCCTGGAATTAACTGGGATTTACCTGGCAGCCACCCCTCCCTGTGCTTTGGCCCTTCTCCTTTGGGTAAAGAAACTCTCATTCCTGGAGCTGAAGAAGTGACCCTTTTTGGGCTGGGTGCAGGGGATGGAGGGCAGGTTTTATCACAGAACCATAGGATTGTTTAGGTTGGAAGGGACCTTTAAGATCATTGAGTCCAACCACCAACCTAACACTGACAAAACCATCAATAAACCATGTCCCTCAGCACCACGTCTGTCCAGCTTTTAAATACCTCCAGGGACAATAGTTCCACCACTTCCCTGGGGAGCCTGTTCCAATACTTGACAACCCTTTAGGTGAAGAAATTTTTTCCTAATATCCATCCTAAATCTCCCCTGGTGCAACTTGAGGCCATTTCCTCTTGTCCTGTCACTTGATGCTTGGGAGAAGAGACCAACACTTGGGACGTTTGTCTTTTTCTGCACTGGAACATCCGCAAGGATGTGCTTTGTGCATGGAAAACCTCACCTGGGATCCATGTTGTGCTGGGGGATGCTGAAATCACTGCATTTCTGAGGTTTGCAAGTCCTCATCCTGGCTCCCCACAGCTTGACCAGCATCTTGAGCACCGTGCTGGGCTCTGGCGCTGCCGGCAGCAATGCTTTCCCAGCCCAGAGGCCCTATTTGCACGTAGGATTAAAATCCCTTCTGAGGAACAAGACAGAGAAGCATGTACAACCTGATTTCTCCTAGGGAGAGAGTAATAGTGTTGATTAATATTATTCTCCATGAATGGTTTTAATCAGGCTTTGCAGAAACGCTTGGCAGCGGAGCCGTGTAACTTGTTACCGGCGATGAGTTGCCCAAACTCCACTCAAACTTTGGGAGGAGAAGTGGGAAGGAGACCTTCACCGGGCGAGGAGGTCTGGTGGGATGAGTTGCTGCCCCCAAAACCAGCACAGGGAAACACTGGTCCCGAGGAGCAATAGGAATGGAGCAGAGAGGATGGGACAATGTCTCTTTGGGGCAAATCCTTCTTAGGGCTGGCTGAAAGATGGAGACTTTTAATTTTTTTTAAGGGCTGTATTAGTCCAAAAATATAAAGCAAAGTCTCTTTTGAAGAGAACGACAAGCTCACCCTAAATCCTTGGTTGCTCAGCCCGGCTTTTGAGATTCTTGGCACTTTTTTAGCTCTTTGAACCCAAATTTGGGTTCTGGTTGAAAGGAGTGAGGGATGTCGACCGGCTCGAGGGAAGCAAACCAGACGAGGAGGTTCCACAAACTCCTCTTCTGCCTGGAATATATCAGAGATAAGGGGGAACAAGGACGCCTCAGCACTGGGGGCACGTGGCTGATTTCTGCTCCGAATTTACATCCTGCTGCATCCCACAGCATCCATATGGAACAGGGCCGCCAGCGAGGGAGACGAGAGCAACCAGAAAGTTATGGTTCAATTGGAGAGAATAAAGGAAACAACCGAGATAAATCAATTTCAAGAGGGGGAAAAATTCATATCTTTTACTGCTCTCCCAACAAAAACATAAAACACAAACAAATCAAAGGGCTGGAAGTGCTTCCAGTCCGGGACATGACCTGACTGAACAACAGGCTTTAATGTGGAGGGATCTCCCACGAGGATTAAACCACTGATAATAAATTATTGAGAAATATTAGGCGGCGAATAAGCCTGACGCCAGATTGATTCACAGCGACATTCGCAAAGAACAAATGTAAAAATGGAAAAGATAAAAAAAAAAAAGAGAGAGAGAGAGAAGCAAAGTGGTGACAACATCGTGAGATTTAAGCCAAGAAAAAGGAAGCGAAAGCCTCACCCAAAGGCTGCTTTGAGGCACAAAAGGGGCAGAGGGTTGTGTTCACAGGGAGGATCTTCAAATCCACAGGGACACAAATGGGCAGCAAAGCTCAGCTGGGAGCAAATTGGGGATTTTCCCCCATCCTCGTCCTCCCTTCCATGGGCAGCACCAGCTTTCCTCTGCGGGAGGCTGTGCCCAGCTCTGGGTTCTCCTCGGTTTGGCTGCAAAAGCTGCCGAGGAGCAAGGAACCTGCCGGGTGCCCGCATTGCTGGGCACGAGCATCCCGGGGGCACGAGCATCCTGGGGGGCACGAGCATCCCAGGGCCACGGGAGCGACCCTGCCCGCTCGCCGGCTGCCTGCTGTAATGAAGGGAACAAAGGAACCACACGCAGATACAGCCATTAAAGGTGAATTTAATTCAATTTTTTTTTTTTGTGTTAATGCTATTAATCACCATAGGCACACGTCAGGAGTCTTATGCATATTTAAACTGGGCCAGGAGCCAGTGATTTCTAGTATGCAATTTCCTAATGTTAATAATGTTTCCATTAGCCATATTCAGGAAATCTGCCATTTTTTGTCCCCTTCTGGCCCATACTTTTTGCTTTTAATTATGACCCAGTGTCAGCTATTGAATAGGTTGACGCATTTGAAGTGTCTGCAGAGATTTCTTTTTAATAATGCAATTTCGTGGCTGTAATAGCCCTATAACTTGCGTAATTAATGAACCACGCAGGCAGTGTGCTCTCAGATGCTGCCCATTCATTCGCAGCTAAACTTGCTGCTGAAAAAGATGCTCCAAAGCAGGGGAGATCCAGGAAAGATCTCTGTTGTCATCCCCTTCCCCAGCCTTGGAAGAACAGAGTTGGGTGCATCCTTGAAGATGATGCTCCAGCTGCAAAGGGGAGGTTCTCATCCTCCTCTTCAGCACTTATTGCCCGTGGGGATGGCCCCAGTTTGCTTGAGAGCCTCTCTCCCCTCTCCATCCTGTTCTCCCCCAGTGGCACCGTGCCCTGCCAGGGGACAGCAGTGGGGGGACAGACCTGGCAGGGCTGCCTGAATGGTTGGTAGCGGGCTGTGCCGAATGTGGAGCATCCCAAGGAGAAGAGGATGGCGCTGGGCAGGGGGTGGCACTGTGCCATCTTGGACCAGCTGTACCCTCCCCGCTCCAGAGCATCCCCTGGCATGGTGGCACGAGCCCCTGCCCCAGATGTTTTGCAGCAACACAGGGGGAAGCTTGGAGCCATCTTCATATATGAACGGGAGGCCAACAGCAAGTGTCCCCTCCCTGGCAGCCACGGTGGGGTGGTGACAGCCGTGTCACGGGAGCCAGCCGGCCGAGCAATGTATCCCCAGCCCCTGGAACAGTGTCTTTTCCTCCGCAGAGCTCCTTAGAAAAATTAACCTTGGCACTTGAGAAGGCTCCGAAGTGGGAACTCATCCTGCCTGCCTCATGCAGGGCCCCACCAAGTGATGCTCCCAGCGCTGCAGGAGCAAAGGGGGGGGTCATCGGGGCTGTCACCAGGACAGGTGACAGGCTCCCCCCAGCAGCCCCTGGCACCGTGTGTCCCCTCAGCTCGCCCCTCACCTCCTGACAGAGACACCCCTGGCTGTCACCAGCCCCACACAAGAGACTGAGATGGGATTAAATGGTGACAACGGTCCCTCCTGGTACTAAAACCCAGGGATCCGGGCTTAGGGAATTATTCCCTGGGAGCTACAGGGGAATGTTTAACTCAGGCATGTGTCCCAGTTGTCTGATTGTATTGCTTTGCATCACATCGCAGCCGGTGACACGTGCGGAGATTTGGGGGGGGAATTGAGGTTTTTCTCTGTTCTCGATAGCCTCGGTCCCTTGGAGAGCTGCTGTTTGTTGCTCTCGGTGCTGCTTGTTTGGGAGCTGATTTACATCGCCCCAGCAGAAGCTCTCACTGAGGAAGTCATGTAAGGAACGGAGCGAAGGGAAATCTATTGCTGAACGTATTGATCTGTACATTATTTTTTTTTTTGTTAAGGTGAAGCTGGCTGAGATGGTGGCAGCTGCTCTCGGCGTCTGCAGCACCGGGGGCTGCCGGGGAGGAGGTGGGAGGGAGAGAGGCTCCGGCAGAAATAGCAGCCTGTCATGGGGGGGGCAGGATGCTGAGACACAGCACCAGGAGCTCCATCTGCCAGAGTCCTGCTTGGGGACGAGGGGCAGCCATCCTCGGACCACCAGATCTCTGTGTCCCCATCCCTGCCCCCTTCCCCATCTTTGATGTACAAGGCATCACAGAGGGTCTCTGATGGGTCCCTCGCACCCTGGGCAGCCCCTTAGCCCAGTAGCTTCAATTCTAACCTGAAGCCACCTTCACAACCCCCCACCACTCCAAAATTAAGGGTCAAATAAAATATGGCAGCAGAAAAAGCAGATAGTTCATCATCAGAAAATGACTCCCCCGAAGCAGGGTTTATCATGTATTTTGCACTCATGCGGCAATCCGTGCTGGGATACAAGGAATTTCACCCATCGCTTTGCCGCTTCGAAAAATATCTATGAAAACAAGAAAGGCCCAAAGGGGAAAAGCCAGGGGGCTCGGAGGGGCTCCTGCTGTGCCAGGAGGGGGGTTTGGGCCACGGGGCTGGGAGCTGCCAGCGCCGAGGCTCCCTGCAGTATTACACACCAGGTTTCTGCTTCCCCCATTTTTCTCCCGACCGCTCAGCCGTGGGAGACAGCTCATTAGAGCGGCCGCAGATTTGAGCAGAAGAGATGATCAAGTTGTACGGGGGAAAAAAAATAAACCATTTTAAAAGTGGCTGCTTTCAGTTCACAGCTGCCTGTGGCGTTAATAACATAATCACAGCCCGTCTCCCCCTTTCCTGGGCGCTCTGGGTGGGTAGGAAAAGGTTTGCTTTGCCCGAGGTGGTGCAGCCACATGAGGGGCAGGAGCAACTTTGGGGAATAATATTGAGTTTTGAATGATGGAGAGAAAGATTTGGGCCAGGGCTTGGGACATAAAAACCATTCTTCCTCTCCAGGGCACCTTCGAGCCTGCAGAGGGGCTCTGGGAGCTGGAATGTCAGCTGTATAGCAGCAGGTAGCCACCACACTTGCCCCCTGGCCACCGGGCACGGCTCGTTGCAGAGCTGGGCTTGTCCTTGGCCGGCAGCGACAGGGTGTGTTTCTCAGCCAGCTGCCTGGGAAGCGCCGTGTGGCCAGGCTGGTGACACCTCTTGGCTGTCACAGGAGGCTGGGATGTCCTGGATGAATTTTTAAAATGTGGGGGAGGAAATCAAAGTGTTGGCTCAGGTCTCCTCCAACGCCCGGGCACCACCGAAGCCCAGGGACATTCAGCCAAGGCTTGCACTGCCACTGAAGTCACCAGCCGGGGGGGACACACAGCCATCTGCACCCGGTGCCACGGACCATGTGTAACAGAAATTAATCCCCAAATTAATCCCCACCACCGCGTCCTTCACCCAGGAGGAGGGGAGAGACCTGGACGGCTGCAGGAGGGGAGGAGGTGGCAGATTCCCAGTCCCTGAGCTGCCACCGCTGCCGGTGACACTTCAATCCCTGCAAACACCCACCCCCAATTTTTAGGTAAGTAAGTGCATCAGGGCAGCAGCAAAGCGATGGCATAGATGAGACACTGCTGAAGTTAAAGAGTGAAATATTTTACCATGAGATAAAAAATACCCCCATCACCTTGCCCACACGGTGCCCGGGGAGCACCAGCTGCTCACACCTCCAAGGACCTGTCCTCTGATGCTCAGGGTGGAGAGGAGGGGGATAAATCCCAGCTCCGACGAGCAGCTGGCTCTGCTCATGGCTGATGTTAAAAAAGAGAGTGAGAAGGGAAATGAAGAGAGCCCTGAGAAGCCTGAAAGGTAATTAAGGTAAAACTCGTTAATATTTCAAGCCAGCGCTGTGCCCATTACAGCAAAAGGCCTGGCTGCAGCCCGGGAAGTGATGGGAAAGAGCTTGTCTTGTTGTATAACGGCACATTACAGGATCAAAGCAATAAAACTTAAGAAACCTGCTGAAAGCCCTTTGCAGGGCGAGGGGGGACGGCGCCTCTGGAAAAGCCTGGGAGAGCAAAAAATAAAAAAGCTGCCAGTTCTTGTTAGACACGAATAATCAGGGAGAAAAATTCCCCGCGATCCTCTTAGCACTTTGCTAAGTCTCCTCCAGCTAAGAGGAGCCGGCACGGGGAAGGAAGATGCTGCTCCTGGGATGTGGTGGTTTTGGGGGCCATCAGGAAGGAGTTTGGCCCCAGTTGGAGCAAGGGGGAGTCCCGGGGGTGGGCAGAGATGGGGGAACCATCCAGCAGCTCCCTGGGCCCCTCTGTGCCCCCCCAGCATCCCCCCAGAGATGGAGCCGCTGGGGCAGCCCAGCCCTGAGTGAGGTTGGAGGGGCTCAGCTAATTATTGGGGTTGGAAGGGATCAATTCATTATCAGGGTTGTAGGAGCTCAACTAATTATCTCTCACAGTCATTGCTATTCCAGCGGCAGCGATGAGGGCGGCTCAGCTCTCCGGAGCCACTCAATCTCTGTTTTAGTCTCCACAAGGAGGGGAGGGGAGGAGAAACATGGCTTTTCCTCTTCTTTAAAATTTTCCAGCAATCTCCCGGTCACTGCTGTCAGCACCGGCTGCCCAGCTCCTCCAACACCCCCAGGAAGGGACGTGGCAGCAGGTCCTGGGTGTCCCCAGACCCTGGTCAGTCCCTGTTCCCAGGACTGAGCCCACCCCTGTCTCTTCCCTTTGCAAAGGAGCAGAAAAGCCCACAAAGACCCCATGTCCAGGGCTTCCCAGGGCCACCGAAGGTCCCTACGGCAGCAGAAGGTCCCGTTGAAGGATTGGGGCTGGCAGCAGAGCCCAGCATCTCCTGGGATGGGGCTACCCCGCAGCCTGTCCCAAAACTTAATCTCAGCCTCCCCTGCGATGCTCGGGATGCGGGCTGTCCTCCAAATATTGGATTAGCAGATATGAGAGCAGGGACTTGCCGAGGTGTGGAGTGGATTACAGGCACTCCAGTGCTCTGGTACCCAGTAATTAATGTCCTAGATTTGCCAGGAATACATCAGCAAATGTTTGCCTCTTAAGTAAACAAACTAAATAAATATTAATTCCCCATTTCACGAGTGTCTGTGTGAGGGTCCCACCGCGGACAGGCTGGGCCGGGGGGGGGGAGGGATGCCCACATCCATCCCACCCCGTGCAATGCGCTATGCAGAGCTGTGAAATTCCCAACTTGTCATGATTTATTGATGCCAGAGTTCTTCACTCTCCTCCTTTGCTGTTTCTCTGAGCAGAATGATTCCCAAATCAAATTGCGGCATTTTCTATAGCACCCGCTCCCCTGAATACACAAGGCACGCAGGTTAGGCAAGGAAAATAACACAGTCACAGCAGTGAAATTACAGGATGGCTGCTTCATTTGCGCTCCCAAAACAAGGGACAGGTCTCTCCCAGCTCATGAAAGCAATGTGACGCTGTGAGGATCAGCCCCGGCACCCACGGGGAAAGAAATTCAGGAGGAATCCAGGCAGGCTAGGAAGGGGCTGTGGATGGGGGATTATCTCAAGGAGCTTTTAGGAATGGAAAGAAATTTAAAATACACTGAAAACATATAATGCAAGCTTTAAGGGCCAGCAAACTGGAGCATGAGGGAGTTAAGTGATGACTGGGAGGCAAACCAGAAGTATTCGGGGTCTCTTCCCAACCCCAGCCCCAACTGGGCGAAGCAGGGGGAAGGATCTGGCCTCACTGGCCTTGCCCGCGTCAGGCGAGGAAAAGGGAGAGCTCATTTTCCTGCTGCGCTGGAGATGATACCCAGAATATTCTACTTGGATCCTTCCAGCCTCCGTGAAAACCAATTTCCCTTGCACCAGCAAAAGTGGGTTTTATTAACAGCAATTTGAGCTCTCCGATAAATCTCAGCAAGGCATAATTTCCCCGCAAATGGCATGTCCGCATTGTTACTACCTCCACCGCTCCTCGCTCTGAACCATTTAGGACAATACTTACTTGATGGAGTCTATTAAGCGGGGTATTTTGGGATGTGCAGCAATTGCTGTCGTTAAGCCTTCTCGGGGCTGCTCATTTACTGGGCCATGGCCCCGCGCCGGCAGAGAGGATGCTCACCCATCCCTCTTGGGTGAAGCCACCTCATTTGCGGGCTGGGTGCGTCTCCCATCGTGTCACCCCCTCTTCTTCCTGTCCTGATCTCAGGAAAAAGGAGGAAAAGGGGAGCTGAGCTTAGTGTGCAGCCCCTCGGACCGAGCCGAGCTCCCGGGAGGCGACTGCTGCTGCTCAGCCCTTCCCCAGCAAACCCAGTGCTTCGGGGAGAGCGCACGGGGCTGCTCCGGCAGCACCTATATATCTTTTTTTAATTTGAAGAACGAACAGTTTCCAGGAACTGCTCCGAAGTTAGAAACAATATGATGCTGCTAGTGAATAAGTCATGAGGGCTGGAGCCTGAATCTACATATTTATGTGCACACTCCCTCATCTGGGGGGGATGATTTATGTAATTTATACAAGCGAGAATACTCTGATGCCAAACCACAGCCATCAGAGCTGCTCTGCCAAGGGGCCCGCTCGCCCCCAGGCTGGGCTTTGCCCCACAAAAGACAAGCTGCCACCCCGAGGTCCCACTACAAGGCTGGCACCGATCCCCTGGCTTCAACCTGCCACCCGGGTGGCACCTGGGACACACCAGCCCCTCTCCTCGGGCTGGTGGCTTCCATCTCCCAGCGCTGCCAAACCCACTGACAGCAGCTCTCTTATTAGACAACTTTAAAATATTGCCAGCCGACGGTATCTCAGAGCGGGGAAGTCAGCAGAGATCTATTTTCATACGCTTTTCATATCAACAGTTATTATTTTTCTTTTTTTCCTTTTGTCCTTTTTTAATTATTGAAAGTTTCTGCTTCAAGAAGCTCTCCCGTTCTCAGGGGGAAAAAAAAAATAAATTAAAAGGGCCTTTTACTAATCTCTGCCTTTTAATCTGTGGCAGAGTTGTGCCGTTATCCTTGGGAAAGCCGACTGCAGACTCTGCCACCTCCCCCCTGTTTGCAGCAGCATCAGAAAGTCCCGTGCCTTCGGGGTTTGCCTGCCACACTCCCTGCCACAAGAGAAAGTGAACCTAATTAAATCTCAAAATTGCAACTGGCACTTTTCCTTTATTTTTCCCTTTTTCACTCAGCGCTCGGCTGTGCCTTTAATTACCACCTTCAATTATTTGTCACTTCAAGGCCCCAGTCCCACTTTTGAAAACCCTTTCGCTTCAGTCAGGGGAAAAAACTGTGGAGAGCATTGGCGGAGGGAGGGAGGTGAGCTTGGGTGTGGACCTTCTGGGCACCAGCTTAATTTAAGCACATGCTTAAGTGCTTTGCAAAGCTCGGAGCATCTCTGTGCCTCAGTTTCCCCCAACCACCCACAACAGGCTCTTCCCCTGGTTTGTCCCTTTCTCTCAGTCTGGCTGGAGCCACCAGCATCCTCACCACTCTGCGAGGATGTAGATGTCCCCTCCTGCATCCCTGCGGGACCAGCACAAGCACCTGGAGACCCCAGTTGGGGGGCACACAGAGGCCCCCAGCCCCTCCTGGCAGCACTGGAGCCTGTGGCAACTTGCCACCTCTGCCCTCCCTCCCCAGTGCCAGCAGCAGAAATGCCTCCAAAGACCTTTTTCCCTTCCGAGCGCTGCGAAGGACGGCCTGTAAGAGGGAGGAGGTTAAAGCCAGCAGTGAAGGGTTTCTCCCGGAGAAGGGTTTCCTGAGCGGGCGACTTCACAAGCACCCCAGGCAAGAAAGGTCCCACCACGATCACAAAAAACATCGAGGACTTGGTTGGAGATCAAATGCCTTCCCAGCCTGCTTTCAAAGACCACTGGGGTAGTGCTAAGAGCCTGGGCTTTCTCTCCCAGCGAGTGTCCTCCTCTCCTCCATCCTTCCGAAACGCCTCCGCGCTTTCATGTATCCATCAGTGCCCCCTCCCTGCGCTAGAGGGACGGGCCAGAAAAAGCCAAAAATGGCACTAAAACCTGCTTGAGACACTTGTGTGCTCTCAAGCCAAGCTCTGGCAGCTGCCAGACCTGCCCGCAGGCTGCCTGTCCCCGTGGGGCAGGGGAGGGATGGGGATGGCAGATTTGGGGTAGCCTTTGCCCATCCCCAGTGGCAGGTGCCGGGATGCTCAGGCATCACAGGATGCTCAGCAGCAAAGTAGGCGCTTGGGGACCATCGGGATCCCAAACCACTGGGGTTCCTGCCTTGGAGCAGGACAGGGACCCCCCCACAGGGACAGGACATCGCTGATGTCCCTGATGCGGGTGGCTGGCTGAGCCCTGGGGGGTGCAAGCACAGCCCACCCCCCCAACAGCGAGCGGTGCCTCTCGGCTCCAGGCTCTGGCTCTCCATCCCAACCACCCTCCTGCACCTCCTCCAGAAAGCTGAACCCCCCCCCCCAATGTAACTCCCTGCCTTTGGGCCCTGCAGGTGGGCAGCTTCAACCTGCTCCATCTCTTTCTGTAAGATCTGGGGGGAAAAAAGAAGGAAAAAAGGGTTTGTGCGAGGAGGGGAGAGGAGGAGGGTGCATTTCCCGGTAATGAGTCCTCTGCATCAAGTGGGGAAGGGGAACTACGGAGGACTAGCAGAGACACGAAAATTAAGAGTCAGAAGTAATTAGAAGAGCCTGGATTGCTGCTTAGCCCCAGAGGAACCCCTGCTAACGGTGTGGGTGCTCATTAAAGAGACATAATTGGGATTCTGTAGCCACTGATGAGCCCGCAGCCTCGGCGCAGGCGCTCCTCCCTCCCCGCTCGCAGGACCCTTCGCTGCAGGGAGCCGGGACGCGCGGAAAATCCCTCCCTCCCTCATCCGAGGCGATCGGAAAGGAGGAGCAAACCTGCAGCATCGGTCACCACCTCCACCTGCATTTTGCTTTTCGCCATGGGATGCCAACATCCACACGAGGGGTTTGGTTTTTGCCCGGGGCAGGCGCAGGAGAAGGGGTTTGCGGGTTATTCCTCGGGGTGTTTGCTGCCAAACTGCGCTCATAGCAGAGCAGGGACCAGCTCATCTCCTCGGGCAGGATGTGACCCCCAGGTCCCATGGGGTAGGCGTCCACTGGAGCCAGCCTCAGCGATGCTAACGGCACACTGTGTGGGTCATAAATCCAAAAAATATAGAAAAGTGGTGTGTTCGTGGGGTTATTTTGGTACTTGCCAAGAGGTTCGGGTGAGTCTGCACGGCCTCGGGGAGCTGCTGTGCCACAGGTCCAGCCTGTGCAGCTTTGAGATGCTTTTTTGATGAGGCTCAAAGGACGGAGCATTAACCCCGAGGGCAGCCCGAGCCCTGGCAGGAGCAGTTGACACGTGGCAGAAATAATTGAAGGGGCCCCGCTCACACCCCAGCTGGACGCGACCCTTGGGCTGCCGAAAACTGGCGACGGGAAGATGCGGTGAATTGTTTGAACACATGATGAAAACCCTTGAGTGAGCTTGAACTCAACAGGGTGTTGTGAGGCTTAATTAATTTATGTCCAAAAGGACTTCGAGGGCGTCAGATGAAAGAGGTTATTATAGGAGTGCAAAGAGATCCTTTATCCCGCAAGATGGAAGCAGGAACAGTTCCGGCCACGCTCCCTCTTAAAAGAGCACGGGCTATTAGCACAAAGCCCAGTGATGAATAGGAGCTATTTTATTTTTTTTTTTATCTTATGGAAATGATCCTGCAGCTTCTCGTGATGACACATCATCCTGGCACAAGAGGGCATGGAGGGGGAGAAGCTCCTGGTGGAAAACAGAGCGCTAATTATTTCTTCCGAAAAGCCTGCAATGAGCAAATGTTAGAGTTTGGACCCAAATCCCGCTTCTCCACAATGCCCCCGGGAGCGCTCGCCTCTGCTCTGCCATCCCACCGAGCAGAGTTAGGGCACCCCAGGGGTACCCTCACTGCCACCAGCTACTTGAGCGGGGAGGAAAGGATCCCCCAAAAGGCGATGGGGAGTTTGGTTGGGCTCTGCCCCACCAGCGCTGGGCAGCCCAAGGGAGCCAGGCTCACGTTTTGCCCTGCAGCATCTCCGGGTCCCCTGAGACACCCCCAGCCCTGTCTTCTCCTCCTTTGTGGTTTCAAGGCTTAGAGCCATTTGGGGTACCCTGGGCTGGGAACAGCGGGTGCCACCGCTCGGGAGGCGCTAGCAGGGAGTCAGAAATTGGGGCTTTTCTGCTGGGATGGGCAAAATGGGTTAGAAATCAGCCCCGGTCCCATGTGCAGGGTTGCTTTTCCTCTGTCTCCTTCCTCAAGCTGGTGGCTCTCAGGCTGCCAGGGCAGGATCGGTCCTTTTGACATCTTACTTTTGTGGCTTTAGATCTAGGGAATTGCAGCCTGCAGGGCAGATTTCTTCCCAGTCACCCTCAGAAAACCCCCTGGGGAATTAGAAACACCCCCATGTAGCAGCCCAAAGCGTGCACATCCCCCCCGTGCAAGCCCTTGCACGGCTCGGAGGGGCCAGCAGCGCCCATCCTGCCCCGGGCAAGGGTGACCAGGGAGTTTGGGGTACGGGGAAGCTGGCAGGGGGACAAGGACAGGGACAGGAGGCACCGCGGGGCGAGAGCTGTGCGGGGTTCTCGTTACACTGCTGTTGCAGCAGAGGCATGTTTAATTGCAGCTCCACAGCAGAGATAATTTGTAGGTATGAATGTCGTCCTCGTGGGCGTTCATTTTCCTCGGCTGTTTATGTGAATAGGGTGAGTTTCCGCTCCCAGGGTGATGCTTCCCGGCTGCCGAGACGCCGCGGCGAAGGCTCAGGAACCCATGGGAGCTGGGAACCCATCACCTTTGCCGTGGGGAGACCACCCCAGTCACCCCTGCACCGGGGAGCCCCAGGAGCACGGGGCATCTCAGGGATGGATCCTCCTGCTGCGTTGGTGGGAAAAGCCTCTCCAAGGGCAGGTCTTTCTGATGTCCCAACCTCCTGCCGCTGGAGGGTAAGGAGCTCTGGCAAGGAGTGGGGTCCTGCTGGGAGCTGAGCCGGGCACAGTGTGGCCCCCCAGCACCCCTGCACAGCACGGGTCCGTGGGTGGGGAGGCCTTGCGGATGCAGTTGCCATGGAAAAATAAAAACCCCTCGTCAAGATTCAGAGGAAGCGAATGAAATAATTAACAAGTGGCAAAAATGCGAGAGGAGGATTGTTGCGGTGTTTCTGCTCCATCACCCTGGGTGGGCAGCCGCGGAGGGGAGTTGACCCTGAAAGCAAAGCAATGGAAAAAGCAGGGGGAAAAAATCCCACCTAAATCTGAGCTGGACCATCTTCTCGCTGGGGCTGGGATTTTCTGAATCGTGTTTTGCTTTCTGCCCAAAAGGCAGAAGTGAAAACTCCAGGGGAAACTGTCTCCACACAACAGAGAAAGCAGCAGCAGCAGCAGAACTCTCTTCTGACCCCGGCTTGCAGTGCAGGTGCTGAGGGACACTGGCCTGGGACAGGCAGCCCTCACTCCATGGGGACAGGCCCATGGGATGGAGGATCCATATGGCTCTGTGGGACCTTGAGCCGTGGCTGGGACAGGGCATCTGTGATCCGTGAGGGTCCGTGCAGCTGAGAGCTGGGGGGGACTGGGAGGACCCCCCAGTTGCATTTGTCTGAGGCTGGGCATGGTCGTGGAAGGACCACTTTTAGAAACGATGAACATCCCGATGGCAAAAGGCATGAAGGGGACGAGAAGAGCTCTGAGGGCTCGGTGCTGGCCTCCAGCAGGGCTGGACACACCGTCCCCACCGTTAGCCAGAGGCTTCTTTCCGCCCTGCTATGAAATACAGCCTCAGATATATCTCTGCACCAATTTCTGCGGCGTTGCAATGTGCTCCTTCCATCTCCTCCAGACACCATTTGGCAGATCTGAGCTGTGAATGTCACAGCAGTCTTTCATAATATCTTCTCCCACCATCCCGTCAAGCGGGATGAGACGGGGGTACCATCTGCTGGAGGCCGCGCCGCCATGTGCAGAGCCGCATCCCTCCCTCGCTAGAGAAACCCTGACACCCTTCCCTGGGCCCACTCAGCCTGTCTGGAGGTGTAACAGATCCACACCTAACCAGTCCTTGCATTTTTCCTGGGGGGAGGCAAGCGGCTCCTTTTTATTCCCCCCCTGCTCATGTCTGCAGCCACGGCCCCGTGGCTTAAAGCACCTTCTCGCGTGTGCCTTTAGCACTCAGCCCTGACACCATCTTCCAGGGTAAAACTTCAATAGGATCATCTCCGTCTACAAGACTCCTTCCCTGAAACAAGTATGTGGCAGCACTTCGAGCCATCACGGATAAAAGAGGCTGTAATCTGATTTTCTTGGACAGGAGCGTGTCATTCACCAGGGGAGAAAGGTTTGATCAACTTTGCTGAGACCGAGCAACCTCTGCGAAAGGAGAGCTACAAACTCGGCAGCAGCAGAAAGAAGGAGGCTCCTGTGGATAGAAGGAAACCAAGTTTCCAAATGCCTCCCAAAGCTGATTCAAAAGTATTTCTCGAATAAGGCACCTAAAGAAGAGAGCAGCTCCTTGCAGGAGCGCTGGGCATTGCCGGGGGCAGCCCCCTTTGACTTGGGCAACAGGTGATTTATACCTGTGTTTGCTCTGGGGGTGGGAAGAGCCCGGGCTGCAGAGCAATTAGTGCAGGAGAGAAAAATCTCGGGGCAGTTTAATACAATTTTGTTGTTGATGTTGCGCTCAGCATGAGCTGGGAAAGGCCAGCGCGGTCCTTGCCTCTGAGGAATGTGGGGTTTCGGCAGCTTGGATAATGAGAAAAAGTGTTTTCTGAGAGAAAAGAGGTGAAATGCCTTTTTTTTTTTCTTGTGAAGCGCTTGCTTTCCTGTAGCTGCTTGCACCATTTTTCATAATTGAAATACACCTGTAATGTCACCTGGTGCTTTTTGATAGTTGCTCTCTCTAAAAGTATGATTTGGATCAATGAAAATGTCCTGGGAGCTCATGGCAACAACCTTGCTCAGTGTTTTTTTTTCACTTGAAAGAACCCCAAGGGGAAGAAAGTTGATGGTTGTGCAAGAAGGAGGATTTTCCAAAAGAGTTATTCCCCACCCTGGAAAAAAAAGAGTGATAACAACCTCACTCCGCAGTTTCCCATCAAGGCTGATTTGCATAATTAACACTAAAATTAGCCTTCGTTCTGTTGCAATGATGAGGTTGGCTTGCAAAGGGAGCCTGGTGAGAGCAGAGCTTTGCCCAAGACAAGCCGGGTCCCCTGGGGGGGACATTCCAGGTCCCCCCTCCAGGGAGGGTCCTTGGGAGAGCTGGGACCGACTTCGTGGCTGGCAATCACCAACCCCAAGCAGCCAAAGCCTCTCACACAGCGCTGAGAGCAACGATAATAGCAGTTAGATTTGATTTTGCCTTGAAAATACACTTTAATCAAACCTTATTGGATTAGCATTGAAATCCAAGAGTTGCTGGAATGAAGAGCTGCCGCTTCTCCGCCACAAAGTCCTCCTGGCTCTTCAGCTCAACATTCCTCCCACCCGCAGCAATTGTGCTCGGAGATGAATAATTACGAAAAGGGACTTTGGTGCCAAAGCAAAAAAAAAAAAAAAAAATAAATAAAACTCCAGCCCCCAAACCTGGGAAGACTCAGCCGCACTCGCACTCCAGCGTGCTCGGCATCACGAGGATTTCATATATCTTTTTTTTTTCCCCTCCCTCTCAACAAAATGTCAAAAATGTACTTAATGAGAAGTTCTCCCATTACAAATGAAGCAGTAATCTGTCAGAAGGGAAAATCTGCTGTAAACTTAGTCAGAGCTCATCCCTTGCCTCCTCGCCACACGCGTTACAGCTGGGCGGGCGGCGGGGCCCGAGTGCCATCTACAGCGGTCGGGGGGAACTAAGAAATCCGAAATCCTGCTGCAGCTCCAGGCCCTTCCTTCCCTCTGCCCATCCTTCCCACTGGGAGCACGCTCCCTGACCTCGCTGGAGACGAAAAAAGGCCTGGATGAGATCTGGGGTTGCTTCCCAAAAATTCGGGTGAGGCTGAAGCTGGTAGAGCCGCGGGAATCACGGCAGGGATGCGGGGCAGGTCCCCAACAAGTTCATCAGCTCTCCAGCAAAAACACCCTGGCCTTTAATGAGTTTAATTTGCCACCCCTGCTCACAGCAGAGGCTTGAAGAAACACGCTGGTGTTCCCCTCGTGGTGGGGCACGGGGTGTCCCACACATGGCTCCCCCCCGGTGCCAGGAGGAGTCGGGGCGCGGGGCTATGCTCCGGCTGCGGCACCGTGGGCGACACGGGGAGGAGGAGATCCAGCCGAGAGCCACGCGATAGCAGCCACCAGAAAGATCTGCGGGAGAACATATGGTGTGTTTTTAAATGCACCCATAACATTTATTTAAAATACAGGCTGTAAAGCTTGCCAGCAAAGCTTAATAGGAGGAAACCTTTCTTTATGCTGGAATCTCTCCTATTGTTTCAACCAAATCATTAAGCTTGTATTTATTTGTTTTTTAGCCTAAACAAGTGGGGAGTATTGCAGGCAGAACTGCCGAGGATTCCCCTCGTGTCTGCAGGGTCCCAAATCCAACCTCCGTGGCTCTTGGAGGCTGGCAAACCCAGCGGAGCTCACTCTGCCCTGACACAACCCCTCAGCCATAAAAGTCCTGCTGCTCCAAGGAGGTGGCTCTCCTGTAGCGGTGGCCCTGGAGGAGCAGTGCTTCTGTGTGTCCTTTCCACCACGGGCTGGGTGGAAGGGTTGAATCTCCGGGTGGGATGGGGTGGTTCGGTGTGTACCAGCCTCCAGCTGCCCCCTCGCAGGGGACGTTCTCCTGCCCCACGGGTTTGGCAGCCGCATTGCTCCTCGCCTGGAGATGAGTCAGGGGATGATGGCAGGCAAGCGGGGTTTCTAACAAAAGACTATGATGGCATCGTGGCTCCTCCGGCCGGCTTGCTCGGCGCCCGGCATGAACGGAAACAGCCCGATGGCCACAAGGCACGGGGTCACCCCCAGGATCTGTCCCCTCTCCTCTACCTTCCGCCACCTTCTGCCAGCATCTCCCCCGGGCACTGCCGGGACGGGCTCTGCCAAGGACAGGGATGCCAGGAATAGCAGGGGGACAGGTATCTCATCCCCCCGGCTCCACGCAGCCCCGTGCCCACGGCTGGTGGACTCATGATGCTCCACAGGTACCTGGCGCAGACCTTCTGTGGGGTGATGCGTGTGTGGCTGTGCCCCCCAACACCCGTCCTGCCAGCGGGACAGGCCTGGAAGGGGTCACAGGGAGCTGGGGGCAGACCCCAGAGCTGGCTGCACCCCACGTTCTGCTGCAGGGGCTGGGGTCTGGCTGCATCTCGGTGCTTTTTTGGTGTCCAATGGCAGTTGCACCATCTAGAGGAGAAACGGGTACCGGTCCGAAAAGAAGAGGCCAAATCCAGGCAGGCATCCTTTTTCCTATAGAAATAGGATAAGCAGAGCAGGCCGGTCGTGAGCGAGATGCAAATCCTTCAGCGAGGCACGGTGAGAGTGATTTCAGGGTCTTGTGGATGAGCCCAGATGGCCCTGCTTTCCCAGAGAATGGGAACAGGGGGAATAGGATTCAAAGATGCTGGCACTGCCTGCTTTACATGTGACTGATCTCTGCTGGCTGCAAGGAACAGGGCAAGGGAGAGGGGGAAAAAATAAATTAAAAATCTCCAGCCTGCAGTCAAGCTGACCGCACGCCCCGGAGCTGGGAATCAACAGCCCTGAAAGCAATTTCGCCGCTCAGCTGGACCTGTATTGCTTCTCTCTCTCTGAACAGATGTGCCAGTGACACTCAGATGAATTACCACAGCGGAGATGCGAGCGGGTGATAAAAAGCCCCCCCTCCCCTCCTCCTGAAGAGCTGCTCCTCTCCTTGCTCCCTGCCCCCCTTTCCGCAGGGTGCCGAGGCCGAACCACTGCCCAGTGCCCCAAAAAAGCGGCAGGTTTCTGCCGACGGCAGCTCTTCCCTCATGCTGGAGATATCCCTGGGGACCGAAGCACCAGGGCCATACCCATGGGTATCCAAAGGAAAAGGAGGGGTACGCCATGGGGCTGGCTGTGCTGATAACACCCACCAGCTCCCAGGACCAGGGGGGCTGCCCTCTTGCCCCCACCAGCTCGCCCACCCCCTGCCCAGCTCCGACTTGCATTGCCCTTGCACAGGGTGCGAGAGCTCCAGGCTCCTTTGCAGCCTCCTGCAGCGTAAGGGGATGTGGGAGCTCCATTCCCACAAATTTTTTTAATTTTTTTTTTTTTAATACCACTCGGGCCCCTGCAGATTGTGCAAGTCACAAGGAAACGTTGATCACATCCCAGATCCAACCACTAACACATCTCAGCCTCTCAATCTGCCTCGTTTGCTGACACCCAGGGTTTTTTTTTTTCTCCTCCTCCTCCCACGAGCTCCTCGCAGCCGGTTCCTTCCTCCTGGTCTGTGGCACGTACATCTCCAAGCTGCTCTGGCTTCCCCGTCCCACGCACGGCTGGGGGCACAGCTCGCCCCAGGCACTGCCAGAGCCCAGGGTGCTGCCTCTGCTCCTTCCCTTCCATCTTCAGGGGTTCTCTGAGCCTTGGCCAAGCCTGGCAGTGGGCAGGGAAAGCCCAGCCGAGGGTTAAATCCACCCTGCGCTATGTAAGGAGCAAGAAAAACACAAAGCACATCATGGAAATGTGCTTTTTTTCCCCTCTCTGATTCCCCCAGGCCAGTTGGGGCAGCGCTGGGTAGCGGTGCATCGTTGGACCTTCTCTATAAGCCACGTTTTGGGGTGAGGGTTTGTAGCTGTCATCTCAGCTCGGCAGTTCCAAGCCTCCTGGAGCCGTGGAGCCCACTGTCCTGGGAATGCTGGATGGATCAGAGGGGGTTTGGGTCATTCCAAAGAAAATGAGACATGGTGTAGTGATGGTTTTGGTCAGCGTTAGGTTGATGGTTGGACTCGATGATCTCAAAGGTCCCTTCCAACCCAGGCGGTTCTATGACTCTATGATTGTCCAAGGGGCTCAAACCGCTGCCAGGGGATTCAAGACCAGGATGAGGAAACACTTCAAAAGGGCTCTCCATTACCACTGGCAGCACAAGTCCCATCCAGGAGAAAATGTCTCTCTAAATACCATGTTTTTCTTAACGCTTCCCAAAGGGACAGGATTTGATGTCCTTCTCTGTTTCCAAAGCTGTTACGGATCCGTTGCAATAAAGGCATTTGCGGTGCCCAGTCAATGCTCCTCCATCCCAGACAGCTCTGTGGAACGGGAGGGTCAATCTGACAATGCTCTTAATCCAAAATTACCATCTCTGGACATACGCCATGGCCCTAAAAGCCCCATGTAAAAGCAGGAGCACCCGTGGGTATGTAGCTGCACAAAGCAAGAGTGGCCAGGGCTCCTGCCCTGTGCTGGGCTGGAGCACTGGGAGGTGACTTTGGCCCACAGGGAGAACAGCACAAGGAAGTGGGGAAAAAGAAATACTTCAAATAACTATTAGCAGAGTTTGCCAAATGCTGCTTCAACCAGCCCCAAACTGCTCCTGGGAGGTCCCTTCCCCATGCAGAGCCTCAGGGAGGCTTTTGCTCCCTCCAACTGCTCTGCTGAGGGCCACTTGCTCTGTGAAGAACCCAAGTCAAAAGGACTGTGCACAGACTTTCTGTTTTTTCAGTTCGATGAAAATTCCAAACAGTGGTAATCTTTGGTTTGATCCAAAACTCCTTTAAGGAAGCATTTTAACCACGGAGCCAAACAGCGGTTGTTTGCAAATCCCAAATCAAAGCCTGCTCAGGCAAAGTGCATCCTGCAATTGCAGAGCCACCGGTTGAATGAGACCCGCTGGGCACCGTGGCCCCGGTCCCTGCCACCGTGACCGGGCAGGCGGTGGCAGCATGGACTTAACCCGCTCCATGGGGACCCTGGGGACAAGTCACTCCCTTTGTGCCACGCTTCAGTCGGAGACTTTGAACGTCTGCCAGTTGCCCCATTGTGAATTCACCACAGAGAGGTTTCACTTGTTTGCAGCCAAGAGAGTCCACGGCTGCTATAAATAGAGTACTGCTTGAAGGTGAGCTGAAAAGCTCTCCTACATGTGAAGACGCCTTTTAAAAACACTGGCTTAGAGCTAATGGGGGCTTGGACGGCGCTCGGATGGCTCTGCCAGGAACTGGGAGTTGGGAGTTGGTCCACAGAAGTTGTCCGGTGGTTCCCCTGCCTCAGGTGGCTGCAGGGATGCTCCTGAGCAAGCAGCCGGTCAGGAAAGGAGCTCCGTAAATGCAAAACATGATAATTGCAGATGGACGAGTCCTCGGCTGTGCTGGGACTTCTCAGCAGAGGAGTCGGAAGAGCAGTAATGAGGGGAGCTGGAGCGCAGTGTGTCTTCTTTTCCTCCCCCAGCCCCCTTAGAGCCCTCAGCAATCGCAGCACAAAGTCAAAGCAGAGCAGTTTCCTTTTGAAACATATAGCGAGAGCAGCATCTCAGTTTCCTTATGGCTTTTCTTCGTGTGGAGGCGAAGGTATCTATCCCACTGTGCACCTTTGATCTTGCCCTTTAAATAGGCCATTTTGAAGCTCACAGACCCCTTTTCATCACCTTCCACCTTGGCTCATGGCACCTAATGCCGGTGTTTATATCCCGGCTTGTGGCTGAAATCAAAGTGTTGCTGTGGGAAACTCTGCACATGGCTCGTTAAAAAGTGGAAAAAAAAAAAAAAAGACAGACTTTCTGTGACTGAATGAATCCCCGTGTGTTCCTCAGCACTCCCAAGCCCTGAGATGCAGGAAACACCTGAGCTCTCCCAGCACCTTGCACTCATGGCTGCTGGTGTGGCTTGGCACCAACCTTCAACGCTCAACTTCTCCTGCTCAGCCCCAGGACGAGGATGGACGAGGTGGAAAGAGCCCCGCTCTGGCAGTGCCTCGGTGAAGATCCGACAGCAGAAGGAAGGAGCCACTGCAATATGAAGAGCTGACCTGAGGAATGCAATTACACGTGATCTAAAATATAAACACACTGCAAAACCCTGCAATATTGGGGCAGGAGTCCCCACCAAGCTCAGCCTGCACCCCTGGGATGAGCTGGCTTTAGAAGAACCACAGCTGGTAAAGCCTGGGCTAGCAAAAAGTCCCCTTTTGGTGGCCCAGTGAGCACCACACCACCCAGGACCCACAGGTGAGCACGGGTCACCATGACCCTAGGACAAGCCACACTGGCTCTTGACTTCTCATACTCTTCCTCTCTTCTCTGTGAAGCCCCAGAAACTGCAAGAAACTGTGCCGATAAGAGTCTGACACCTAATGGGCACAAGCAGAATTGTGACAAGAACAGGATCTGGCTGGAAATGTTCCTCATGGGAATACAGGCAGCGTTGCCTCACAGCAAAGCCCACAGAGCTGGACAGAAAGGGAAGACTTGCCTAAAGAAAATTCTTAAGAGCCCATACGGCACAATTCCATGTTTGTAAACATGAAAAATTTATATGTGTATGAAAACTATTAATAGTATGAAAACTATTAATAGCATGAAGACTATTAAGAGGTTCCAGGTACAGAGTAGGAGAGAGATGCCACCATTTCCTTTGCAGTTTTACAGGTCTCTGCCATACGACAGCAAGGAAAGGTCAGGGTTGTATTTCTCAGGTTGTGTTCTCATGCCAGACACACTGGGAGTAGCGACAGAAAAGGGATGTCTTCAAAACCAGATGGTCGCAGCTACATTTCGTATAACGGTCAGTAATGAACAGGAAATCAACCAGATTTGACTCAGAAACATTAAATGTATTCCATAACTGTGCCTCTGTGCTATACTCTCCACTGGATCCATTTCATGGAGCTGGTGGGTCTCTTTTCTGAAAAAAATCTGGCATCCAGAGGCGTTTTTACAGCAATGGTGGTTTCTAAGGCAAGACACAAGTGGAGTTTCACGGGACTGAGCTCCACTGAGAACTGCCCTCGGGCCTCCTCCTGCCCCTGGAACTCCTCCTGCCCCAGGACCTCCTCCTGTCCCAGACACTGCTTCCCCTGGCAGCGCTCAGCCCTGCTGGAAGGAAGCTCACACCATCCCCACTCCATTCAGAGAGTGAATAGAAATGTCCAATATCCAGCGCTGTCCGTTGGCAGCTTTCTCAGGCATCCCCGTTCCCTTTTTTCTAAATTAAATCTTTCTATTATAACTTCAAGGCCTCATGAGTCTCCTTGGCATTTATTAAATAACAACTAAACTCTTCAATTCCCCATGTTACTACATGATCCAGTTGTACTCCACCTAATACGTCACCTGAGATCAGACCGGAGGAGCTGATGGGGGCAGGAGGACGTAGGACCAGGGCCACCACCATGACCTGCTGCTCCACAAGACCTGCTGCCACCCGGGATGTGCCCAGCGCTCGCTGCAGCTCGTAGCACGAGCAAATTCCATCTAAAACTCAATGGTCGCAACAGGATTTCACTGTTACAGATTGGGTTAGCCCCAAAGACGTGCTTGGGGAACGCAAAACTGCCACCAGCAGAGGAAAGGGTTTGCAGAACCTGAGGTGATGGACTTCCCACGTGTCCTGGACACGGCTGTGCCCTCAGCCAGCACCGGCTGTGACTCATATTCCCAACGAAACAGCAGCGTGGCAGAAATGCCTGGTGTTTTAACACGGCTCCACGTAGGAGCTGTAATTGGCCACGAAGCCACAGGTGACCTGACAACAAGAAGATCTGTGAGGTGAGGCCTTTTATTCCTACTATTTTGTTTTAATCTTGTGCTTTTTCTTGCTGGAGAGAAGAAAAAAAAAAAAAGCCATCACCTGAGGTGCGTTTCCAGCCTCTGATAACCCACAGTGGCTTTTGCCTCTAATGTCCCCAGAGCCACCTCTAATGAGCGCCTGTTCCTACCCCCCGCAATAAGCTGCAAATGGGATGAGCAGATCCTGAGGTCGGGGAAGATGTTTCATTGTGAAAACATGAATGTTTCCCTGCCATCCCGACCATCCTAACAAGGGGTCCAATTAGCGCTCGTGACTTTGTCATCCGTCCAGCGGGGACACGGGGCCAGGGACCACTGCTCTCATTTCCGCAAAGATCAGGGATCAGGAAGACAAATCGTCCCTAATGGGAGCTCGGGGAAAGGCTCTGCTCTCTTTTCAAGTCAAAGGCTGCACATGGAGGCAACCTGCTCTGCAGAGCCATAAAATGCCCCCTCCGAGCTCTCCGGCAGCAGCCAGCCTCCCCCTTCCAAGCAACCGCATGTGCACAAGAACATTTATCAGGCTCCTGGCCACAGCTTTGACTTTCATTTTATTTTTAAAGTGCATTCACATGTAAATCGACTTGGCCCGAGAGGATACATGAACACAAGAGCCCTTTCTTTCCTCTGGAGTGGCATGAGGAGGAACATGGTGAAAGGAGCAAAGTTTCCTCACCTCCGGGCTGCAGTTCTGCAGCTCAGGAAAAGCAAGTTCATTGTTTCCTTCTGCACACAGATGCTGGCTGTGCTGTTTTCAGCAGCCTTGTTCAAGCGAACCATTTCAGAATATAAAAGCATATCCCAGGGACAAGAACACACAGGCAAAATGTCTTATCGGCTCTGTTTTATCTATTGTAAGAGCAGGAGATAAATTAATATGAGCCTATAACTGTGTCTGGCAGTTTGAAACATGTTCCTGTCCCACATCCCCAGGGTCAGACCTGGTTTGGTGGGTAGCAGACTCTTGGGAAAAGAAAAAATCAGAATGTGAGGTTGGAGTCCAGGAAAGGGTATGATTCCTCAAGGAATAAAAATAGCTGTGTTCTCAAAACAAGCATCTCTGGGGTGAAGGCAAGTGGAAATCTGTTCCAGAGCGCTCGGCATAGGTCAGACCCACGTCCTGCAATGTGTTGCTACACAGCAGGCACAAAAATGTCTGAAGAGCCTTGCAGCCCAGAGTCACAGTGTCCAGCACGTGCCCTGCACTGATACTGGGGACAGGGACAGGGCAGGTTCAGTCTAGCTACATTGCCAGCTCCAGCAGCACCTTCTTTCTGCAAGGACAGAATGGATTCACCTCAGAGCCTGGCTAAATTCTCACCAGTGTTCAACAGTGCATTGGGAAACTCCCCTCTAACTCTTGAGTTAAATTTTTCCCGAGCTGCGCTGCGGTGCTGCAACGTGTTGTCAAAGCTGCAGCAGAAAGGGCACCATCAGTCAAGCAAAGTGTCTGGAGCTTTGAATGAATCATAGAATGGTTAAAATTGAAAGGGACCTTACAGACCATCCAGCTCCAATCCCCTGCCCTGGGCAGGGACACCTTCAACTACACCAGGTTGCTCCAAGCCCCCTCCAACCCAGCCTTGAACCCTTCCAGGGATGGAGCAGCCACAGCTTCTCTGGGCAACCTGGGCCAGGCTCTCACCA
>JAOXJM010000007.1:2611368-2625777 GCA_026413425.1 Tringa solitaria
CCTCTCAGTAGGGTCTCCCCTCATGTCCCCTCACAGACCCTCTGTGGGTGCCCCCTGGGGGTTCTCCCCTCATGTCCCCTCACAGGCCCTCTGTGGGTGCCCCCCGGGGGTTCTCCCCTCATGTCCCCTCACAGGCCCTCTGTGGGTGCCCCTCGGCGGGGTTGTCCCCTCATGTCCCCTCACAGGCCCTCTATAGGTGCCCCCCAGGGGGGTGTCCCTTCATACACACCCTGTGGGTGCCCCCCGGCTGGCTGTCCCCTCACAGCCCCGCTGTGGGTGTCCCACGGGGGGGTAGTCCCTTCATGTCCCCTCACAGCCCCTCTGTGGGTGTCTCTTCGTATCCTCTCACAGCCCTTCTGTGGTGCCCCCCTGGGTGGTTGCCTCCTCACAGCCCCTCTGTGGGCGCCTCTCAGTAGGGTGTCCCTTCATGTCCCCTCACACACCCTCTGTGGGGTGTCCCCTCATACCCTCTGTGGGTGTCCCATGGTTTGCCTCCCCTCACATCCCCCCTCACGCAGCCTCCAGGTGTCCATGGGTGCCCCCTCACACCCCACACCTCGGGGTGGGTGCCCTGCCCTGGCATGGGGCTGGGGCAGGAAGGTTCATCCCACCCCATGTCATCCTCGCAGGGTGACAGCAATCCCTGTGTGTCGTAGTGAAGGCACCTGCCCCTTTCCTGGAAACTGTGGAAATAGGTTAATAGGAAATAAGTTTGGGGTTGTTTTTTTTTTTTTTTAATGAAGCTGGAAGTTTAAGTGTGTTAATTGCGTTTCTTCAAAGATAATTAGATATTCTAATTTCTGTCTTTTGGATCCTTAGCTGTTTATTCTAAGGAAAAATGTTTTTAATTTATGTTTGCCCTAGTGAACATGTTGGAGGCTGCTTTAGAAATCAGTGTGTTCATTCACATGTTTCTAAAGTCGGGGTTCAGACCTGTGTTGTGTCGGGCTGGTTGGTGCTTCCCCGGTTAGTTGGTGGCCGAATAAACGCACGGTCGGGAGCGCTGTGCTTTATTATTAGCAGAAATCAGACTAAACTATCTTTGATTCACTTAAAATTTGAAGTTACAACAGCGCGTGTGGGGTTGCTGCAGGTACCAGCTAGCGAGGAGGGATGTTCTTGATCGCTACACTTAAAACTTTGAATTCTGCAGGAACGATGTTTGGAAAGTCATCACCGCTGAGGAAAATAAAATCAGAAACGGCTGCCCAGAGCTTGGGTTAAAATGTATTCTGCTAAGACAATCTGCAGCAGAGAATGAGCAAAAGAGGCAAAAGCATCATCAGTGGTGTGTTGTGAGCTGACTGCTCTGCAGACGTCATGTAAGGCAGGTTCAGGCTGACCCTGCCTTGGGCAATAAGATTTCAAGAACGTTCTAGTCTACTAACAAGATGGCAATAAAACTGCTCCCTGAGCACAGGTCCCAGAATAACTCTGACCAAAGCACTTGTTGTGTTACACGATGTTCTTTGTTGGAGCACCGTGCTCTTTCTAAAAGTGATAAAGAATTGTCTTCCCTGGTTGCCTGTTATCTTATTCTCTGTAGCAAATAAATATAAATTTTAAAGAGCTCAGAACCATTAATTCTTTAAAATATTTATTGCCACTGATTAATTTGAAACCAGGACTATGGAAAAATTGACAAGGGCAAGGTGGAGAGGCTTCCGAGGCAGCACCGTGTGTGTAGGTTGGAGGAGTCCGGGGCCACCCTGCAGTTGGGGCTCACTGGGTTTGTGTGGGGCACTGCGAATTGGGCTTGAAGAAGCACTCAGCTGCTGTGGCTTCTTGTTGGGGTTGCCGTATGATTCGTGTCAGCCAGAAGCTGCTTTCATCCCACCAAGTGATGTTACAGGAGGGACCTTCGGCCCTCAGGGGACCGCATGGAAGTTGTGAACTCTTCGGGGTGTTATCTGGCATTTTCTGGACGGCATTTTCCACTATTCTGGGAAACAGGGCTTTATTCTCTCTGGGTTTTCTACTAAAATACAAAAAAAAAATAGTTCATAATCTTCATCCTGCTTTTGCAAACTCCAAAAGATTTGTGTTTACTGAGAGCTTTTATCCTGCAATGATAGCAGAATGATTGATGTCTCAGGGTTACTGCGGTATAGTATGTTTCAGGAAGAGATAAGCTCCCTTTCCTTCTCTTTGAGCTGCCCCAGGTCCCTCAGTTGTGTGTGTTTAATGCCAAGCCAGAACTAGTAAAAGCTGTCTCAGGCTAGTGTGTGAGTTCAGGCATGATGCTAACAGAGTTACTCTGCGCTTTGGATGAGAGCTGGTTTGTGTTCCACCATCTCAGACCATGGACAAGCTTGCTCCACATCCGCCCATTACACGCCATGTGGACACAGCCAGCATTGTTTTCATTGTAAAACTGAAAAGCTGAGCTCTGCGTGGCAGGCGTTCTTTAAAAAGGGCGATTATGCCAAAGGAAACACAGGGAGCAGAACATTTTGCAGGGTTCTCCACTCCCACCAATTCCACTTTGTTATGAAAGACTCCCTTAAAATTGTTCTTTCTCTCTTGCCACAAAGTTCATTGCAAAAATATTCAGACGATCTTAGTGCAGAAGGGGATCGCACACATCTGCGTGCTGAAGTGACATCAGAGTAATTCAATGTGTGTTTGGAAATACCTGGTTATTTTGAAGCGGATGCAAAACAAAGTGTGACCTTCGATGAAAAGGGCAGGAAGAGTTTAGGAAGTGAAGGTAATTACTTAAATGAGATTATGGTTGTGCCAGAAAATACTGAAAACCACCAATGATGAGTGCTCGGTCTTATCCTTAATGGCACAAGTGACTGATTTACCTGTTAAAGTGATGTTGAGGAGTAACTCTTGTGATTATCTGGTGCAGTAAGTCTGAGTGTTAATAATTTACAATTTATGTTACCAATATTATCACATTGAACTTCTAGATGATAATAAAAAATATTTTCCCTTTTTTCAATTGTAGGATGGAAGAGAGACCAGTCTGAAGAACTGTTCCGTTGTGGATTTTGCTGTTCTCTGCTAGAATGTTCCTTATGAATGCTTCTCCTTTGGTAGCTCTTCAGACGAAATGGGAGTCCTTTGGACCAGCAAGGAATTGTAGATACCCTATTTGCTTCTCCGAATCCGAAGGGGACGTCACTAGAACCTCTGTAAGTGCAAAAGTTCAGATGATTATAAACAACCTGCAAAGCCAAGAGTCTCCCCTGGGTATGAACAATGAGTATGATTGTATTATGCAGAAGAAAGCAAAGGGAGAAAAGAGCAGTAGTAACAGAGTCACACCTAACACCGCCTTGCTACAGAAGCATCCTCAATATCCCAAGTGTGGTTGCCCTGTTGATTTGGACGACACTGAAGCAGAGGAGAACGTGGGGTTTGGGACACTCTTGCTCGATTCCGATAGCGACGATTCCGTTGACCGAGGTATAGAGGAAGCCATTCAAGAGTACTTGAAAGCAAAAAGCAAAAGTGACCAGTCCTTGCAAAGGAATGCAGAGTGTTCTGAAAATATAAGCAGAGACAAAAGGTTTAAGAGAGAATTCTCCCAGAACGAAATGGCTAGTAACCTTCTCCCTGTGAAATTTAAAGCCGAGATACTCTCGGAAGAGTACCTGTCTGACCACCTGGGAATTGGTCAAAGGCTACAGCCTTCTTCCCCTCAGAGCATCAGCAGCGATGACTCTTTTGAACAAAGCATACAAGCTGAAATAGTGCAGTTCTTGAATGAGAAGAAACAGCAAGAAATTAGTAAATGCGTAATAGGGAAGGATAAAAAAGATTCCCAGGTGAGAGCTGTCCTAAAATGCAACAAAGAAACGACAAACAAAGCAAACTGTGGTGCTATAAAGCGAGGTTGTGATGCACTGCTCTTGAGACACCACCCCAAACTCCAGAAAACCAGCATGCAGTCCAAGAGCTTGCAGTCCAAAATCCAAGGAGAGCCTCGCAACTTCAGCCAAGTGAACCAAGCATACCTGGAAATGGCCACTGCCAGCCAGCCCTGGCTAGTGGAGCAAAATGAAGGAAGTGGAACTAATTACTGGGAGACGAGGGGAGCGCTTACCAAGGAGAGCATGCACGCCTCTGACTCCAGTAGCGACGATGGCATTGAAGAAGCCATTCAGCTTTATCAGCTGGAGAAAATCAGGAAAGAGGCAGGGCACGCGACAGACTGTGTCCCTTTGCAGAGGGAACAATTTGACACAAAGGGGATGGCAGACATTTCTGCCAGCCTGACTATTAGCTCAACAAAAAGTGCCTCACCAGAAATCCATAAAAGCCCTGTAAGCAACAAGAGAAAAGAAATTAATTCAAAGTCAACAGAATTGGAAAGCACCAGCAACGAATTCAACAAGCTGTTAAAACCACTGAAAAAAGCCAGACATTTTGCACCTCCGGAAAACAAGATTGCTGCTTGTGAGCTCACGTTGCAGGCCTCTTGCAGAGCAGACACATCTGCAGAGCTCATGTGTGCAGAAGCTATCCTTGATATTTCCAAAACAATCATGCCATCCCAAATGGGAAGTGACAACAAATCCCTTGCTGCAGACTCTTTCTTTTCTCCCCAGCTTCTCTCATCCTCCCGTTGCGAAAGTGACAGCAGCCTCGTGGACAGCGATGATAGTATAGAGCAAGAAATCAGGGCTTTTTTGGCTCTGAAAGCACAGTCGGAAAGCCTCAGAACAAAGCCACCCAGCCTGTCGCACTCAATCCAGATGCCTTTGCCTTCTGATCAAAACAGCCTCAGTGGTACCCTTGAGCCTTCTCTTCCCAAATCTCTGAAACTCTCACTGAGTCGTAAAAGGAGACTTAAAAGGGAAGACAGAATAGTGAAACAAGGTGCATCGAAACCACCTGAACAGACGGAGACAGGACTTTTCCAGCCAGGAAATTATTCCAAATTTCCTGTGCTCCAAGAGGGGTGTGCCCTGGGCAGCCCCGCGGAACTCTGTGATGCTCCAAGGCTCAGTGGCAAAGAGGCTGGGCAGTCGCAGCTGGTGTCTTCCGGATTAGCTGGATCTGTCAGCAGATATGTGGCCTTGGACTCCGTAAACCCTTTTATGCAGGTTCAGGGTAGCGCAAGAAAACTTAGGAAAAATGCCATCCTAAGTCAGGAGAGGGATGGTTCGGATGATGAGAGCAGTTCTCTGGATAGTGATGAGGACCTTGATAGCGCTATCAAGGACCTTTTACGGTCTAAAAGGAAATTAAAGAAGAAGTCCAAGGACCAGAAAGCTCAGTGCAAGAAGAGAGTCAGATTTAGCGAGGCAGAAACTCAGCTGCTAGATGAATTTAGTAGCCTCCAACAAAATGAGTGGAAATGTAAAAATCCCGAGCTACTGAAAAGCTGCCTCTCAAAACCTAGAAAAGCTGTGAAAGAGACTGCAATCAGAAATCCCCCTGACAAAATTACCGCTGATAAAACAGAAACTATGAAGGGCTTGGAGTTAAATTTACAGCTTAAAAGAGGATATAAACCTAAACCAACTTCAAACCAGAATAACCTGCGGGTAGCTAAAAATAGGAAATGTACTTTCACAGCCGCGTCCGACGCTGACGACAGCAGTTCAGTGGACAGCGATGACAGCATCGAACAAGAAATTAGGAAGTTTTTGGCGGAAAAAGCTAAAGACTCTGCAAGCAATTCAGAGGTACAAAAAGATGATGCGACTCTGGACCTGTTGAATGTGACCAAACAAAGTGCTAATAAAGGAAAAGCAAAGCAACAGCCAGTTGAAAATGAGATTGACCCGATGCTGGGTCAGAGTAAAAAGACTGAGGTGTCTCAGCAAAGTGAGGAGTCGAAGAACTCTCAGAGAACAGAAGGGAAAAGTGCAATGTTACAGGGCAGTGGGAAAGCTGCTTCCTCGGCAGAGAATGTTCATCTTCATGCTACTGGTCAGCCAAAAGCTAAGCAAGGAGCGGCGGGGGTTAAAGGTATTGCTGCTGCTGAGTTACCGGGTAATGCGGCAGGTAAAAAGGATGTCCCCAACACAGAGCCCGCCCAGAAACTGCTTCCACCTAAAACCAGCAAAAATGAAGGTTGTAAAGTACAAAAAGTAATGAATACCAAGTCGAGATCTAAAAGAAAGAACACCTTTCACTTAAAAATTTCGAGTAAATTTATTGCAGGTCTGAAGTATGCTCGGGACAGGAAGAAATCCATGCTTTTGAACAAAAGGCAGAAAGCAGAGCGTTTGCTTGCCCAGAGCAATGCGTCAGGAGCAGAGGGAGCTTCCCAGGATGCTGACGACCTTCACCAGGGAAGAGGAGACCCCTTGCCAAAAGGTGAATTTAGTGGGGAGTGTACGGCAGCAATAAAAGAACCCAGCTCTTCTCAGAAGCTCACTGTGGAGGCGTCAAGTCCCCAAACCTGTGAAAGACTGGAGGCTGCTCCTGTGTGTATCAGAGAGGAAGCAGAGGGTTGCAGAAAGGCTGATGCTCCAGGAGACCGATCGGATTCGCGCTCGAGTCACCCCTCGCAGGAGCCGAGCGCGGCAGCAGTAAAAGCAGATAAGGTTTGCAGAGAAACACCCAAAGCTGAGGACACACAGATGTGGATCGGGGAAGGAGATATCCACAAAGGCAGCTGGACTGATCCAAATTTGGATCCCACACACCCTGAGCACTGTACGGCAGTGGTAAAAGCAGATGACGTTAGCAGAGACACATCCCAGCACAGGGCACAGGCAGGCACCGAGGGAGACCACCACCAGCAGGACAGGAGCCCAGATCCAAATTTAGGTTGCCCACTGCAGGAACTAAACATGCCAGCAGTAGCAGTGGATAAAACTAGTGGAGGAGCATGTATGGATAACAGTGTGCAGGTGTGCATTAAGAAAGAAAAAGTAATCAGCCAGGACAGCGAGAAGCAGGAAGAAATTCAGGGGTCCAGCTCCAGTTTGCAAGGAAAAATACCTGTCCTGCAGAATAGGGAAACTGCTTGTGAAATGGGCCAAGAGCAGGAAGTTTTAGACAAAACCTGTGCAAAATTTACAGATATACCTGCAGGGGACTGCTCAGATTCCCTCTCAAAAAGAAAGGTTTCAAATATGTAAGTACGCTTTTTTTTTTTACAGTAACCGTCTTTTTAGAAAATAACTATCATTGTAATTACCTTTATAAAACTTGAGAGATGAAAGGAGAGACAGTGGGAGACACTGATACCTGTATATCATATACACACTAATGTGAAAAATGCTTCTATTTAACAGGGATATCATGGATAAACATACATAGTTTTTTGTAGAATTTTGTAAATTATTTAAAGTGCTCTAAGGAAATATTTTTTATAATGATTTTTAGGGCTTGCATTACTACAGGATGCTGTGGTTACTGTAGATAAGATACTGGCTAATCACGCTTTAAATTTTGAGGCCTCTAATCATACATCAAAAGGAAACCTGTTTGCACGCAGAATATATTTGGCAATCTGGTAAGAGATCCGAGGGAAAACACAGTGCTTAATAGCTGTGCTAGACTTTTGAAGCAGATTATCTGACATCTGTTCACATTCGAGCTGCCTTAGGACAATCCCGTGTCGTGGTTTTATGCCGGGGTCTGATCCCGAGGACTGTTGGGGGAGTTCAGCGGGCGGAACTCCAGGGAAGTCAGCGTGGCTGGAGGGGGCAAGATCCCTCCTTGAAGATAGAAATGCAAATCCAGGTAAATGAAGTGGATCTGTCTGGCTGCAAGTCCTGTGGTTAAAAAAGATCTCAGCAGCTGCTGAAAAGTACCTTTTGAATCCCGGCAACCTCCCGCTAGCGGATGATTCCAAGCACAATTGCAGTTTGAGGAAAAGTGAAGGAGCGTGTCTGTTGGGACAAGGTGATTTCTGTGGATTTCGCTAGATTTACGTACTGTTGGGCCTGCAAGGCTGAACTAATTCCTCGCTATTCTCAAGTCTAACTTTGATGCCCTGCAGTTACCCCAGAAATGGCTTTTTTGGTTTCCTGAATGGACTTTCTTGAATTGAGTGCCCTTAACTTTCCTTTTTTTCAAAAGTGGTTTCTAAAATGTTACATTTCTGTGAACTTCTCTTTTCATTTACAATTTTTGTGCAATAGAACAAAGCTAAGTTTGCTGTAGGAAGCCCCTAATGTAAACGCCAAGGATATTTTCAGCACTGTTCTTTCATACTGGTAGCGCTTTCTCTGCCTCCGTTTCCAGCAGCCAGAATAAAGCAGGTTTTTTTCACTACTATCTTTTTTTTATTTGTACTGACTTTAAATGGGATTGAAGTAGCACATTCATATCCCAGAAAAAAAAAAGTGCCCCCACGCTGGTTTCACTGAAAAAAAAATTTAAAAAGTGTGGATTTAAGCTGTTGGCTGGTTCTTTCCTTTTCGTTTGTGCGTAGTGAAGTCCTTTGAGGAGTTTGTTCTTACATCTTGTCCCTGTGAATTGATCCGATATTCTCTTTATCTAATCTTCTACAGAACTTCTTTCAGCCAAACTCCCACTCAGTGTCACTTTATTTCTCGGTCACTTTGACAGTCTTCCTGGAGACTGGCCTTAGTGGTGCAAAATGGAGCAAAAGCAGTCAAGAACGGATCCAGGATCGCATGGTGTCCCCTGCTGCGGTCACATTTGCAGAACACTGGCAAACTACAGCGTAGCATAGAGTAGAGCAAGTAACTGTGGCATGTAGAGAAATAACCGACATCCTTTGTGTGTTTATACTGTTGTGCAGTTACACTTTAAACATGTTTAGAGTGGTCACTTGACATTTCTTAACTGTCCATCCACTTTTTTATAGGCCTTGGCTTGGCTGGCTGGTTGGTTGAAGAGATCTGTGTGCTAGATCATCTCATTTTTGTGGTAGGATACCTTGGAAAAGTGGTTTTTTTTTTCACTCAGCTCACGTGCCTGCAGCCCGTCTACACAGGCATCTATTTTTATCTGCCTTGATTCAGTTGCAGGATTTGGGCCTTTTGTTTGGCATAGGTAAATAGGCTGGTATTTTAAAATAGAAGTTTTCAGAGTACCTTGCTTTAAAAGGATTAAACTGTATACTTAATTTTAATAGAGATGATGGACGCACTATGTACTGTTTGTATAAAATAAGCTGAATGTTTCTCCTCAAAAGTTTTCAGTAAATCAACATTAAGACTTAAAAGGTGTCTTGTGCCCCTGTCGATGTGTCTGTGTTTTCTCAATGCTACTTGTGAACTGATTGACTTGCAGTTAAGATGCAATTCCCATTACCTTGTGCTTTAAATAAAACCTAATTTGAAATGGCACTTTTTTAAAATTGATAAACTTGATTTGTATATAGGAAATGGTGTACATTGATAAGTTTATAATGTTTAATAAATGGGGTTCTGACCATGGACCATTAAACCAGAGTCCTCCTATGGTTTGTGTCATCATCTTTAGTGAGTAGTATCTTTGTGTTATCTTTTTTTTCCCCGCCGGACTGTAGTCAGAAGATGTAATTTGCTTGTGCCAGTATCATTTGTGAGTGAAGACAATTCCTTGAAGACAATCCCAGCACTTGCATTGCCCGAACCTGGGAATGGGATCTCAGTTCAGCTGCTGCTTTTGCTTCTTGCTTTTCTGTCGTCTTTAGCCACCCGCTGTCTGAGACTGTGATCTCCAGTGTGACAGGAGCCTGTGATTTCCTTGTGGCTGTGAAACAGAATCCAAGTCTTTAAAGATGTGGCTGTTTAAGGGAATGTTGTTCTTAAAAAATGAAGGAGAACCTGCAAAGTTGTGGATATTCTGGTGGGGAAGAACGGGCCTTGTCATTTTAGCAAAACCCTGACAGCAGTTTTCTTTCCTGGTGTTTGTGGTGGGGAAGCAGAGTCTTTCCTTGTGCTCACCCCTCTCCATTAGTAGCAGAAGGTTTAGCGAAAGGGCTTGCTTATTTTTGAGGTGGAGTTTAGCAGATGAGATCCGTGATTCAGTTAGAAAGCACTCTGTGTATCTCCAAGTGGCATCCTCTGTAGCACAGCTTCTGCAGCCTCCAGGATTAACTCGTGATCCTTTCTGCCCCACTGTTGAGGACTTGTGGTAGCGAGTGTAGGAGCCCTTGATGGTGCAGAGATGGGACGAACGTGCTTGCTCACGGGGGACATTGTGACACCCAGCACTGAGGTTCTCCTAGAAGGCAAGGAGACTCTGAGCTAGTCTTCAGGGTGGGAGGGAGAGAAGGAATTCTCCTGGTTTGATATTCAAACCATCCTGTCACCCTTGGTTTTTCTGTACCAACGTGCTCTGGGTATTCCCTTCTACCCCCAAGTCATATTTGGTCTCAGCAAGTGATTTTTCCAGAGTTTGTCCCATGGGAATTGCTGGCTTGCCAACGAGGAGCAAGCACCCACAGGGGATGTGGGTCAACGAACATCCCTGGCATTGGTGCTGCAGCCATAAGAAGGGTACCATGACCCTGCTGGCAACATCATCATTATGGGTACAGCTCTCATCACTCCTTGGAAAAAGAGAAGCCTGGTGTCTTGGAGCAATAAGAAATTACTCGTATACGTTACAGAGTAGAGGCTGAACAGCTGAGGAGCAGAAAGACTACATTGAGAATAAATTCACGAGCAAGAGTCCTGCGCGTGTGGTCCCAAGCGTGGGGCTGCAGTGCAAATCTCTCGAGGGTGAATCTTGATAGGTGCAGTACCAAAAGCATTTCTTTCTGATATTTCTGATTTTTTGATACTGATCATAACAGGCAACCAAGTATAGAGCAGGCACAGACTGTGTGCCCCTCCTGGCCCTTTTCAGCACTCCAGCGACAGCTCTGCTGAGTGCCCAGAAGCAGCTCCTTTCTCCATTAATTCAGCCCTCCAGAGGAGTTAATTTGATCCTTTATCTGCTGCAGTAGATACACGTGTGGAACCATAAACTCAGGTCTTTCCAAGCGTGTAAACAAAGGTTTTGTGTTTGTTTTTTTTTTTAAAGAATGCTGATTTATTTTTTTTTTTTAAATGCACAAATATGATTTTTTTCAGAGCACAAAATTTGCGAACTTGGATGGTAGGTTCCTAAACTACTCAGTATATTTGATTATGGCCACTGGTAAGTTAGAGCATCCTGACTGCAATACCAGAGTTCTCAGATAAATGTGTGCTCACTCAGGACTTTGAAAATAGGTATTTTGTTTTATTTTTATCACAGTGACTATTTTTCTGTGCTTCAGGAAGGGCAGTCTTCAAGGATCCTCAGGGGACCACAAGGACTACTTTAATTTTTTATAAAGAGATATTCGCTGCTATTTTAGGAACACATGTTTTGATGTGTAGCTGCTTTTTGTACAAGGAAGGAACACACCATTTCTGATGCCCTTTCTTTTATTAATGTATATGCTTTTTAATTTTTCAAACCTTTAAGAACTGCAGTTTGTCTTGGTTTGGTGGTACAGCCTCACATAATTCTATCTGCAAATGTGAAAAATCTCACTTTCAAAATACAGAGTAGAAAGACTGTTTTGGGTAGATTCTCTCTGGTAAGATGTGCCGTCTATACGATGATATTTTGAACTTGTACAGGTATTTCTTTAAAAAAGTGTATTGCGTCTGTAACAGCTGAACAAACAGGTCACTATTTCTTAAGCTCACTAAAATAGGGAAATGTAGGATAGTAAAGACAAGGAAAATATGTCTTTGGCCTAAGTATGGGAGCAAATCAATGTGCCACCTTGGGGCTGGCTGCAACTGAAGCTCCCATGTTGCTTCCCTCTCTTTGAACCTCAGGGGAATTGAATTGGATAAACTTGATCCAGTATATCTCAAGATACAGTCTACATGAGGGTGATGTAAGGCACGCTGCCTGCAAAATGTTCAAAGGCACTGGTTTCAGGTTAAGAATAAAAATGGGAAGAAATTAAGGTAAGGAAGAAAAGAGGTGGGTGGTTTTAGATGAAGTATGAAAACAGGTGGAAAATGAGACAAAATCTACTAATTTTTTTTTTTAAGAGGTAGTCTTATCCCTAAATTATTCCGCCTGCAGAAAAATCTCTGGATAAAAATATATGTAAAATTGTCACAACTGTTTATATTAATTCAGCGCTTTATGTTATTTTTCCTTTCAGGAGAAGAAAGGGAAGTTATGAGAAGCTCAAGGTACTGTCTAGAGTCTAATAGAAGAATAGCAGTGAGCGAGAGGGGGTTGCTTATTTGTTTTCATGCATTAAATATTTAAAAAGTTAGCTTTTCAGGCGCATTTCTGCTTAGCTTATTTACTCGTTCCAATGGGTTGGTGTGTTTTCAGCAAAGGTGTGTTTAGCCAGCCGATTTTCTGTTGGAGGTGAGCGAAGGCGTTGCGGTGAGAACTGGGATTGTTTGGTAGCCACGAGAGAAATCTGGCTGCTGGGCCCAGGAACGCGTAGCTACGCTGGGCTTTGAATGTTTAAAAAAAGTACAAGTCCAGACCTGCCCAGTTTTGGACATCAGGTTTTTGCTTAGTGACATTATTAACTAAAGATAATACCTCTACCTTGCAGGTATGTTTAAATACATCAGTCGTGCTTCCTGTCCATTTATAAGCCTAGATGAAAATGACACAAATAGGGAATATTTCTAACATGTAAAGACTATCACTTGCAGTGATATTTGGACGTACTATTACACTCATTTTTTTAATTTTAATTTTTTTAGCAAACAGCTGGAGCAGCAGTATGCTCACTTTTAATATACACTGAGAGTTTGTTATACCTGTAAGGTAGGACCATTCCTCATCCCTGGACAGGGAGACTAGTTTCTCTTCAAGACTAGTTTTTAAGCAAAATACGCTAAGGTTTTCCTTTCAGCACATTTATACTGTCTGAATGATGTAGTTCCACTGGCTGTGTAACTACAGTTGTTGCAATAAAACTTCAGAAAACATTTCCTTTTTGATTAGTTGTCTTTATTTGAATAATTTCTTAAAACATGTATGTGTGTATGTTTCCCCACAAATTACTGACCTCGGTTTTGCTAACACAGATTTAAACTGCTTTTTTCCCCCAAAGCTAAATTTGTGACCTTGTGAACTAGGGAGGAGTCCTGTTAAAAAAAGAAATAAGAGCAGATAAACCAGTTTGGGTTTGGAGTTACCCTTAGGAATGCACTGCTACCTTTAACTGGCAGATTCTGGAGCTATTCATCACATGGTAAGAGCAAGTCCCACATTACCAAGCTGAAAGATATTTTTTTTCCTGTGTTCAAGAGAAAAATGCTCATTAAATCCTGCCTTGGGTGGTTAATAGTGTGAAGCAGGTGTTGATCTGCTAATTATTGTGCCTTATGAGTTATTCTCCTGGCAGTCTATATGATTTTGCTCTCCTCAGTGATAACAACTCACATTTTCAGTATCTGGAGTAGTGCAGATGCCTCGCAGCCGAGACACCACTGGTGCTGCAGGAGGCAGTAATCAGCTGGTACTAATTGCCCTTTCCCCGCTTATCTTCACAGAGTCAATATTGGGTGAGAAATATCCAAAAATACTGATTTGGGTGTTATTCCCAAAGCCCTCGGGAAGGCGTGCTGCCCAGGTTTGCTGTCACAGTCCCAGCGTTCCCGTACACTCAGAGGCATTTGGAAAAGCAATATTATTGATATTCCCAATGAAATACCCTTAACCTCCTTTAGCCACCACGCGGTGCCTCCTGTCACGCTGGCAGACGGGGTTTAGCGACAGATTTAGGATAAGGTCAGTGCTGCTGTTTGCTTATACACGGGTTATTTTGTATTTTGGGGGGGTTTTAACCAGGCAGCCAGCGGTAAACTGGCTTCACGTGTGCTGGTGCAGGTCTAACAGCAGGAGGGGCCGCTGGGGTTGTAGCTGGGGTGGAAGTTGAAGTGGTCATAAGCGGTGATGAAGTTGTCTGGGCCGGTGACGTGGCTCTTCTCCAGGGAGGTGTTGAGCCCGTTGTCTTTGTACATGCCACACTGCCCCAGCGTGTCGGAAAAGGCGTGCGAGGTGACATGGAAGGAGGTCTGCAAGAGCGAGAAAAGGGGAGGAAGATGGTTTTGACGCACCAAGAGCCCCTGCTGTGTGCAGAAGCCTGGATGCTATGAGAAGGGCACTTCATCTGCTTCGGGGAGTTCATAGCCCCGGGGGGCAGAGGGATGGAGAGCAGCCCTGTCGAGAAGGACTTGAGGGTGCTGGTGGATGAAAAGCTAGACATAACCCAGCAATGTGCGCTGGCAGCCCAGAAAGCCCCCCTGTATCCTGGGCTGCATCCCCAGAAGCGTGGCCAGCAGGGCAAGGGGGGGGATTCTGCCCCTCTGCTCCGCTCTGGGGAGACTCCCCCCCCTGCTCAGTGCTGCCTCCAGCTCTGGGGCCACCAACAGCAGAAGGACGTGGATGTGTTGGAGCGGGTCCAGGGGAGGGCCGTGAAGATGCTGGGAGGGCTGGAGCCCCTCTGCTGGGAGGAACAGGCTGAGAGAGTTGGGGGGGTTCAGCCTGGAGAAGAGAAGGCTCCGGGGA
>JAOXJM010000007.1:2666949-2680736 GCA_026413425.1 Tringa solitaria
GTGCACCTGGGTTGGCTCAGTGGTTCTTTAGTGTTGGGACACTGCTGCTGGCTCCCTGCTGCGGTCCCACCAGGTCACAATAGTGCTTGTGGTACTTGTTGCAGATGCAAAGGGCTCTCTCATATTTGTTTTGCCACTTGTCATGGTCAGCAGCGGCCGAAAGATGGTGCCTGTCCCGTGTGTCTTTGTGCAGTGGAGCTGCTGCTCTGCAAGGCTTGTAAAGCTCCTGCAGGGCCACAGGGCGGGTGAGCTGGAAGGGAGCTGGGAAAGCTTCAGCTCTCCCTTCAGGGGATGAGGAATGGGCTCTTCCCCCCGTTCAGAAGAGGGATTTCCCCCGTGCTTTGGTGTGACGGACCAGCAGGGTTTCTGTGTCCCTTGATGACCTCTGTGGAGTGCAAGGCTGGGTCAGGTCCATGGTTCCAGGGGGTGACCTTCACCTCTAACTCAGGTTCAGGGGGGCTTTAGCTCTGCTGCTCATGGCTCAGGGTGTACGACCAGGAGATAAACTGCCCAGGGCTACTGGGATGAGTGACACAGCCTGCCTGGGGCTGCCTTGGTGGAACCCCAGTCATATCGTACCGCCTTTGGGGGCTAAAGCCTCAACTGGGAAAGGCAGGGGGGTCCTGTAGAGCCCACCGTCCCCAAGGGAGGGAGCCCTTGGGCTGAGCTGGTGCTGGTGGTGGCTGATGGGGACTTTATCAGAGGGGCCTTATGGTACAGACTCAGGGGTCAGACCCGCCGTGGGACGGGTCGGGGTGGGAGGATGGGAACTGAAGCAGCACTTTGTGAGAGTGGCAGATAAAGGGCTGTCACGGAGGTTAAACCCAGGAGGGTCCTGGGAGGTGTGTGTGGGGAGGATGACCATGTCCAGGGGGTGATTCTTGCAGCATCCTTCCCTGGGAGGGGGGAGCGGTGCCTCTGTGTGCAGTTGTCTGCTGTTCACTTTTAATTGGGTTGAAAATAATGTTATGTGCTTCAAAAAAGAGAAGGGGGGGGAAAACAAAGTACACCTTTGGTTATTTAAATAAAGGAGACTCCTGGTCTTGTGTGGGAGCTGGGGAGGAGGGTGGCTGGGGGAGGAAGGGTGCTGACCCTTCAGCTCTTGCAGGGGGTGGGTTTGATGGTTGAGGGGGAATGGCAGGTCCTTGTCCCCACCCTGTGTCCCACAGGAGAAGGGCTGTGCCTGGCCTCAAGGAGGAGGACAAATGCCTGCAGGGGGAGAGGAAGGTGGATGGGGGGCTGTGTCAAAGCAGGAACCTGGAGCAAGCACCTTCCCAGCCAGTAAGGATGCCACAGCCTCGGGGTGCGCTGCAGGAGGCTTTATTTTGGTACAACCCTCTTGCCCGTGTGGCAAGTGGCTCCTCCTTCGGCTCTGCCCTAAGGCAAGGAGGAAAGGGTTGTACCAGGTCGGTCATTAGGGCAAGGAGGAAAGCATTGTACCACGTCAGTCACGTCTGCTCTGTGGTACCTGTGTCCTTGGGCTTGGGCAAACACAACTGGGGGGTGTGCCACAGGCTGACAGTGCAGTGGCCACCGAGTCTGGGAGGGACTGGCCACCCTGGCAACTATGTGCCTGGCAGTGTCAACACTTGGGTGTGCCAGGCTGCTGTCCCCAATCCGGGCTCGCAGAGGACTGTCCCTCCTTACTTGGCCTCACCCTGTTGGCACTACTGACTGGCACAGGTCTGTCCCTGCCTGCTCGTTGATGGGAGTGTCACGGGTGAAAGGTTTTCTATGAAAGCGAGTAAAAAATAGATTCTCTGCACCTTCAGGCCCATGGAAAAGTTTTGTCCTTGTTACCGCTCTGTAGGGCCCAGGGATGGGGCAGAGGAGCAGGCGGTTTCAGAGCAAGCCGCTGTGGTTGCTGCGTTAAGAAGCAGTGAGGCACCAGCCCACCCCCAGCACTGGGGGAGGGAGGCTGGTCCCTGAGAGCAGACCAGAGGCTGCGGGGATGGGCACCCGTACCCAGCCAGCGCGGTACCTCTGCAGGGACCAGGTGCACCCATCCCCTGCCAGGACGCCTGGCTTGGGGCTGCCACCTGCTCTGCCACAAGTCCTTTTTGGCCACAGTCCTCCAAAGGCAGGACTCGTCTGCACCTCCTTTGGGTGGCAGCAGGTAGGGGGGGGGAAGCTCTCCTGCCTGGGCCACCTCTGGGTGATGATGTCCCAGGGAAAGGGCAAGTAAAAGGCAGGCAAAGCTAAGCACCACACGGCTTCACGGACTCTGGCACAGCCAGACGGGCACTAACGGCACCAGGTAAGGCATTTATTTTCTGCCGCTCCGGCAGGAAGGGGGTGAGATGCTGAGGGCTCAGAGTCCAGTTTGGAAGTAACTGCATGACCTTTGGTAAGGTGAGTTGGAAGAGAAGACGGAGACGCTGACGGGAAACCAGCCTTCTCCTGCTACCATGGGCCTTCCTGTAGATGATGTGGCTTCATCCTTGCCCTGGGGCCGGAGAGTGAGATGAGAGCTGTGGCTGCCCTCAGCTTGTTCCAATTCCTCAGGCACTTGGCTAGAGCTCGTTCTTGCAGGAACCTGAGAAGATGAAAGAAAAATCAACAACAACAAAAAAATCCAATCCAGCCATGTTAGCCTGGGTTTGGTTTATCCCTTTCCCCAAGAAGGATGAGGTTGCCCTCAGCCCCTGTGAATGTCACCCACACTTGCTGCTTCCTCTTTGCTGAATGTCCCCAGGCTGGCTCTGTCCCACCACATTTGGGACCATCACTCTCCTCCCTGTCACACCACAGTCCTCGACAGCCTCAGCTGGGCCTGGGAAGTCCTGTGCAGTCTCCCAGGGATCGGGAAAGGCGGTGACAGTGACACTGGTGGCTCCAGGACGGGAGCCACAGGCAGTGGCTCTGTGTGACAGTAATCAGAAGCAGGTGCTGCTGGTCACTGAAGTCCCCAGGGTCTGGGGAAGGGACCGCACGGTGTGGCTGTGGCACAGCTATGTGCTGTTGTGAGTCTGTCACATCACTAACTGGGTGTAAGTGTCACAGCTGAGCATCAACACATGGTGACCAGCTGGGGGTAATTCACTCTTAGAGGGGCTGAAATGGTTAGGGCTTAAAGAGAGCTGATCTTGTGCCTTCACTGGTGGTTTAAGGAAAAGAAAATGATTTTTAGTCCTTACACACATCCCCACAGGGCAGGTAATTGGAGGGTGCAGGTGTAGCTTCGTGTCCCGTTGTGAAATGCTTTGCAAGGCACAGAAAGTGGGTGGCTATTTAATGCTCTGTGGGTTGCCCTGCAAGCCCTGGTGCTGCTGGGGTAGGAAAGGACAACCTTGTGTCCTTTCAAGACCGCGAGAGGGACAAAAACAAGTTTTGCTTGCCCAAAGGGGCTTGGCAGAAGTGAAGTTCGGGACTTTGGAGTCATCCCTTGGAGTAAATCCATGTTACCTTGTGATACCGCTCACATTCCTGTCACTAATAATACGTGCAGGGCAATACTAGGAAACTGTCTGCTGGAACGCTCAGCCCTTCTGATGATTACCCCTTTCTGAGATGTTTTCTAAGTGTCTATTTGCAGCTACTTAGTCTTCAAACAAGTTCTTTGAAGTCTTTTATATCTAAGCCATTACTGCAAGCAGTGAACTGGGACTGGATCTGCCCTGAAACACAGTTTCCCCTGAAGTCTTTCCAAGCACCCTTGGCTCTGCTGTGAGCACGGGGCTGTGAGCACCAGAGCCAGCCCAGCCGAGCCCAGTTTCTGGGTGTGTTTGACTGGAATTATTTAATGGGAAAAGGAACTGCTATTACAATAGAGTTATTTGGTTTGTGCTCTGCTCTGAGTTAAGGGAGAGCCTTGCACCCACCTGAGGGAGCTGAAGGGATGCTACCCCATGGGAGGACGCAAGGCTGGACCCCCTGCCTGTGGCCATTTCACACATGACAGCTCCCACCAGTGTCTCCAGAGGCTGCTACTTAGGATCCCTCTCTGGTCCACTGCCTGGCAAAGGGCTGCTCTGCAGACTTCAAAAAGAAATGCCTAAAACTTCCCAGGCTCGTAAATCTGCCAACTTCTGCACGCTCCCTAAACTTTCCTGATTGACTCTTTGGACTGTTAATTTCCGAAGAGTTGAGGTTTCTTTTCTAAGGACGAAGTTGTAATGGCACAGGAAGGGATCGCAGCTGGTGAGGGTCCTCATGATGAGACATGACCCCCTGCTCGGGGGGTTCCCTCTGCTTCTGCCCCAGAGCCACGTTTCCATGTGCTGATCTTAGGATTTCTGGCTGCTACAAGGGCAGTCAGATGGTGCAGCCATAGAAACAGCTTTGAAATGAAGCTAATGGGCTGTTTGTGTTCATCTTTTATTAATTACAGGCTGATGAGCTTGAGGGAGATAGAGATTAATAGTGGCATATGTGTTACTGATCTCGCTGGCCGGCATCTGCTGGCTGTGACCAATGTGAATGGAGGGAAAAGCTTCACCCCTGCTTTTTCCAGGCACTTACACGTCTCCAGCCGCTCCTCGAGGAAGGAGATCTGCTCGCTCAGGGAGTCGATTCTGTCCAGTTGCTGGAGGGAGTGGGACAACCGGCTGATGGGGTCTGCGCCGACATCCTCGGGCTCAGATGGCATGAGGTTGTGGAAAGGGGCCAGCACCAACTGGAGTTTCTACAGGGAGAAGGGGAGCTGTGAAGTGTCGTCGTCCCCCCCCCCCTCAGCCACAAAGACCACCCAGTGGGATGTAGCACGCTGCCTGCCGGGGGGCATCCCAGCGGGGCGACACGCTGGCCGGCTGGAGGGGGGCTTTGGTTGCGTTCAAAGGGCCGCGGGGCTGGAAGAGCTGCTGCGTGGGCGCTGCCGGCAGCGTGGAGCGCAGCTGGGAATGCTGCGGCGGGAGGCCAGCACGATGTTAAAAATAGAGCTGGGGACAGGGAAACCCTGGCTGCGAACAGCCCGGGGTGGGAGCTGGCTGAGCAGGGCCTCGAGCGGTGCCAGGGCAGGGCAGAGGTGTGTGCTGACAACTCACCTCCTCCAGCGCTTCCACTCTGCTTTTCAGGGCTTTCATTTCTTCCGTCATTTCACTGGGGGGACCTGAAAAAGTGACCAAGAAAAGGTCAGTTGGTAAAAAAAACCATTGCCTGAGGTGGGGAGAGACATCGCTGCAGGGCTCAGGCCAAGCTCTGCTGCTTTCTGTTCCCTCTCCCAGTGAGCCCCCAGGGTCTGCCCTGCTGGGACCAGCTCCTGGAGCACTGGTTGGGTCCAACACGCACGAGTCTCTCCTTGCTGCTGGAATACCTGCAACAAAGTGGGGAACTTTCCAGGCAGTGGGGTGGTGCTTCAAGGGTAAGACATCTGGTGAAGCCTGGCCTTTCGTGCCTGTGTTCTCAGATTAGGTAGCACCTGGGTCTGCCCTGTCCCTTGGTGGGCACAAAGGCTCGTCCCTGCTGAGGGCCCTGGACAGAGGATAAAGGCTCTTCCAGGCGTTTCCTGCGTGATGCCGGTGCTGGCCACAGCGCATTATTACTCACGGTACGAGTTTGAAGTGTCACAGCGCGTACCAAAAGTAATAATGGGCCGTCACCAGCGCTGCCCACCGCTCCTCGTGGCTCTGCACTTGCCCTGCGGGAAGGACGATGACTTTGACAGAGAGAACATCTGTATCCCGGCCACCACGCACCATGGGTGGGCTCTGTCACCCTCACAGATGGAGCAGTGGCTGGATTTGCACATGGGGAGGTTGGTTGGGTGGTAGAGGGAGTCCCGGGTCACTGGGAATAAAGGTGAGGGATTCTGGCTGTTGTCCCCTCTCCTGTCTCTTGCCAGTCCTGCTCCAGCCACCCTGTGGTGCTGAGAGTTAATCCCAGCTCTCATCGAAGGCCCCGAGCAGCCAGGGCTGTCCTGCAACAGGGGACAGGTTACCTGCTTGGCTGAAGGTTTCTGGCTCAGGGGGTGACACCAGGGGCTGGCACGCCTTGTCATCAGCAGCAAGGGTGAAGCCATCCCGGCAGGCACAGTGGTAGCTCCCGGCCGTGTTGATGCAGAGCTGATGGCACCCGTGGCTCTGGCTGGCACATTCATCCACGTCTGAAATCACAGGTACGGTCAGTGAGGACAGGGGAGGTGAGAAGGGGCTCACCAGAGCACTCAGCCCCACAAGCTGGGGTCCTGCTCCCCACCTAGAGCCACAGGGGCTCACACGGGGGGATGCGATGGGACCCCAGATGGAGCTGGTGTTTGGGCACAGCTCTGGGGGCTCTCAGCACTGCAGCGTGCGAGGACAAGACACCCCAGCTCCTGGGACAGCCTTTCTTCTTGCACCTGGCTGGAGTAAAGCTGGGCTAACCCCCAGGGGGATCTGGTCTCCTCCCCTCCACCCGCTCCCCCCAACAAAAGAGCCAGAAACAAAAGCTGTTGGTCAGAAATATCCCAGCTCTGGCCAGGCGGGTGCAGGCAGCGCTCGGCTCTCATCCTGGATTTACGGCCGGGGTTTTGGTTCCAGCCAGCCGTGGCGAGGAGCTATCAGCCTTTCAAGTGTGTACAAAACCCAGTAACCTCTCCTCACACGGGGGAGTTATTAAAGCTGTTCCCACAAAGCAAAATGAGCTGAACCGCTTCCCACGCCCGAGCGAATCTGTTTTAGGCAGTGGGAAAATCCTTCCCCCCCCCCGCCCCGCGCTGGAGCCGGAGCTGTCAGCGATGTGCTCAGTCCTGCCTGGCCCAGCGTGGGTCAATGCCACACACTCCTCCTCTGCCTTGCAGGAGAGCAGAAAGCTGGGGAACGCAGTGGCAGGGGCTGCTCTCCATAAAGCCTGATCTCCCTGCACGCTGGCGAGGAGCGTCAGGCTGCTCTCATGTTGGAGAGGAGCTCAGTGTCTGGAGATTGCCAGGCTTTCCCTCCACCCCCGGATATTTTCAGTTTACAGCTTGAGCTTCTGCAGTAAATGGGCGTCTTAGTTTACAGCAAGAGTTTACAAAGCTTGGGAGATACACAATCTCGGGCTGACTCCACAAGTGTAACGGCTGTTCTGTGGAAAACCTTCTGCTGGCTGCAGAGACACGGCAGAGTATACCCTCTGCTCACACCGACCCAGCGTGGGGGCAGCAGCAGAGAGAAAACGTGGATGCCAGGGCTGCAGATGAGGGCTGGGAGCACCGAGATAGCCAAAGGGAGGTCAGAGCTCCCCTGGGAGCCAAGCTTCCCGTCCTTTCCTGGCCAGATCATCAGACATCACTGCCCTGGAGCAGTACATGTCAGTGTGCATGTGTGTGTCCATGTGGAGGAGTAACACGCTGGTCTGAGTAGCACCAGGCATGTGCCAAGTCTTGGCGAGGAGCCACAGTGCTGCTGCCCACCCCCCACCAAGGGGTAGGTCTGTGGGCAGAGGACCTCCAGAGCCCCATGGCAGCCCCACGGCTCCCCGGAGAAGCTCGGGGAGCCTGGAGGGGAGCAGTGTGGCAGGTACCTGTCTGGCAGGCTCGCCCCGTCCAGCCGGGCAGGCAGGTGCATCTACCGGGGAAGGTGCAGGTCCCACCGTTCTGGCACGGCACCCAGCAGAGAGCTGCGGAACCAAACACAAGCACAGCATCACCGGGCAGCTCTGGGGGTCCCCAGCTCCCTCCCCTGCCACACACTGCACACACACAACACAAAACACGTCCCAGCACCAGAGCTGGAATGCTCTACCCGATGGGGTTGAGCTGATCCCCAGGGCACAGGACGGGTGGGATGAGCAGGACCTTGGGTCTGCAGCTGGGAAGAGGCATTGGTGCCTGCAGCCAGCACAACCAGCAGGGAAGAGGGACAACGGGCAGCAGCAGACCCCTGGGAAGCCCTTGGTGCTGTGCTCTGAGCTCATCTGGGGATGGCCTGGCTGCTGATATTTTGCATTTGTTTTCTACTGTACATCACGATTGCCTCCTGAAAGCATTTCTCTTCCATTACTGCTGATTTATATGGAAAGGACTCGTTTTATTCCTCCTCTGGTAACCATAAAGTTAATAAGCGATCCCAAAGGAAAAAGGGCCTGCGAGGCAGCAGGGAAAGGCTGGGAATTAATCAGAAATTGAGCCGCATTTGGTTGTGACGCTGAAAATCTAAATGCTTTCCTACAGGGAGGACCCGCCCGACAGACAAAGTGCCAGTAAATGAGAGAACTTGCTGCCAGCACCTCATCCAGGAACCTGAGGTACCTGCCCCGTGGGGTCTGGGAGAAGGGCGAGCGCTGGCAGTGGACGGGCACAGCAGCCTCTTACCTCTGTTGCAGCTGAGCGTGTGGCTATTAGCCCTGCTCCAGCCGGGACAGCAGGAGGCCGTGGGCTGGGGCAGCTGCCTGTACGCCTGCCGGTAGGCAACCCTGTAGATGGTCCTGCAACACAAAGATGGGGCTGAGCCGGGTGAACCAAGAACCCCCCCTAAGCTCCCCATCCCACTCCCATGCCGGTAGGTCAGGCTTGGGAGCCCCTTCCCCACGGATGGAGGCAGGACTCCCCCTTCCCGCAGCCCCCAGGGGTGGGTGCCTCACTGGGACAGATCCTGCTCCTTGCGAGGACCACGACCATGGGGCAGGCAGGTGCCCTCACCTGTAGGTGCTGCAGAGGCGGTGGCCCTGGCAGGTGGTGAGGTAGGGCTGGTAGACGGGCTGGACGTGGGACTCGGTGTAGGCGGCCGCCTGGGTCTGCGGTGCCGCGGCACAGACTCTGCGGCTGCGGAGAGAGGAGCGGGTCAGAGACCGGCTAAAAACCAACCCCCCCGCCTCGGGGCAAAGGGGCTCCACCGATTTACACCAGCTCAGGATGTGGCTTGACAGTCCCTCTCTACAGAAGGCTATTAAAATGGTAGTGGCTAATTGCCTGAGTGACCTGGGAGGCTACTTCAAGCTGTTTCGGGGCAGCGACACAAGGCTTGAGCCCTGAGGGTTGGACGGGCTCTTCCTCCACAGCCCCTGCACGAAGGCGCTGATGCCTCCTCGTACACTCACCCCAGCACAGTCCCTCTGGCCTGGGAGAGCAGCCGGGGCCCAGATTTAGGGGGGCAATTTACTCAAATCACAGTTCTCCTTCCCTTCATCCCTTAAAATCACTCACTTTCTGGATGGATTGTTCCTTTCTGAGACTTCTGCACTCCTGAAACAGATGCCCCTGTGGTCACCAAGAAATTAATGATTTCACAGGAAGGGTCAGGCTGGCCACAAAAAGGTAGAGGCCAGAGGAGAGTTGCCCTCCAGTCTTCCTAAGATAACTGTGAGCCACTCAAAAACTTTCCCAAGGTTAACAGCCAAAGTGGTCTGGGTTAAAGATTCTTTTGGGTTTTTTCAACATTTTCCAGCCCAAGCAGGTCAGTCCCGCTGAGGAACTCGCCTACTTGTCTCAGCCTCCCAGCCCAATTAGAAACTAGAATAAAAAGCCTGGGAATTAGCATGGTCATCAGATGGCTTCCATTAACTCCAGAAAACTCCTCTCAGCCTCACTGATTGATGCTATAGAAGATGCACTTTTAAAATGGCAATTGTTTGCTTTGCAACATTTAGAATGAAGCTATAGCTGCAGCCTGTGCGTGCGAGCGAGGAATTCAGCCTGTGGTTTTAGTCACGACCAGAATGCTAAAGGTTTAATGCTAGAGGAGAGTATTTCAGTGTAAAAACAAACTCTGTAGAAAATGTGAGCTGTTTCTGGGGGAGGGTGAGCCTTGAGCTCAAGCTCCTTTTGGCCTGGGAAGAAAGTGGGGCACTGAGCTCTGGGCTTGCTCTGCCCCAGCGGGAGCTGAGCTCTGCCTGCCCAGGCTTTGCTGGGATCCGGGGTGCCATGTTGGAACCATTTCCTGGAAAAGGAAGGAGAATTGCTGGATCTGCCACTCCTGGGCTTGCAGGACCGTGACCACAGCCACCGCAGCAGCCCAGGGAACACAGGACATGGCAGGTGACAACCCACGAGGACTTTTCCATGCCTGTGTCCCCTGGACGGTGCATCCTTTCAGAGCTGGGAGGCTGCATCCTCCTTTGCTGGCTCATTTGCGCAGCTTGATTGGCATAATAGCAAGGCTGTGCCTGTATTTTTGTGCAAGGATGTGCTTGAAAGAGACAATAATAATTGACAAACAGTTCGGGGCCTGTTTAGCTTTTGACTCTCCCAGAAAAAAAAACCAAAACCCAGAGTGTCTTTGTGTCCCCTGCATGGAGCTAAATGGAGGCAGAGCATTTTCTCTGAGAGGTTTTTTCGCTTCAGTGACAAAGCAAACAAACAGCAGTGAAGGGCTGCTGAGCCCCAGCTGCCCCGGGAGGGCTCGGCTGAGCCTCTTCCCACCTCCTCACCAGTCCAGGGAGCTGCCCACTCATGGGGCATCTCCCACTGGGGCTCCATCCCACTGGAGCTGCCGATGGCTGAGCCGGGCTTTTCATCACCCAGAGAGGATGGGCTTCGCCGTGACGTCCAGATCAACACACCCAGACAAAAAGCAGACAAAAAGGGGGGTTACCCTGCCCGGGCGAAGCCGTCCGTGTTGGTCACGCTGAGGATGAGGAGGAGTCCCGAGAGGAGGCAGCCAGTGCGGTGCATGTCCTATCTCTCCTGCGGCGCCCTGGGCTGAGCGGCACGACGGAGTCTCACTCTTTGGTGGGAAGCACTGGCTCCTACTGCATGTCTCACCCTTCAGCGGGGAACCCTGCAACCAGAGAAGAGCGGTGTGAACGTGTGGCATCCATCCCCAGCTGGTGACAGCCGCTGGAGCCATGGGGACATGGCCAGCCACATCTCCCGGGGTCAGAGGGACGGCGTCGGGTGTGCACAGACCCTCCAAGGGCAGCGAAGGGGCTGGGGCAGGAGCAGGCTTGCTGGCAAGAGAGGAGTGTGACAAGCCAAAGCAGAGGGGACAAGGGGACACAAGGGACCCGTGAACCCCTCACGAGGAGGGAGCTCCTCTGGGTGCAAACCCGCTCTGCCCCACTCAAGTCACTGGGGTGGCAGTGATTTACCCTGGGGGACACCTGGCCCAGCCCGCAGGAGATGCTCTCGTGGCACCAGGGGCCACATGGCCGTTTGTCGAGTGGCAGGGCAAGGACCTGTGTCGCATGAAATACAGTCCCAGTTCCAAAGAGAGAGGGCAAAACAATGGCCTGTAATTTCTTAATCCATACAGCATTGTAAAGCTGCATTTTCCCACCACATAACACACTGAAATCTGATCTTCTCCTCTTTAAAATACAAGTTCTTGCCAGAGAAAAGTGCTGTAAGGGCCACATGTACCATCTGCAGAGTCAGTACTAACCGAGTCATGAATAAAGAGGCTTTGATTTTCTAGCAGAGGACAAATACGAAACAAGGCTGAAGAAGTTCAATAACAGTATCTAATTTAAACAAAACGGTTGGCCTCCGGATGGCAGCAGTTAAAGGAGGAAGAAATTAAGAAACCCACCTTAAATATATGCCAGTTAAAGAAAGAATCAATCTTTCTGATTAAACCTTGAGAAAGGAGTGGCAAAACAAAATGAAGCCTCCTTCTGAAACTGCAGGTATGGTGAGCTGCAAATAAACTTTCTAAAATCCCCAGGTGATGGGGGATTGGGAACTGTAGATTCATTCCTAAACTCCTTTGGGACAATTCCTAACTCTGAAACAAGTTGTTGGGGACAACTGGCATAACCATCCCAAATCTAGAGATCCTGCAGGTCTCAAAGACCTTCTCCAAGGCGCTCAGTATCATCTTTCCCTTTGTGCGGGTGAAGAAACTGAGGCACAAAGAGATGCAGACCCACATCTGGAGATAAACCAGTGTCCTGGCTTGAGGGACAACAATCCTGGTATCCTTCCTGCCTTCCTATCCTCATATCAAATGTCTTGTGTGTGTTTCCATGCAGTGACAGAGGAGGACACTGGCTGAGCAGCCCCTTCCCTCCTCACCCAGCCGAGGACGTGGCTCAGTCCATTTGCTGAGCAACAGGGAGGGTTTGTGTCACAGCAAATAGATTGTATCACTATAAAACACCATCAGGACCTCACTCAGCCCCTGAATTCAGTGGTACTGAGGAAGCTGAGGGGTTGGCTCCAGGACAGAGGGATGGCAACGTGCCCACCCTGCTCCTATAGCCATACAAGCTATTCCCATGGAGCTGCAGCCCAGCAGATGCCTGGGCACATCTCGACCTCTGTATCAAGCTCAGCTTTGAGGATGTAAGGAGGATTTTGGTGATATAAAGCCTGTAGTCCTCCATTTTCCTCCAAACATAGTGATAAATTTCATCTTTTAATGATTAATAATATATGGTATCTCCACCATCAGGAAATCAAATCTCAGTTGACCTGCAGGACAGTTCTAAATAAATAGTGAAGAAGCCTCCTTTCTCCCCAGTCCTCCTGGAGACATCCCAGGGACAGTAGTGTACACAGAAGGACTAACTCCCCACCACTCAGCCAGCCAGCTTTTCCCAGGGCTATACTGGGACACATATTTTCCTTCCAATCACAGATCCCCAGGCTAGCGGTGCTTCTCCAGAAGTCCCTAAATCAAACTCTGCCAACCATCTCCATCCTCCCACAGGATTCCCGTGACTGCTTTCCCTGTGGGGAAAGCAAGAAACACGGGGCACGAGCCTAAAATATAGACGGTTTGTTTTTTGGCTTTGAAATGGAGCAGCATTGCCCTACCTCAAGTGGTCAGAGAATCCCTCTGGGTCATAAAATTATGATTGCTTCATACAAGAAAGAGTTTCAAAAGTGGAAAATATAATAGTCTATACTTGTCTTTTTTTATGAGCTTATGAAAATCAGCCTCTTCAAAGCCACTGAAGATCCTCCAACCTGTTGCTGTTACCTATTCTAATACTCCTCTTTTAACGGAAATAACTTAAGGAAAATCTGTTTGAGATTAAGAAAAAAAAAAAGGGGGGGGGGGGTTGTCGCTGCCTTTCTAGTCTCTCAAATGAAGTGGTGAAGCCCCAGGGTCTGCCAAGTGAAACTATGTGGGTGCATCTGAGTTTCTGCTGTTTCAGGGGGCAGCAGAGTCTCCTTGGCAGGCCATGTACTCCCATGAGTCTGGAGGTCCCTCTCCCACCGGCCAGAAACATTCCTGTAACTCTTCTGAGCCTCCTCTTCCCTAAGGCACCACGACATCCAACGGGAAAACGCAACCCACCGTGCGGGTGAGCAAGTGCTTTGGGCCAGCTCTGCCCACGGAACCGCGGCTAAAACTCCGGCCGATGGCAGCAGGAGGAATCGGGGTCTGTCTGCGAAGCCACGCGAGGGAATCCGGTCCCTCGAGAGGATGCGATTCCCCTCACGAGAAGGCAAAAGCTGCACTTTTTCAAACAGCCTGGCCTGGTTCTGCAGGTGACGCCACCGCTCCCGACTGCGCGTTGGACCTGGTCTGTGCCCTCAGAGCCAAACCCTCCCGGAGAGGGTCAAGCGGCAGCATCAGGGAGATGGATTTTCCCCTCATAAACACCTCCAGCTGCCGCTCTCAGCGCAGGCTGCCAGGCAGACGCCACGGAAGGCGGGCAGAAGGATGCGGGCACGATGGAGGAGAACGTGGGGACACCGATTAGCAGGACGCAGGGACGGGGACCACCGGGGAGGGGGCTGCGGGGACGCAGGCACCGCGGAGCCGGCTGCAGGGGCACCGTGCAGCGGGGGCACAGGGACACGGGTGGCACGGAGCGGGCTGCGGGGACGCGGGTATCACGGAGAGGGCTGCGGGGACGCGGGTACCGCGGCTCCCGGCGCAGGGATGCTCCCCCCGGCCCGCAGCAGGCCGAGCCCCGCTCCCCAGGGCGCTGCACCCCCCCGGGGCAGGCGGAGAAGCCCCCGGGGCACCTCCCGGGACGCCCATCCACCTACCCCCCCC
>JAOXJM010000007.1:2680969-2702507 GCA_026413425.1 Tringa solitaria
GGTCCCTCCGCCCCGGCCCAATGAGCTCCCGGCGGGGAGGAAAACGGAGCCTCCCCGGCCGGGGGGGAAACGCCGGGGCCCGGGGAACCTCCGCCTGCCCCCGCCCCGCCGGGCCCCGCCGGCTGCCACCTGCCCCCGCGCCCCCGCCGAGGTGCCCCGGCTCCCCGGGGGATGTGCGGGGACAGGGCAGGACCCCAGGAGAAGCCTGGCCCTTGGCAGGGGGGGGAGGCAATGCAGGGACACGGCAGGATCCCCCCTTAGAAGCTCAGTCCGGGTGGGACATGTGGGGACAGGGCAGGACCCCCAGAGAAGCCTGGCCCTTGGCAGGGGGGGGAGGCAATGCAGGGACACGGCAGGACCCCCCATAAAAGCCCAGCCCGGGTGGGACATGCGGGGACAGGGCAGGACCCCAGGAGAAGCCTGGTTCCGGGGGGAGGGAAATGCAGGGACATGGCAGGACCCCCCCTTAGAAGCTCAGCCCGGGTGGGACATGCGGGGAGAGGGCAGGACCCCCAGAGAAGCCTGGTTCCGTGGGGGAGGAAATGCAGGGACAGGGCAGGACCCCCAGCCTGGGTGGGACATACGGGGATAGGGCAGGACCCCAGGAGAAGCCTGGTCCTTGGAGGGGGGGGGAGGCAATGCAGGGACACGGCAGGACCCCCTCTTAGAAGCTCAGCCCGGGTGGGACATGCAGGGACAGAGCAGGACCCCCAGAGACGCCTGGTCCCGGGGGGACATACAGGGACAGGGCAGGACCCCCTGGAGGAGCCTGGTTCCAGGGGGGACATACGGGGATAGGGCAGGACCCCCAGAGAAGCCTGGTCCCAGGGGGGACACATGCTGGTGTTATTGTCCCACACGACGCTGTGCCCCTCTAGCCCCGATGGAGGATCCCTGCCCTGGCTTCGATCTGGAGCCTTTCCTGCAGATTCCCTACAGCAGGCTGAGCCCCACAGCCCCACCAGCCCATTGCTGTGTGCCCCACACGACAGGGACACAAGGTGCCTGACCCCCCCTCTACAAACCAGGGATTAATGGCAAGAGAGGGAGACCCCAGCGCAGCCCCCAGGGGGTGCAGACTCCCAGGTGAAATGGTCCATCACCAGTTCAGTGCAGTGCAATTTATTTCTCTTGGCTAAGAAATACTGTGCCTGGTTCTGCACTCCCCAAAAGGACATATAATTATAAAAGGAGACATCATCTTTCCCTAGGTTAGAGACCTAACCCAGGTCCACAGCCTCCCACTGTGCCTCGTTAATCCCCCCGAGCTCGTTACAGCAGCAAAGTCCTCCAGAAGCAGGCAATGAACCGCCAGGACAGTGAGGCTGGTTTCCAGCGAGCCCTAAAGGATGCTTAACGGATTCCTTGGACACCCCCTCAGCCATGGAGCAATGTGAGGATGGATCCGGAGAGATGCCCAAATTCCACACGGGGACACACACAGGGCACAGCTCCACCAGCTTCCCAACACCTGCCCCGGGGACAGACCAGGCAGGCCGATCCCCCAGCTGCCTGCAGGCTCCTCGGCTTAAATACCCGGTGATTTATCAAAGCAAACTCTGCAGTTCGGTTTGTGCCAAACTGCCACTTGTTTTGTCTGCGTCTTTCTCGGGGAAATTAGAGCACAGAGGCTTATTGTTTTTCAAATGACTTAGGCGCCTGCCCATGCACAGAAGCAGCCTTAGAGATAGCAGGGGTCTGATGTGCAAATGAAAGGCAGGATACAACCCCCTGGGAATATTTGTTCCCGTTAAGCTTTGCAATATTTTTTTTTTTTTTAAAACATGTAGGCATTTAAAGGAAATATTTACCAGTTAAACAATAATGGCTCCGAAAAGAGCAACTGAGATCACTGGCCCGACCCCTGAGGCTGCTGATTGAACTGGGGCTGTCTCGGGTCATGCTGCACCCTCCGGAGAAGCCGATGGGTGCAAGATCTGCTGGCGTGGGGCTCTCGGGTGGGCCGGTGGGAAAGGAGCATAAACCCTGGGGAAGGGGGCAGAGCAGAGGGGAATCAGCTCTGGGGTGTGCCGGTGAAGATTGAGCTCCGTTGCCAGGGCGAATGGAGAGACGGGATCCCTCCCGGCAGCGAGGGGAAGGCTCGCTGGTGCCGGTGGAAGCGGAGCTCCACGTTACACAGCATCTCACACGGCACGAAGAGGTTCGCTCAGGCTGCGTGGGACCAGCCTACCTCTGGGGAATGATTTCAGCTCACTTAATCTCATAAGCACGAAGCACAGGCAACTTTCCCCAAGAGTCTTGAAGGGACAGTAATTACCTTATTATGCAGAAAGTGTTATTGTTTTTTTTTCTGGTGTGTGTTGGGGAGATGAACAGAGCTTGATACTCAACTTCTCTAATAGTTTCAAAATGCATTTGGAAGCCAATGGAAAACTTCTCCATCTGACCATACTGAAAGCACAGGATCTAATTTCGCGGCCGAGATGCTCACCTTATCCGTGGTGCTCCGTCATTTGTCCTGGGCAGGGGTCCTTTCCTTATGGAGCATCTTGGTTTCTTACTGTCAGGAGAGAAAAAGCCCGTCGTTACACTCCCCTTGTCGTGCAGGCAGAGATCCCTGATCCAGCTCTTGCCCACGATGGACCTGGTGTGGGGTTCCCTGGATGTTCCTTGTGGAGTGGGGTGGAGGATGAACGCTGGATCGTGGCCATGGGGTACCTGTGTCTGTCATTGGCACTGAGCTCACACCACAAAGCCTCGCTGGGCACCATGACACCAGCAACAGAGCACAAAGAGCCCCATCCCTTCCCTCCTGGGCAGGGCAGGCTGCACAGCGGGTGTTTTAGGAGCATCCTATGGGTCCTGGTCTTCCCCTCGCTCACACGAGCTTGCGGTGTAGGTCACCTTGCAGTCAACCTGGTGGGAAAGGCCAGGCAGACCCACGGTGCCTTGGCACCCTTTGGGGTTGAGCAGGCAGAGATATGAGCAAGGGAAGAGCAGAGCAGAAGCCCTGGTTCCACCTAACACCACACCAGGGCTTCACTGAATACTGAGCCATTCCCTCCAGCAGTTTCTCCAGGGCTGGGATTTTCCAAGAACCCAAGATAATGGGGTGCCCTGTTCCCACTGTCACTCTCCTGGATGTATCCAAGTTCCCTTACACTGATGGGTGATACCATCTGCTGTGTCCCAACACTGTATTTTACCATCTTCACCACATACACACATTCGTTTATGGGCAAAGATTTCCCAGGCAACCCAACGTAAATCTGATGGTGAGAAAGGGGTGGACTTGTTGACATCCAGCATCACTCAGTTTTCAGGTCCTTGTGGGACAATGACACCCAGTGCAGGACGAAGCACGCCACCTCTCAGGGTCTCCGTTAGAGCCTTCTCAGCCATCAGACAATTAATCCCTAAGTGCTCTGCAGCATTTTAAAATTCTGTGAGTATTTTAATTGCGAAATGTTTGCTTTTCAGGTCCATTTACTGGGTCAAATCTTTGCTCAAGCAAGTACCCATGTCAGCTGCTTAAGAACTGCATATAACCCACTAAAAGAGCATTTAATCCTCCACTCTTAGGGAGGGTTCAGTGTCTTATATGCTAATATTCATTATGCTGGGAGGAAATCCCCCAGGACACTGCCTGGCAAAGTTCCCTTGAAAGCAGAGGAGTGATGCCAGTTCAGAGTGGGGGAAGATCGGATCTGTTGGCTCTGTTCATATCAGCATGATGAGCTTCTGACAAAGGCAGTCAGGGATTTTGGCTCCCGACTGCAAGTCTGTCTGAATTTGAAGTCCTCCCTGGACCGGTGTTTTACATGTTTCCTCCAAAGCTCTCTCCCTTGTGCTCTAGAAGCGTACTCCCACGACATCTAATATTAATGCTTGTCTCCAGGCCAAGAAAGAAATGTTTCTGCCCAACCTCCCTCTTAGATTTAACAATGTCGAAATCTCCTTGTCTCCCACTGTTTTTACCACCAGTGTGAGCTACAAGGCACGCTGAGAGCTGGCCCAGAGCAGGTCTCAGGCTGGGCACTGAGGTGAGATCTTCACCCACCTCCCCGTTTCCTAGAGCCTGTCCCGATGAGCTGCCAAGCACAACACATTCGCCCCAGTAGCAGCATGAGATCCAGCATCACCCTGAGAGCATCCCTGGTGGATCGAGGGCTGGAGGGCTGGGCTGGGCTTCCAGCTGGTCCCCTCTGCGGTAGGTGGGCTCAGAGGGGCTGGGGGGACCTCAACTTTGCTATGACTCTGCAGGCGTGAAAAAGGAATGATTAACAGAGGAGAATTAATAGGAGATGAGCACTGAAGTCCCACATCAGGAACCCCCTCCTAAGAGAGGAGTGCTTACAGCCCACCACAGTAAATGGGACATGTCCAAACGCTTCCCTGAACTGGGGCCAGAGGTGCTGAAGTGGCAGATGGAGAGAGATGGATGGGGGGACAGGCAGACAGAGGAGTGACACACATACAGATGCAAAACTTCTCAGCTCCTACAAGCCACAGCTGACCCCATACCTGCTGTGTACAATGGGCTCTCGCTGGCCTCCACAGGGGTCTTGTACAGAACTGGAAGCACTTGCTAAAGCCATAGGAATTTTTGGTGCTTCTGAAAAAAACGGGGAATGGCTTTTCCTGTTTTAGGACAAATTCCTCTGCTCGGGCTTTTCATAAGGCTGTTTGTAAACTTTACACTCAAGTTGAGGCTTTGGAGCAGCCCCCCCTTCTGCAGAGCTCTGTCAGGAAAACGACCTCCCACTATTCTATTATGTCCCATGTTGTTGGTGGTTGCGTCAGCTGCAGAGCAGTTATCTCGGTGGAAATCTAGATGCGTCCATTGATGTCAGTGGGATCAAAGCAGGTCAAACCAAGAAAAGTACTTGGCCCATAGCTCTTGGTCTGTCGTCACCAGTTGCCCAGCGCTATGCGCATTATGGCTGAGATCTGATTCCCACAAAGTGGTTAGGGCTTTTTTTTTTGGCCTGAGTAAGGACTTTGCCATCATTAAGTGTCTCAGACTGTTATAACTTAAGGCGACCATAGAGACGTACAGCAGCCCAGCTGTAGCTGTGCAAAAGCAAGCGTGTGAACAGGGAAACATCCTGTAGCCAGGTTTATTTTCTCTTATGTGCACACAGATGAGTTCTTATTTTCATTTAGAGGAGGTAGTAATGGCTGCTGCGCAAAAGCTGGGAAATGATTCATCTCTCCCAGGAATAAACTGAATTTCGCAGCTTTCTGTGAAATCTCCCTGGCAAAAAGTGGCATTAGTCAGCGGGGAATGGCCCCCCCACCCCGCCATTCCCCTCTGCATTTTCCCAGTGAATCACTCCCCGAGGAGCGCACGGGAAGGGCGGTGGGAATAGCTGTGAGCTGCGTGCGCGGATCGGTCCCTTCGTCAGGGTCACCCCAGTGAGCAGCTCAGCAGGGAGCATGTCGCACAAGACTGGTTTTTGCTCTGATTATCCTTCTCTCTCAGGATAAAGTCGCCAGCTCCAGAGACCTGCACTAAGGGGAGCTCCTCTCTGCAGTCACCTCCCAGGCCATGGGCAGGACGGGAATGCAAGCATTCACTTTGGGAGAGAGAATGGAGAGTGAAATAACATTTCTGATCATCCTCTTGTGCTCACAGAGACCCTTTCCTTTTCTTTCTCTGTCTCATCTGAAACCTCGAGTTAAATCTTCCCTTGTGTTTCACCATGCCCTTCTGCTGCTGGTGTGACTGTGAGTCAGGTTCGTTTACTCTAATTTGTTGCAGTTTGTAAATCTGTCTCCCCAGAGCCAGCCCCATCTGCAGCAGTAGAGTCTGGGAAATGGCTCAAATGAGCCTGCAGCCCAGATTCAATTTCTCTTCCTTACCTCTAGGGAAACTTGTGCGGAGCTGGTAGTTTAACAGCATAAAGGGGGACTAACTCAATCAGCAGAATGAATGCTGGATCACAGGGAATAACATTCCAAATCTGCCAGAGCAGCCTGTTGTCTGCTGCTGCCCAGAGGAGAGGCGGATTTTCAAGGAGGCTCAGGGTGCAGCCACCGCATCTGGGCTTCTGTCTCACACAGCTTCCCAAGCGGTGGCAGAGCTTCCCAATCCGCTTTTAAATTCATTTTATCACTGACAAAGCCTTATTATTTCTTTTTATGTTTGATTCTCTGCCCAGTGAATTGAGTCTGTGAATGTCAGACCCTGGGAAAAAGGTTATTTCAACCAAGAACCGTTCACTGGCGTGGTCCTGCTCCATATTCCCATACAGCCAGCCAGTGCCCGGATATCCCAGCTGCTCCTACCCACAGCCAGCCTTTTATCCCCAAAATACCCCAGGTGCCGCTCTGAAAGCCTCCTGCCTGCAGTGTGCAATGCCACAGATTAGGACGGCAGGACCCAGGTAACTGAAAACAAATAGCATGCAAATCATCCAGCTCCACGGTTATAAATGTGAAAGGCTTTGCTGAGCTCCTGGCATGGAAACTCTGGCTGGCTGCAGGCTCAGCTGGTGGCTAGTGCAAGCCTCAAGTCTCCATGAGAGCAGGGACAGTCCCTGCCTGCAGCCCCGTCCTGCCTGTGTTCTGCCCGCGATGGGAGCCAAATTGTGCCGCGGTGCCATCTGAAATCAGATTCACCAAGAACCACGGTGGTGCCACTCACTCCCACCTGCACTGAGGGGAGAGACGGGGGGAGAACAGGAGGAAGAGCGCAACATGGTGTCAGAGGTGTTCAGAGAACAGGCGAGTGGAGAAAGAGAATGAGTTATGGAAAGAAAAGAGGTTTGCTAAGAATTTCCAGCTACCTCGCAGGTATTTGTGCAAGTGTTCACAGCCTTTTCTCTACATGCACAGAATGTAAAATTTACCATCCGAGTTCTCTGCTCCTGAAAAACAGCCGGAGTGCCAGTGGGGTGAATTAAAAATAATAGTGCTGCAGGTTGGGCTCCGCTCTGAGCGAACCAGCGCTGGAGACACTCCTCGGCTCAGCACGTGCGTGGCTGACAACGGAGCCTTCGCTGGGACCAGCCCGAAGGATGCTTTAAAAACTCACTCCTTTGCTCTGGCAGCCCTTTCCCAGCGCTGTGTGTTCCACCAGCCCCCAAGGCTCCCACCAGCGCCTCCGCCATCGCTGGGGCAAAAAGCCCACGGGGACAGGAGGACACACTCCCACTGCTCCCAGTGCCAGCTCCCCATCCCGTCCCCGTCCACCTCATCCCCGCCGTGGTGATGGCCACGGGCTCGTACGGTACCTGTGGTGACCCGCTGTCCCCCGCTGCGCCGGGAGCAGGCCTGCCACCGTGCTCCCCCATGGCTCCCGGCGGCCATCCCCGCCTGGCCACCCTGGCTCTGGCCGGCCTGGCCACCCGCCTTGTACCCCCGGCATGGCCGGCCGCCGGCCGTGCACAAGCAGGAGGTGGCTGCTGAGGTGGAAGGGCGGCTTTTTATGCTTTTCTTCCTGTATAAATCAGGCCGGGGATGGACAATCCCAGACAGGACTTCCTGTGTGTGTTGTGCGCTGATAACGGGCGCCACGAGGAGAACAAACACGGCCGCCCCGCACCCGGAGGGGGAGAGGGGCCGCGGGGCGGCACCCCCACACCGTGCCCACCGGGGACGGCCACGGGGTGCCGAAATGGCAGCCGTGTGTCCCCAGGGACACAGGGGGGAGAGGGCCAGCCGGCTGGGCTCCCCGCCTGCACCTCACGCCAGGCCTAAGATGGCTGCTGCCCCCCACCCTCACCGCCTCACTGGCATGGGGCACATTTTGGCAGCCCCCATCGCAGTCACCCCTTATTACCCCTCAGAAAGGACAGGTGGGGGGATGGTGGAGACCCCCACAGCACCAGGGCCTCCCTCACAGCCCGTGCCAAGCATGACGGGGCCAGCAGCCATCTTCTCAAGAGGGGGCCACACTGGCGTTAGGTGCCACTGGAGCATGTCCTGGGGTATTTGCGACCACCGGCAATTTGCGTTACAATGCAGTGGCCAGTCTGTTTGTTGGATGCCTTGTCACCCTCGTCACACTGTCCCTGTGTTGGCAAAGAGCGAGGTACGGGCAGTTTGGGCCAGTAAACCTGCAGGACATCACCCAGCAAAGATGGCATCTTCAGCGCCAGGCAGCAGAGAGGGGCACAGAAAAAACCGCCCCAGCTCTGTAATTTTCAAGGCCATTCCAGTGCAAAGCTGATTGTGATTTCAAATTTAATATATGTGTATGTATGACCTGGCTTCTGGGTAGTCAAGGGGGAAACAGTACAATTTTTAACTGGAATTTGAAAATTGACACAGACTTTACGCTAGGAATGGAGACATTTTGAAACACAAGGGCTGTTGAGGTGGTAATTCTTTGTTGATTCTTTCAGAGGACAGGATCAGGCCACCAAGAGAGTGCCCCATGGCTGCCAGGCCGTCTGCTGTGGGCAGCGAGACCCCCATGGCAGCCTGTATGCTTTCCTCCTGTCCTGGCAGACAGCATGGCGCGGGTCTGGGGACACGTCATCTCCTCTGGAGCCATGTCCCTGGAGACACAGATGTCATCCGTGTCCCCAGCTTGTGCCACACACGCCTGGGTCCTCCTGGTCTGGGCAGAGCAGTGTGATTGTGCGCAGGCTTACGGCGAGCAGAGGATTACTCCCACCCTTATTCAGCAGAAAATTACTCTGGGCAAGTCCCCTGGGAGTTGCAAAATATTCCTGTGTTTATTTATACAAATGCATGGCTAAAGAAAGACCCCACTTGTTTTCCTTGGCAGACAGGTTTTTAAAGGCTGTTTTCTGCTGCCCATCATCCTCTCCAGCAATAGGTGACTTTATACGGCGCGCTGCTTTCTGTGAGCATCGCTGGCTGATGGACTCCCTGGGAGTGCATCTGTCCGGGGGAGTCTCTTCCAGGCACAAGCGTGTGTTTGTGCTCGGCTGGGCGTGAAACGCTGTGTGGTTTTGTGTGTGCATGTGACATTAACCTGTAGGGAGGGTCCGTCTCCATCCATTTTTGTGCTCAGCACTCAGCTGAGCTTTAGGCAGCAGCTCCTTATGGAAAGTTATAGGACTTGCATGGACTTCACAAGAAGAGGCAGCACTGGACGCTCCTTTCAGATCCGAGCTGCTGGACACTGGAAGCTCAGGTCCAGAGCTGACCAGAGCTTTCTCCACCCTCAACAGACACACAGCCTCAATCCTGCAAGGTGCAGAGCCTTCACTCCCAACATCCTCACTCTCCTCCCCACCTCCTCCAAACCTTAAACCCGTGAACTTCGGGGAAAACCCCGGACCCAAATTTTATCAGTTGCAGCAACAACCGCTTGGCCCTAACGCCGTCTGTCCCGTGTCCTCTGCCCCCGGGATGGAGACAGGTCACGGTGCACGGCTGGGATGTCGGCCACCCACACCTCCACAGGCACGCAGAGCCCAGCACGGAGCAGGACTGCCCTGGCCTCGGCGGTGGAGCCGCAGGAGCGAAACGGGGTGTGTGGAAAACGCTTCCTGTTTACCCAGTCTCTAGTGTCTGCAGTAGTAGCTGCCGGAGCGGGAAGCGGTCAGCGGGGACTATACAAACAGGTATTTTAAAATATGAAATCATGACACACCGGCTTGCAGGGCCGCCGTGGATGTCGGTGTTGGGTGAAAACCTGGGCACCAGCCAAGGCTCGGTCACGGTGTGTGAGCCCGGGGGAGCCCCAGGGTGTGGGTGCTGCACACCCGGCCGTGCCCACAGCCCTGCGCCTCCCCGTCCTCCCCAAACCTCCCGCTGGCATCCCTAACCAACTCACTCCCTGGCGGCCTCCCCAGCCCATCACAAGGTGACCTTTTCGGTAGCCCAGGGTGGCAGGTGGCAGTGGGACCCACCAAAAGCAGAGCACGCAGATGGGCAGGCAGCCCCGAGCCGGGACACGTGCTCGTCCCAAAGCCTTGCAGCCCGTTCTGCCCTGGCTCGGATGCATTCAGGGCCTGTCAGGCATGAATTGAGTAGGGGGATGGAGGGGGCTTTAGCTCCTCATTAGCACTAGCCAATTAGTGTGGCATGCTGCTCTCCTGTCAGCTGATGTGGCTGCTGTTGAATACCCCCTGCCCACGCTGATCCCTTTAAGCTTAGGGCCGTGTTTGCTTTATGATCCGTTTTCCTCCATGGTTTTGCTGCAGGAACTTTTCTCTTAAGTGTGTCTTTTCCCTCCAAGTCCCAGCTGCTCCTGAGAAACTAAGTCCTGCCTGGTTTGTTTTCCTGGCCCTTTAGAGCTGGTCTCTGCCAGCCTGCTGCTGTTCGCTGCGATGTTGCAGTCAGTCAGGGTTCAATCAGCAAACGAGCAAGTATCAGGGAAAACGCTGCTCTGCAGCAGCATTTAATACTTTAAATAATAAAGTCAATTACCAAACAGCAATCAAAATTAGATGGCACAAACTCTGCACTCAATTTTCTTTTCACTTTAAAAAAGCATCAAAAAGAGAGGTAAAGAAAGGACGCTTTGGGACAGCTGCCCCTTTTGAGGTCTTTCCCTGTTGTTTCAGTTTGCCCAAGGCTTTTTGTGTCTCTAGATCTTTTATCTCAAGTCAGAAAGACTCCTGATTTTCAACACTTGGGAAGCACCGTGCAACATCATCCAGGGGTGGCCGGATCTGCTGCCAACGCTGCTGGAGCACGGCTGGGTCTCTTCCCCCGGAGGAGTGAGCCTGGCCCCACTTTGGGCAAAAACCTCCTCTTTCTGCAGTTCTCTCTCATTCCTCATCAAAGTCTCCACTTGTACAATGAAGACATTTGTCAAGGTGTCCTGACACCCATAATGCCTTCTCTCCTTAGCTGCTCATTAACACCAAATGCCAATTGCTACACATTTATTAGATACTCAACATGACGTTGCACAAGGAGTTGAGGTTGTGGTGACAGGACACTGGAGGGTGACCACTATAATGCTGACTTTAAGTAGTGTTTCCTACAGAAGATTGGCAGGTTCTTCCAAGACGTCTCTAACATGGAAATAAGCCAAACCACAGGCTACGTGGGGCCCTCAGGACACAGCCCCTGGCCAGAGGAGTGTTTCTAATGCAGGCAACACCTGAGTCCTTGCTTAAAGCCCTGCACGTGCTCCTGTGCTATGTCAGAGGCAGGGGGGAACCTCAGCGCCAGCGAGCGTGTGTCATCAAGGTCAGCTTGCCCACATCAATCAACGCCAGCAAAATTTAGACTGGCATCAAAAGATCAGCCAGGCCTTACCGTAAAGCACTGCTTACATCTGTGCTTTCCCGAATCAGAGCTGCCCTCAGATACCGCTGAAGCTCAGCACAGAGCTGCCGAGGACTGTGTACTAGCTCCCGAGAGAGCTCGTGTCTGATTTCCCGTGAAAAACACATTCCTGGAGGAGCAGTGGTGGGCAGCTCCCATGCGGGCAGGCTGAGCCACACACCAGCCCTCCCTGTGCTCTGTCCGAGCCACTCTGTGGGTCCATCCTCCCTTTTCTTGACAAAAAGTTCCAAGAAAGCCTGATAAGAGAGGGGGAGAAAGTGAGGGAGACATGCAGCAGAGACTAAAAATACAGTGCACGTTGGTATCCTGCACACGGGCAGCAGACCCTGGGCTGGGGGACGAGCTCCACAGCAGTGTGCTCTGGGGACCACTGGGACCCCAATGTACCCACGGTCGGGGACATGGCCATGCCTTGCTGCTGTTGTGATAGCATTGAGGACGGAGATGGGAAAAAGCCCAGAGCCTCTCTTTTGCTTAGCCAGCTTGGTAAAAGGCTCCTTTATCTGCCCTTTGGTGTGAGATAAGGTTTCAGTGTTGTCCTGCCGGAGCAGTTTTGTATCACTCACAGATACCTCCGCTGGCTGCAGGAAGGTATCAGGCATTCAGAAAATATTTGAGCAAGATCGTATCTTTCTGAAACCTGTGTGCAATGGAAAGACACACAGGGTGGATTAGATCTACGCTGCGGGGGTTTCAGTGTCTCCTTGCCCATGCAAAGACAGAGCACATTTCCTCAGCTCGTAGGACCAGGTTGTGAGGGCCTTGCTCACTGCTACAGAGAAGGATTATCACAGACCAAACAGGGACCCGAATCCTGGGCTCCTCACCAGGCTGGGAAACCTGCATGTTTTCCCCTGATTCCCCGCAGTACGAGGAGATGTGGTCCCTGCAACTCCCTGGTGCCTGTCTTGGAGCCAGCTCCCACCAGCACAGAAAGATGGGAAAACATTTTCCACTGCCAAAATTGTCATCAGTTAATCCAGCTGCCCCTTTCTTGCACCCGGAGCATCCATACAGATGGATACATTTAAAATTATTCTGTTATTTTTACTATCCTTTGACAACAGAGTTCAAATCCTAAAGGCAGCACTTTTCGTTCAGCAAAGATCCAAAAATACGCATCTTGGATTCTCCCCACAAATGCTCAAGCGAGTAAGGACCACCCCAGACCTGCCTTCACTCTGAGGATGCAAAAAGAAAACATCCTCTCCCTGCTTCAAAGCTTGATGGGTTGCTTTGATGACACACAAACATCTTGAGGGCTAATCAAAATTAATATTTGTTTTAATGAGTTAGTGAGAACTGTATCTCATTGCAACAAGCCATGGACTTTAATGTTTCTGACATACGTGTGTATTTGAAAAGGATGAGCTGGATTTCTCCAGGATGATTTATCAACACCTGGGAGTTCAGCTCATGTCTCTGTGCTCTGCACTTCTGTACAAGGGACCTGGGTTGGAAGACCTTCGGTGACCATTTATTTCTATGAAATCCTTACGCAGCACCATGAGGACTGAATGGTAGGAAAAAGCGTATCGTGAAAATAGAGGATAAGGAATAAAGGCCTTCCCTTTGTGGGGTCTGACGGAAGAGCCGGGCACGGCACTGGAGCAGATTCAGGTGGTGCAGAGGCACCAACCTCCTGGTGCCCAAAGCTGGAGGCTGGAGCAGCACCTTCACAATGGCTCACACAACACTGGCTTCTGGGGAAAAGCACCGAAAGAGGAAATATTTCCCTCTCACCACAACAAAGATCTTTGTGTGGCACAAAATGGTGTTAGATCCTGGGGAGGTGACTTCTTCTGGGCTGCTCCATCCTCCACCAAAGTCCTGAGGGCTGAGAGCCCTCCTCCTCCCTGCCTAGAGCTGACACTCCCTTTCCCAGCAACTCTTACTGCTTATAACAGACACCAAGAATTGAAATGTTAAAGCTACCCAGTTGCAGAACAAAACACTTGCAACTGATTAAAAGTTGTCAAAAATACTTGCTGTATTGAACAATGCACTCAAAGGGCCGGTTCTGGTCTCATTGTGTGGGTCTAAGTCCAGAGGAGGTCTCCACGGAGAAGACCTGAAGAATGGACAGGACATTATGATAATGGCGCTCTACAGAAAGGATTACGCCAAATAACATGGAGCTGAATAGAGCTCAGTGACTTTTTTATAAAATTAATAAGGCGTGTAATAGATAACAGTCTCCCCACTCGTGGATCGAATACCTTGGCTTAAAAGTCCTACCCAGGAAACTCTCAACGCTTTTTTGCTGACTTCACGGGATTTCAGCAACATAATAGAGAAGTGGAATTCAGCCTAAAAGTCAGACAGTGAATGCAGAAGTCAAGACTTAGGAAAAATATACAAAAAAAGAACTGTTGATACGTCTCTTCTCTGACACGCCGCAGCGTATCAAAATGGCCACTGCCTTCATTTTGTTTAATCACTTATCTCCGCGGAGGGAAGAGGAAATTCCCAAGAACGCATGATCGTTAAAAATATTAGCTGGGTCCTGGTGATTATTTTTGGTAGCTAAAAACTTCCTGGCTGAAGGGGTTTGCTTTGCGTTGGGCTTCAGTAAATGTTTTAGTATAACTTTCATAAATACCCATTATACTCAAATCAGTGTGCAGTTTACAATTCAGCTGGGAAGGGCGGGGATATGTTTCTCTTTCTTTTGTTTTGCCGGGCAGCATGCTAAAGCCCAGAGCCCTACTCTGAATTAGCCTTTAGCTATTTTCTTGTATCCTTAAATAAAGGCCCAGTTCACACAGTCAGAAATCTCTGTTTCCTTTCGGGCAGGAAAAAGGAAGTGAATGCGAGGGGCAGATTTGGAGTTTGCTTGCAAGAACAATTGAACTCCCATCCAGAGGGGAAGGGGATCTGCGTCAAGAGGAATTCACTTTTTTTTTTTTTTTGACTTTTTTTTTTTTTTTTCTGGAAGGGAAAATGACCTTTAGTTTAAAAGCCTGAAAGAATAAAGGTCTGAGCAGATAGAGCTGCCTGCACAAATATAGTCATAAAGGCTTTTTCCTGACAAAGGGCTCCCGCAGCCGCTCGCGCCGTCCTTCGGCGATGGGGCCCGACTGTAGACGCTGCACCGTGTGCTCCCCCCTTAGTTATCCTGGGTGAAGGGCGTCACCAAAACCTGCCAACAGTTCCTCCCAGAAGGGAAAATCCCTGGCGTTTGATTTTTTTTTTTTTTTGCAAAATATTTACCATTTCTCTCTTTGTCCCTCCCCAGTCTAGTGGGTCGGATGAGATTTGGTGGCTGGGATTTAGTGGATCCCTTGCATTTCTCCCCAGAAATCCTGTTTAGAGCTGTCAGTACCAGCATCAGCTCAACCTGTAACGAGGTGAAAGCCTCGCACTGGCCCCACCATTTGTGGTCCCTTTTCAGTCAACCACAGAATTTTCTCCCAGCTTCCCTGGGAAGAGGATGTGAACCGAGGCCTCAGGGGCTTGACTGAGTGTTAAAATATTATCTGTGTGGTCTCCTTTATGAGTCCTGACTATTTTAGTCCTCACCATTAGTCTCCGTTTTAGTGGGCCTTAAATACCCTCATTTTTCTCTGTTTCTCCTTCTCCCAGCCATGTAAACCAGATTCCCAAGGAAGCTCCGGAGCTGGAGAATACATGAGTTGAGAACTTAAAAGATGCTTAAGCATCCCATCTCCAAGGGCACTAAGCACTTTGGGATGTTGGAGGCAATCAGCCCCAGAGCCGGTCAAGGCGAGTGCCGCAGTCTGGGGCTTCGCCGTGGTACCCAGGGCTTTGCCAGAGCAATCCTGGCTGAAGAACATCACCTCTGCTGCAGCTGAAGGGACTCATTGCCCTCCCCTCCTTCTCACAGCATCAATCAGACCTCTGCCAACCCCCCTGCACAGCCCTGCATGGGCTATTTGAGGGGTTTCTGCCCCAAAACCAGAGCTCAGGCTAACAGCTCACATGGTGCGTTCTGCAGCGAGAGCATCGCTTTCCCAGGCCTGCCTTCCTCCAGGGATGCAGGTAATAAACGGGGGATCCTGCTCCAGTTTGGGTTCCCACATACACACACAAGCTCCTCGGAGCTGATTTTTCCCCCATCCAAGCAAAATATTTGCTCAGAACGTGAAGCTGTGGCTGGGCAATGTCAGCAGCAAATGTCAGCGGGTGTAAGCAGGAGAGAAACTAATTAGACAAAATGGGCCAAATTTCTCCCGGCGGGAGCTCCTCTGCGATCACTGCAGGAAGGATGAATGTGGCCTAATGGTTAAATGGATTACTTTGTGCTCTCTTGTTGCTTCCATCCTGGTTTTACCCAGGCAGGCAGCCTCGCTGATTCTGCCAGAGCCACCCTGGCTGCCCAGTGCCTCACTGGTGACTTACTGGGGGGCAAAGCCACCCGGGCACGGAGCCCCCTGACAGCACATCAGGGACACCTCGCAGCTGAGCAGGGATGAAATCACCTCTCCATACTAAAGCCGTGGTTCTCCAAATATATCTTGGCAGGCTTCCACTTTTCTTCTCCGAAGCTGTCCGGCCTCAACGCGTGCAGCTGGAGGGATGCCCCCGCCAGCACTCGGAGGGAACAAAACCGGAGCCGCTAGAGAGCCGGAGGGACATCTTCTCCCCTAAGGTCATACGTCTGCAGAGCCTGGCGCGAGGCAAAGGTGCATCTGGAAATGCCGTGGCTGCGATGACTCAGTGCGTGAGGAAATGGTGTCACCCTCCAGCTCCCTGCAGCAGGTCTGCTCCCTCGCCTGCGCCGCTGCTGCCAGCTCCGACACGCATTTCTACCTTTTACTACCAAAAGTTACAGCCCACCCCCTGCCCCAGCTGAAGCCGGAGTGGGTCTGCGGGCATCAAGGCGTAAGGAGGAGGCAAGGATTACGGAGCAACACCTGGATAGGAGTTTGCCAGCCCCACGGTTTCCTATCCTTATTTCTGTTCCCCTTGAACTCCCAGCCACCACCCCTCCTTGGCGCGTGAAGGTAATTCATTAACCTGCAATACAAGGAGGCCTAAACTTTCCCCTGGTCGCTGCGACAGCTCCCGGTCCTGCCAGTGTGTCGGGGACAGGCTCCCGGCGCGGTGCCAGCAACGTGGGGAATGTGGACAGGGCTCGGCAGGAATGCACCCTGCGAGCAGGGGCTCGGGGAGAGGGAGGGCTGTGGAGGGACGAGGCAAAGGTGCAGAGTCCAGGAGAGCCCAGAGGGCAGCCCCAGGACACGGCCAGGGAAAGGACAACACAAATCCCAGTTCACCCCGCTCATACCCTCTGGATTTCCCTGGTGGGGCAATCCCCATCGGCCAAGAGAAAGTGCTGTGTAACAGACAGGCTGATGACCCAGAGGAACTGCTGTTTGCAGTGTAAAAGCCAGTGGTGGGTTATTTGAACAGCAGGGAGCCGGTGTCAGGGGAATTGGATGTGGAAGGTTGGGTGCCAGGAGGTAATTGGTTCCTCTCATAGAAAGAGTGGGTTTAACAGAGTCACAGCACTGGATTTGGGACTCCAGACCAGGCTGGAAGGTGGGACCAGGCAGGCTATACCCTGTGGGGATGCCGAGGCAGGGCAGATCACGGCGGTTGTGAATTCCTGTGGAAGGCCAGGGATAGTGGCAGAGCTGGAGGTGCAGTGAGAGAAGCCCTGAGGTCCCCCATGGGGTCGGAGTAAGCTCATTCCCTCCCCACTCCTTGGTTTACCCATCAGAAGGCAGCAGAAGTCAGTCCCAACCAGAACTGCGTGCACACCTCAGGATTTCTACCCCTCTCTGGGCACACGAGTGTCACCCAAGCACCCTAACAGAGAGGAGACAACTTGCCCAGCGTAAATGCTGGGAATCACCCAACTTCCACTGAGTAGCACCAGGGCACTTTCCCTCTCCTCCCGGAGGACACAGGGCTCGGAGAGGCTGCTGGAGGCTGTGCCAGCCCAGCGTGCTGCGGGGAGCCACAGAAATCCACCCTGGACACCAGCCCTGGAGCTGCTGCCTCCCTGGCGCCAGCCCAGAGAGGGTCTGGGCTCCGAGCACACGAGCAGGTCACCAGAGGCACCACAGCGGGAGCGATAACATCTGGATCGGGCAGTTGGTAGCAGAGAAATCAAGTCATTGGAGCAGGACATCGTCACGTGCCCCGTTCCTCCTGCCGCACAAACGAACACTTCAGTTTGGACCGTGCATCTTATTTTCCATAAACATACCAGATTTTGCATCCCGGATTTGCAGGGGAGCGCTGCTGGCGCCGTGCTTTGAGCTCGAGTATCAGCCTTAAATCCGAGCTTCACTGGGACTAGTCCCAGGTACAAAGCCACCAACGCTCAGTAGCTTCTCTCTGAGCACAAAAATCAGGATTCCTGTGGCACACAGTGAGATAAATTACTTGTCTGTTACTTCTGAATTCCTTCTTTTTTTTCCTGCCTTTTTTTTTTTTTTTGCTTTGTTTTGATTTTGATTTATTTTTCTGCTATCATAGGAAGCAGCTCAGAGATTGGTTGTGACATACCCTGGGCTAATTCAGTGGAAAACCTGTTTTTTTCAAAAGGAAACATTTGCCATCTTGCTCCCAGCTTTGATTTGCCCGTCCCTGCTCGCTTGCCAGAGCATATTCTGAGCTGTTAATAGGAAAGTTTCTTTGCACGAAGCCAACCTGCTATTGTGCCCAAGTGATTTTGTTCAAGGAATAAAAAGCACATTCACTTTGTGTTCGAGGAGGTGACATTTGTTTGATCCGTGCGCTTGAGAGCTCGGTGGGGAATACAGCAGAGAAAAAAAAAACATTCTTGTGAGGAGCTGTGTCAAACGAAAAGAAACAAGAATCCAGGAGAGATAAGAAAATGAATGTTTGCAGAATCTGGGAAAGCCTTGTGCAGAGGGATGGAGACAAAGTACGAGAATGCACTTTATTTGTGACAAGCTTTCCATCCTGGGCAGCCAAACAGGACATCCTGCTTCAGTTCTCCTTCCTCTCTTTAATTAGAGTTGCGTTCAGGACACTGCCATTAATGTCATCTCAGCATTTCCATGACAAAGCCCTGTTTTTTGCGGGACTTTAGGAACTTGGCCCTAGAAAAATCTGTTATTAGCGTAGAAGGGCTCAGCCCAGAGACTGTGGCGGGTTTGCAGCCCGTCGCTGTGACATTTCCATCCCGGGGAGCCCAGGGCAGCTCAGAACGAGGTGGCCCCGTCCAGGACACTGGGAGCAAGGAGGAGCCCAAACCCCATCTCCAGACGTGGGTGCTCTGTGCACCCCAGTCTCTGCTTTGGGTCTAAAACATGGCAACCCTGTGAAGGCCATAGTGTCTGAAAACACAACGCCCGTGTTTCCAAATCTATAAGTCATTGTGGAAACCTCTGGGTTCAAATAATTTAAAAAAGCCTGAAAAGAAAAACCCAGATTCTCCACCAACAGTTATTTTCACTGCCTGAAAGTAGGGCCTGGCTACAGCCCCCCCTGCTTGAACTTGCCCCAGAAATGGAGACTCCTAAAAATCACTGGAGGAAGAGCAGATCCTCGGGGTGCTCTCCCCAGCCTGGGGACATGAGCTGCAGCTTCCCGGGGCTCCCTGACCTCTGCGGCCGCTGCAATTTCACGCTGAGCCCAGGCAGGGAAAGGCAGTGACAGAAATCACTTGCTTTCCCGCTGGCTTCTTAATTGCCACCCATCCCCTTCGCTCAGGGCTGGCCACTCAGCTCTCGCAGGGCTGAAGCTGTCGCCGCTGCTCCGTGTCAGTCCCACCAGCTGGAGAAGCTGCTGCAAACGGTGTCTTGTCAAACCTGCTGTTTGCAACAAAGCCAATGGGGCCAAAAAAGGATTATAAAAAGTAATCAAAGTGGGGGCTGAAACCACGCCAGGGCTGTGTGGGAGCTCTGGGCCGGGGCAGCGCTGGCGAAGAACCTGGCTGACAAGTGAGCTATAAAAAAAACCATGTTTGAAAAATACTGAAATACACCTTAAACACCAGGACAGCCTGGGCAAGTGTTGAAACCCGCTCTAGTGATAAATCTGGTTCCCACCGTGCTTTGTTATGCTGTATCAAACCCTTCCACAGGGGGTTCCACAAGGAGACACAGGTCTCCACAGCAGGACCTGGGGTCTGTGTGCTGACTCCGAGCACAGGGCCAGGGGAAGTCCTTGTTCCCATCCCACCGCTGGCACCGAGAGCCCCAGGACAGCAGTCCAGGCAGATCACACCTCGCTGAAACGGGCAGCAGGAGAAGCCACGGCTCAGTCCAACACCTTTGGGGCTGGTTTTGGCTCAAGAATTGCGTAGTATTACTGGCAAAAATAAAACACTTTTTTTTTTCATGCTGGAAAAAACAGTCTTTCCAGCTGAAAATATTATTGCGATTCTTCCACTCGTAAAAGGGAGAGAAAACAGATTCCTTTGTTTCTGTCTAAGTCCCAGGTGCATCGCTGGCATCCAGCACGGAGCGGGCTCTGGAAGAAGCTGTAAAGCAACATTTCAGCACAGGATACTCCAAAGCGGACAGGGTTAAGCTACACATCCTTTTACTGCGGCTCTTTCACTTCCCATTTCGGGGAGGATGATACAATGGTCCTGCAACCCTGCGCTAAGGCTGTGCTGGGGGGGATCCCCTCCCTGCCCAGTCGTCCCCGTGTCCCCCCAGAACCAGTTTGGCTGTGGGAGTGGGGCTGCATTTCTCTCCCGATGTGCTGCCTTCCTGCAGCTTGGTGGCACGGCCGGGCTGGCTTGTTCTTTGTCCCAGGCTCACGTGCCCATCACCCAGGGTGACCACACAAAATGCCCAGCCCTTTCCTACCCCCCCAAGCTGCCCCAATTCACGGGGGGGGATTGGATCGGGGCCAGGAGCCAGCAAGATACCAGCGGTGCCGCTACCGGTTTTCCTCACTCAGGGCTCTGCTGAGAAGCCAAGTCAGAGAAATGATCTGATTTAAACAAACTAACAGTGAGGAAACAGTGGAAAACAGCTAGTTTGGGGCTCTTCAGGCCCAATGGAGTTTTTTGACTGATTTCCCACCTACTGGAGCAAGCAAGGTTTGGGTAAAAGGCATTTATGCTCCGTTGCCACCTTGGCTGATGAGCTGCTCAGTGCATGAGAAGCCCACCCTCCCTTCTGGATGCTGTAGTTTAGGAGCTTGAGGATGTGCTGGCACAGGGACCCCCAGGGCTTCCTCAGCGGTGCCCACTGATGCCGGGCATCACCAGGAGAGGTGGCCAGGCTCCATCCCCCTGCCCGGGGCCCGCCGAACCGCAGCACGGGGCAAGGCAGGGCAGGAAGGGAGCCGGCGGAGATGAGTGTTTCCTGACTCTCAGGAGCGAAACAGAAAAGCGCTGTCACTCAGCGGCCCCCGCAAGTGCAGCGGCAAGATAACTCCAGACACAGCCGCCATCACTTCCCCCCTTTGTCCCTGGCTTTTTTCAGGCCTTCCTGAGCAGAAACGTCCCATCTCCGAAGGAATGTCGTTGCTGCCGCCCGCCCACGGAACGCCGAGTGGCCGTGCTGCCCGGGGCGTGCTGCTGGCCCGGCTGGGACACGGGTACCCCCCGGGCACCCCGGTGTGCGGAACAGCCGGCAGCCCTGGGCTGGGACCTGCCCATGGAGCCTGAGGAGAACATGCACGGCATCCCGACATGGTGGAAACGGGATGCCACGTCCCCTGGTTTCCTGGCCTGAGTCACTCCTGAGATGAAAGGCAGTCGGGGACTCAGGAACCCCGGGCAGCCCCAGAGCCCCAGCAAGCAGCCTCAGTGCTGACTGTCCTACGTGTGCTTTCAGCTCCTGTCCCTGCCAGCCTCAGCAAACGCCCCAGCTCATGGCCAGAGGGTGCTCACAGGGCGTTTCGTGGCTGTGACAGTCCCTGCTACCTGCCTGTCCTGGCCTGGTGTCTGCTGAGCCAGCCTGGGGTAACCCACAGGGACACTGACAAGCATCCCCTGCATAAACTCCAGAGGGACCCTTCTGATCTGAAAGGAGGGAGCACTTCCACCCCTTAAATTAGGTTATATTTTTCCCCAGCCTCCTTCTCAAAAGAAGACTTTGGGTCTGGGTCTTCAGGTGCAGCTCATCCTGTCACCGCCTCTCTTTCTGTTCAGTGAAGACCCAAGTCAATGCCCCTTCTTCCCCGCTGCAGGAGAACAGCAACCAGCTGGTGGCTCAGCTCTGTCCTGGGGAGGGATGCTGCTGCTGGTGGAGCTGGGGATGCTGAGGAGCAGGGTGGGATGACCCTGCTGGGGGTGCTGCGTGATGGGGACGAGATGGGACCCCTGGTCCCCAAACCAGGAGATGGTAGAGGTGGGAGCAGCAGACAGTTGCGGAGGAGCAGCCCCACAGCAGATGTTTTCAATCCCACAGCAGCGTGGGGCAAGGCTGGGGGGGGGGGGGGGGGGTTGCAA
>JAOXJM010000007.1:2702607-2714339 GCA_026413425.1 Tringa solitaria
GGCTTGAAAGGAACAAGGGGGTGATGGGGCACCCCCAGACAGAGCCCTTGGGCAGCACAGCACCAGCGTCCCCAGAGCCAAGGCTGGAATGCGACGAGGCTGTTTTATTATCTCCCTCCCCCACCTCTCAAGGACAAAATAATCTAACGGTTGTAAAAACACATTTTTCACCGAGGGATTCTTCATTAGAGCTTGTTTCCTCTCCCAGCTCGTTTCCTGGAAGCAGTTTGTGCTGACAGCGGTGGGCAGGAGCCGGCTGGGGGCTGTAGCTGCTGCGGGATGCAGGGGCCGGGGCGTGCGTGTGGATGCACACACACTGCTTCCACACCTGATACACACACACTCCTTCCACACCCGATGGCCCGGGGGCTGCCACGCTGGGGACACGCTGCACTGCTGCTGGCCACCGGCTCTCCACGCCTGGAAACCCCAGGGGAAGGATCTTTGTTGGAACAGGACTTTTTTTAGGGTTTATCAAAAAGTGGAGGCCCAAGCACCTTGCAGACAGGTCCTGGGGTACATAGCCCAGAACCCACCCGGTGTCAGAGCGGAGCATGCAGGACAGATGCTATAAAACCCCTCCTCGCAGGCGTTTACAGTTCAGCCGTAAATATTTGCTCCAGGCTGCAGCTTTCCCAGGCAGGATTTCAGCCCAAAAGCATTGCTCACTGAGCTGACGTTCCCTGCTTGTTTACTTTTAGAGTTCCCGGGAGTTAAACACTGCTTTATTCCTAGAGCAACTGCAATGGCAATATCTATTATCACCAATTATTATAATAAACCAATTATGGGTCTTGTGGCAACCAATTAACAAAAATTCATCCGGTAACTGGTGCTACCGATGAGACACTGATCTCAAGAGAGCGGAGGTCCTGCCCTCCCCTGCACGGGCCGAGGCCATACGCTCAGACAAGGGCTTCAGGGAGCATTTAAGCTGCCTTCTGAATACCTTCTGCAGAGTCCAGGGTTTGAGGTTTGTGGGTGCAAAGCAAAGCTCAGGTCTGCCAGGCTGGAAGGCTGCAAAAACTCTCTGTGTAGTTGGGTTTAGACTGGATTTGGGATGTTTGGGCGAAGGCTTATGAGCCCAAAGCAGACGCACGCTGCACAGGACACACTGAATTAGATTATTCCCCCAAGAAACGCTACCAGAAGTGCTGGGGTTTGCATCTTTCCCTTTGAAACCCTCCCTGTGAGCCTGAATCAGCTGCCACTCAGCCCGGCCCAAGAGCCGAGCTGTTCCCCCCACCCCCTATAGTAACCCCAGCCCAGATGACTCGGGTGCAGACACGGGACCTAGAAAAGGCTGGTGGAGGTGGTGGGACCCCCACACCCCCTAAAGTAACCCCAGCCCAGATGACTCGGGTGCAGATATGGGACCCAGAAAAGGCTGGTGGAGGCGGTGGGACCCCCACACCCCCTAAAGTAACCCCAGCCCAGATGACTCGGGTGCAGACACGGGACCCAGAAAAGACTGGTGGAGGTGGTGGGACCCCCACACCCCACGGGTGCAGGAGCTGGGGCTCACATCACTTCCAGAATCATCTCATGGACCTGTCGTTTCCCTGAGTAGCTCCCACCAGGGGGTTTTGCCCCTCTGTGTTGAGCGAGGATATCCCTGCATCCCCCCTCTGCCTTCGGTGGCAGCCGGCCTGCCCCAGGGAGGGAGGAGGCAGCAAGAGGAAAAGGATACGGTGCTTCTGGGAGCTGCGGCCGTTTGAAGGCTGCGAAGGGAAACAGGCCAGAGGGTTATCCAATCTCCCCGAGCAGACATTTCCGCCTGGCACGCCCCAGCGGCACAGTCACTCCGCTTCATTAATAAATCACTAATCCCGCCTGCTGCGGCCGCCTCGGGGAGGAAACGGGAGCCGGTGTGAGCGGGGCCGGGAGCGGGGCGCGTGTGCGTGTGCCCGCGGTGGTGTGCGCACGGGGAGGCGTGCAGGTCACGACCAGGAGCCCCACAAAGGTCCTCCTGGGCAGGCGCAGCCCTTTCTCGGCTCGCCTGGGTCTCGCCTTAGCAAAGGATGCTAACCCAGACCCCAAATGCATGTAACACAACCTGGGGATGGGCAGAAATCTTCCTGTTGCGAGCTCCGTTCCCCCTTCCCAGCTCCCTCTCTATATTTATAGAAAGCCAGAGTTTTCCAAGGGCTCCCAGGCTCTCCAGGACACTATTCCAGCCCCAAACGATGCGAGCAGCATTGTTTCCCCGGGGAACGCAAATAGAGTTTATACAAGAGCCACTTGGCGGTTTGGCAGGTTATCAGCCGGCAAAGGCAGGGCTTTCCGGGCCTCGGGGCGGTGGCTGCCCGGTAGCCCCGGGGAGGCTGTGGCCACTGTGTGAGCAGCAGGGCCAGTGCTTGGGTCCGAGAGGGGCCACTCGGGCCCAGGCAGTTCTCTGAGCAAGCACCGGTTCCCCAGATGCATCTTGCTGGGACCCGAGCAGCCACGGGACAGGCTGGTGTGTGTCTGTAGGTAGTGATTCAGAGCTGGGAACCAGAAATCCAGCCCTGGCACATCAGCAGCCCGGCGGCGGCAGCAGCGGGGATTTCAAGCGCCCGCCGTGCAGGAAGGCATCCCACAGCAAACCCTGCGGCCGCCGCCGCAGCGTGTCTTCGCAGAGCAAACACCGGTGTAACGGCACAGCACAGATGTTTGAGCACAGATAACACAGGGTATCCCCGCCGGACCCGGCCACGTGCTGCTCCCCATCGTGGCATCGTGGCCACCGGCCACAGGAATGATTCCCCTGGTCCTTTCTCCTTCGGCACACGCTGCAGGGAGCCGCTCTGCGCCGCGTGGGGTGCCCAGGCTAGCAAAGGTCTGGTTTGCAGCCCCCCCCCTTCCCTGTGGTGAGCTGGGGTGACCAGGGTCCCCCAGGCAGATGGGGGGGCACAGCATGGCCCACATTGCACCCACCCTGGGCTACCAGCATCAGCAGGACACGCTTATTTTGGAGCTGGAGGAGCAGCATGTGCAACGGGCATCGCTCCCCACTTGGATACATCCCAACCCACTGGCATCCACAGCACCCCAACCCCATCAGAGCTGGACACAGGCATGTCGGGAGTGATGGCAGCCCCCCTGGCACCCACGTGGGGTGGGAGGACTCCCCGCAAAGACACCTTAGCTAATGGAGGAGGAGAAGGGCCAGCCAGTGCGTGGCTGCTGGAGACCCGGCCTCCAGCGGCGTGATGCAACGAGCCTCAGCCCCACACCTCCCCGGGACGTGAAACACTAAATGAAACCAATTCCTGCCACCAGCACCGTTTCCTGTTTTCCTGCTACAACGGATCACGCTTCCCCGCAGTCCTTGACCCCGGGGACCGGTGCTAGAAAGGATGCGACAAACGGCCCCCCCCCCCGGCCAAGGCGTGCAGGGCTGGGCTGGGGGCTGCCCCGAGCCCCCGGCCTGTTTGTTTGTCCATCTGTGCAGACACAATAGCCGCCCGATGCCTCCAGAGCAGGCACGGCTGCCAGCTTCCTCTGGGGAGAGGATCTGATAGCCAAGGGGGGAAAAGCAGAGCCACAGAACAAAGCAAAGGCCAGCACGGAAAAGCAAAGCTGAGCCTTTGATTCAACCCCCTTTTTTTTCCCCTCTCCAAGCAGGACAACAGTGTTTTCTTCTCACTTGCAACTTCCCCGTGATTACACCTGGATATCTTGCTTGGCTTTAGCAGATGGAGCCAGCTCCACCAAAGCTCAGGGCGTGTTGCTTTCCCTCCACACGTGGAAGGGTTTTCTCCAAACTCCCTTTCAAGCACATAATCCCCCGTTGCACCGGGAAGGAGACTTCACTTCCCAAAACATCGAGCAGAGGGAGGTGGGATTTCTGTGAGAGAGGAGGAAAGCAGCTCTCCCCAGCTCCTGCCCTGGGCTGCGCAGACCTTCACGGACACACGTGTTTAAGGAAACGTCCCAGCCAGGGCAGGTCACTGCCTTTCACCTCCTTTGGGGACGCACCTCCTCCCGTCCCTGCTAGGAAATGATGCTATTGTAGCTTTTCAAGATTTCAAAGGGTAAAGTAAATGTTGATCGGCTCAAAGGGATGGTTTCTTCACTCTCTTTTTCTTGGGCTGACATGACATTTCAGTGCTGGTTTTGTTTCATTTTCCATCTACGACAGGAGTGTCAAGAGTCAGAAATCCCTGCAGAGACAATTCAGACAATTCCCCCCCAGCCAGTTTCAGAACAGGAAACTCCCCACACACACACACACATGGCTGCAGTGAGGAGAATCAGAGAGCGAGAAACATGAGCAGGACTCTGGGGAGGGGGCCGTACAAGGGCAGTGGGTACCCCTCTTCAGCCAGTACTGAGCCAACCCAGCGCTTCTGACCCTTCTTGCAAAGGGGGACTGTGACAACCATTTATTTTGGGGCTGAAAGGCGGCTTTGAAAGCACCCATCTCCTCTTAACCCAAGGGTGCTGGGGCAGACCACCCGCTAGCACCACGCCGTGCTTCAGAAGCATCACTGAAACCTCCACAAAAGGGGCTCAGCTCCCACAAAGTAGACATTTGAGGACATGCCGCCGCACAGATGCTCCGGCCAACTCTCCGAGATGCCTCCTGAGCACACAGGGCTGAGGGCTTTGCGAAGCCCAGGTCGGAGGAGATCAGCCAGGCTCCCACTCTGCAATCACGGCCGGATAAAAGTCTTCCCCCTCCCAGCGCGCCGGGCTCAGGGCTCCAGTTACAACACACTTAATCCTTGAGCCAGTTTGACATTGCCGCTCCGGGCTGATTGCGTGACCCAGTTGAGAGACAGCGAGGCCCCACTGAGCTCAGAAATGTTAAATACATTGTAATTGGACCCCCCGTGCCTCCACTTTCCTGTAGATGAAGAGGCCCTGGTAAGTGAATTTTCCAGAGCGTTCCCGTGCCGGCGTGGCAGCCGTGGCCCCCGAGCACAGCTGATTCTCAAACCAGCCCAGACTGAAGATTTGGAGGCTCTTTCCCCCTCTGCCCACGGCAGCAGCGCTGCGGGGAGGTCTGGCTTGGCCACATCAACTGCAAACGTGAAGAAAACCAAATCCACCCGTTCCTGGTTTATCCCAGAAGGAAACGGGAGTGGGGCTAGATAAAGAGCGAGCTCCCTGGGGAAGGGAGGGGAGCGCTTTCACTCCCTCTTCCTACTTTTGCTTTTTACTTTTCTGTACCTTTACTATCAAATCTCCTACTCGATGCTGCCAGCATGTAGACCCCAGGGAAGGGATGCTGCCTCCACCGGCAACTATCTCTGCCCATGGGCAGCTTTAGGTGACCTCCCAAAACACGTCAACTGGCCGCTGTTGAACGTCACAGATAAGCCACTTCTGGTCCATCCTGGGGCACCGAGGAGGGCAGTGAGTTGGTAACACATCGTCCCCAATGTGCAGGAGGATGCATGAGGGGGCACTGAGGGCACTCATCCCTGCCACAACCTGTCTTTGCCCAGCAAGAGTGGAGGCTCCTTGGGGCAGGGGTCTCTCCATAGCCATGGGGCAACAATCCCAGGTGCTATTTTGATACAAAGAGCAGTGCTTCCCCCAGCTCTGAAACCCTTCTGCTCTTTGCCAATGCAGGTGAGTGCTCCTCTCGCAGCTGCTGTGCTCTCCAGAGGGGCTTTGAAGGCCATCGTCACAAAATCAGCAAACTGGGGCAAGAGACTCTGAAAGATATACAGGCAAAGGAAACAGATGCAAAGTGAGCCCTTTAACAGCCTTATTTGGCCACCAAACACTCCAAAACACTGCAAGGACAAACCCAGCAGGAGTGTGAAACATCTCCTCAGCCTCTTGGGGGCTTTAAAAAAAAACCCAGCTTGTTCTCCTAAAGTTTCCAGACTCTCGTGTCCCAGCCAGCGGGTCGAGCTCTTCAGAGAAAGTGAGTCAGAAGCTGCTCGCTCTCACGGGGCTGCGTTTCACTGGCTGTGTCGGGGCAGAGCCGGGAGGGCAGGAGGACCAGTGGGCGATGGGGAGCACCAACATGGCAAGCAGACAACCCCAGGCATGTTGTGGGCTAGACCTCAGATTTGGTAGCCACCTGCATGGAAATAGTTTTGATGCTCCTGAATATTCTGTGAGATACATGGGGCTCGAGCCAGCCCCCCCCCCCCCTCACCACACCAACAGGAGGGCTCGTGGCTCCGCTGTGGCCATGGGAGGGTGGGATGTGTCCCAGGCTTGGGGTCAGCTGGGCTGCCTTGACATGATACACGGAGGCACTTCAGGGAGGGAGATGCTCTCATTTGCCTCCTTTGAAGTTAAAAACCCTTGAAAGGGGAGGAACGCCAGAGCCTTCTCCAAAGGCACTTAATTAATTCAACTTGTCCCATTAACAACATCAAAACAGGGCAACTGCAGCAGAGTCTGGGCCTCATCTCACACCCACCTAGGGCTCCGCAGAGCTTCCCCCGGCGCTGGGGTGAGCGGCTGCAGTGTGATAACTTGGGCAGGACACAAAGGGCTTGAGGCATGAGTTGTGCCTCGATGGCATTTGTATGGCATCATGGACAATGGGGCCAGGTCCCCACTGATGGATCTGGGAGCCCACTGGTAACACGGACTGCCCAGAGCCCTGTTTTCTTTGCTGTCCTGCTTCCTCCACCTGGGAGGTTTGGTCCCCCCCAGTACTTCTATACCCATGAACTTGTGTGTCCTTTCCCAGGTGGCTTTTGGGGACCAGCATAAGGATGTTATGGTAACAGCACCCCAAGGTCCCACCATTGTATTGCCACAGGCAGCAGCCAGGTCAAAGGAGTGGCCCTCGCTGAGCCCCCCACACCCAGCAGCAAGGCTGCCCTGGCACCCCAGGTACCCCCAGCCTCTCATCACCTTCCTCCCAGACACTGACCCCAGCTGATAACCTCAGAAAGCTCCCTCTGACCCGGAGGAGCTGGGAGGAGGAAAGAGGTTGACTTTTAACCTCCTCCTCCTAAACGTGCCAAACTCTTCCCTGGTGCCTCCTCTCTAGACCGAACCTATCCATCTCCCTGCTGCTGGAGGGGCCACTGGAGCTGGAGGCCCCCAGGTCCTGCCACGAGCCTGTGTTACAATGAGGAAAGAGTTTTCCTTACAACCACAACCTTGCCTGGACCCACAGTTCCCTCCTCACCCTGGCCCATAACCGCAGGACAACAGGACCCCAGCAGCAGGTCCTTGACTATCCTCCTGGTGAGGCTGGGTGACTCAAGGGGGGAATGTGGGGGGCAGAGCGGTTATGGCAGTGCTGCTCAGTGGATAAACCACAGACCTTGTCCAAGTCACCGAGCGAGACAGCCCCTGACCCCATCCTCTCCCAGCCTGTCTAAAAGGAGCCAAGAGCAGCCCCACACCCAGCCGAGACTTGAAGATAAACACGGGGCTTTGATGTAGAGGAGAAAGGGAGCCATCCTGTGCAACCCCTTATCTCCCTTTTCTTCTATCCCTGGTGTGAGTGAGTGGTGTGGGAAAATGCACTTTCCAGATGGGGATGGGGAAAGGAAGGGTTGGGCAGAGGGAAGGGTACCCCCAGAGCCAGGGGACGAGGGGGCAGTGGTTGCAGCCCAGGCACCCCTGCAAGTCGTGCGTGGGGACACACTACGTGACATCTGAGAGCCGCCCGCCTGTCACGCCAGGCCAGCCACGTCCCCAGAGCTCAGGCACAAAGCTGGGACACACAGGCGGATCAGAGGAGACGCCAAGCCACCCGGTGGGGCCCCGATCCCCCTGCCTCCTTCTGCCCTCCTCCGGTGGCCGTGGGAGGTTTTCCTTGCATCGTTCTCATCGGCTAAAGCCTGCTTGTTCATGTGGCGGCAGACCTTTAATGAAGCCCCCAGCGTGGCAGGGATAATTATCTTGTGCTCCAGGAACTGCCCTCATTATTTGTTATTAATATCGGACGGGGTGTTCCCAGCCCAAAGAATTACCGTAAGTAATCCCAGCCCCGATCCTTGCCAGGCGCTCTGCGGGAGTCGTGCAAAAAGGGTTTGCAGCGTCTGGGACTAAATATAGACCATGATGCGAGGAGGAGGAGGAGGAGGAGGAGGAAGCAAGACCAAGAGTCGTGAAGAGAAGGGAGACACACGTGCAGTTCTTCGGGCGGAGAGGAGCTGCCTGTGCTGCTCTCTCCCGGCGCACTTGGGAAGGAAAAGCACACCCCGCCGTGGCTGCTCGCACAATTATCAGGGCTGGTTGCATCAAAGATCTCCCTGATGGAAAAACACCCATCTTGGCTCTCGATGTCATCCACTAAGGGGACAGCGGTGCTTTCTGGCAGGAAAAACCTGGAGTAAGGGAGCATAGGGGCTGGGAGATGCCCTTCACAACCCGCCACTCTCCAGACGGAAAGCATCAGGGAGAAAAGAAGAAAGCTGCTGGGAGGAGGTTCACCCAGTCTGCTTGGAGGGGCAAAGAAGTCTGGAAATGGGGTCTGGTTTTGTGCAGAAAAATCAGTGTATCCCATTGCCCCTCCGGACAGTCCAGGCAGGACAGAGGTCTCGGGGGAATGTCCTAAACTGCTCGGCCCCTGCCACCACTGGGTCCCCACCTCAGGGTCACACACAGCATCTGGGCAGTAAACGGCAGCAGGGAGAGTGCTGGGGATCCAGAAGCTTCTTTGGACATTGTTTTAAACCTCAGAAACATATTTCAGAGGAAAAAAATGTATAAACCAAGGAAGAGCAGCAGCATCTCCAGGCGACAGGAAGGTGGAGTGGGAGAGCCACGCTAGTGGGAGCTGAAGGGTTTAAGAGCAGGGGTTTCCGTGGTTTTACAAATAAGAGATCGAAAGTTTGAAAATGTGTGAAGCTGTCTGCTTACAGGGGTCAGACTGAGGAAGAAGCTTCACAGAGAAAGGGGAAGGAGGATGGGTACAATAAAAACGTTGAAACGCTTTGCACCAGAGCTTGCCAATAAAAAATTGAATTCTGGAGCTGCTAAATGTTTTGATTCATCATTTGCAGATATGAAACGTGCTTTTGGGAAGCGGCATTTTCCCTGAGAAATTGGTCCCAGCCTAAAAAAAGAAAAAAGAGAGAGAAAAGGGCTTTAAAGGATATTAAACGGCCCCCAAGAAAGACAGGAAGGTTTTAATTTCACGTGGAGCACAACATTTGCAGAATGAACCAGAAAAGGAAACATGACAGAGGCTCTCTCTTTGGGCCTCAGCCCATCTGACTTTGTCCTTGTGGTTTTCAGATCACATACAGAGTATAAACATCCGTTTCCCCCCCATTTCTCCCCCTGGGCCCTCAAGTGCAGCCCTACTGCCCACGCGGGCCCAGGACCTCATGGCCCAGCAGTGCCCTGTGGAGCTGCAGTCAGGTGTAATTAATTGACTTTGGGTGCTGCTGGTTAAGAGCCTTCCACGAGCCCCAGCTATCAGCTGCAGCTGAGGTTATTGCTCTTCCAGGCACAGCCATGTGTTTCTGTTTATTTGCTCCGTGTGCCAGCAGAGCCCCTGCGTCCAGATACATTATGTTTGCATATAAGCTGCAAATTTGAGTTTGATTTGGTGGGTTGGAGCCCTGGGGGCCTCTCGGCTGCCTTTGAAATAGTCGCTGGGGCTGAAAGGTCTCTAATGCATGGGGCTGTGTGGTCCCAAAGAGGTGCTGGGGGGTGGAGGGAAGGAGACCGGGGGGAAACAGAAAGGAAAAGGAGAGGAAAAGTGTGGGAATAATCCAGCCAGGAGAGGGATTGGCAGAGCTAGTCTCCTCGAGGCTACCCCCAGTTCGGTGCACCGCAGAGCCAGTCTCATGGTGGGGACACAGGACCGTGCCCAAGCTGGTGGTGGCACAGCAAGTGCCCAGGTCACGGCAGACACAGCCAGACTTCATCTTTCCTCATCCTTTACTGAGGGATGTACATGGAGCTCAGCATTCCCAGCCCAACAGGGAATCTCCCTCCCTCGGGGCAGCAGAGTCAGAGCAGGCTCTGGCCACCCGAGCAAGGCAGTGACCTCCTTGTCTCGTCCTCCATCACAGTCTGATGGCGGCTTTCGCAGAGCCCAGCAGCTCCCGTCCCCCCGCTCCCCCCTGAGACTCGCAGGACCGCCGTGCCCTCGCATCCTCCAGCGCGCCCGTCTGAAACACCCAGCAGGAGGCTGGGAACGTTTGGCTGCTCTCCCAAGGAGATTTTCCTTCATAAAACACAAGGCAGGCGGGGGCTTTTCACATGCGGTGGGCATGCCTGAATCCCTTTTCTCAGCAGCCAGCGGGAGGAAAATGGAGAGGGGACAAGAGACGGGCCAGCCCGTGCCCCCTCCTGAAGCTGGCGGGACGGCCAGCCCCTTTTGTTCAGTTTTCAGAGATGGAGGCAGAAAGAAGACGTTACAGAGGGGTTAAAGATATAATGATGGCCCTGAATGCGGTGAAGGAGCAGTGTGGGGTGGGAAGGCTGCCAAGGCTGGGGACAGGCGAGGTTTGGTGGTCACTGCCGGTGGCTCTGGGCAGGCTGGGCACAGGGATGGTGCCAAGCCCCTCACTTTGGGCATCTGTAGGGTAGGGGTCTTCCTCCAGGCTTGTCCTGTCATGCTTGGAGATGGTATTCCTGGGGGGGACAGGGCATCCAGCCGGGTCCCTAGGCATGGGGCTGCCAGACACCCCAGAGAAGAGGAGCCGGGCAGGGTCTGGAGACACCCCACTTTACCTCAGGGAGAGCAATGGTGCTGGCAGCTGGTTTCTGCAGCCAGGCCCTCGGATTGGGGCAGGTTCCCCTCAAATTCCTATGAGGAATTGAGCTTTTAATAAAAACCAACACTGGTTTGCACTTTGGTGTTTCTGCACCGCCTCACCCCAAAAGGCGCTCGGCATGGAGGGGAGCTGGCTCCCACTCGCCCGCATTTGGCTTTGGCTTTGCCTCCCCAACCCCTCATGTACCCCCTGAGGTGGGAACAGGGACAGGGATGGGGCCACCACCCGCCCTGGGGACCCGCTGGGGGAGTGGGGACAGCCTGGCTGTGTGTCACTAGATGGCGGCGCTGGCTCAGAAATGGCTGCCAGGGCCTGGCGGGGATCAACCTGGGGGACCCCTGAAATCACAGGGTGCCCTGGGGGTCCCCTGGCCCCACAGGGTTGCTGGAGGGTCCCCATTGCAGCCCCCTGGCACTCCGTGTCCCACAGGCACTGGTGGAGGCCGCCATGGCAGCTGTGTGGGGCCAGGCTGCCCTCCCGCCTTGGGAGACGAAGCCTGTGGTAAAACAAGCCAAGATGAAGCTGGGAGGTGCACCCAACCACCCCAAGGAGGAGGAGGAGGAGGACATGAGGGGCCATCCTGGCCCAGCCCCTGGCTCCCAGCATTGCATGGGTGCACAAATTGTGCCAGAGAAGGAGGGCTTCGTGCCAGGCCATGGCGGGAGGCACAGGGGCTGGCAGCGCCATGGCAGGCCGCAGCATGGAGGAGAGCCCCAGGCCCTGCTGCCACCTCTCAGCCTCAGACAAAGCCAGGAGTGAGGGGATCCCACCAATGCCATCTTGCTGGAAAGACAAAGGTGGCTGGGCTGGGGCGCTGTTGGCAGCCATTGTCCTCACTGGAAGGGCTGGGGCAGGCCAAGCTGTCATGGCTCCCTTGGCCCCTGTGGGGTATGATGTGGGTCAGTGGGGTGTCCAAGAGACCTGGTGGTCCAGCACCGCTCATCTGCCCATGTGAGACCCTCCTGAGGGTATTTAGAAATAGTGACCAGCAGAAGTAGGGAGGTGATTGTCCCCCTGTACTCAGCACGGGTGAGGCCACACCTTGAGTATTGTGTCCAGTTTTGGGCACCTCAATACAAGAGA
>JAOXJM010000007.1:2724014-2736101 GCA_026413425.1 Tringa solitaria
AAAGCCCCATCCAGCCTGGCCTTGAACACTTCCAGGGATGGGGCATCCACAGCTCCCCTGGGCAACCTGTTCCAGTGCCTCACCACCCTCACAGTGAAGAATCCTGGGGGATGGTGTCTCACGGCTGGCTGGGGAGGACCAGAGCCTTCTCGAGATGCTCTAGGACATCTCATTTGGCTCCTTTCACCAGGGCTCCCCTCATTCCGCTAAGAAGACAGAAACCAGCCCTCATCTCCTAGCAGGTTGTGGGACATGTCCGGGCATAAGCCATCTCCGTGCTGCAGATGATGAGCCACCACATGCTCCAGAGATGCTGCCTCCGTGCAGGGACTTCTTCGGTGTGGGCAGGAGCTCTGGGACACATCCCCAGCAGGACCCTGTGCCCCTCCACGCTCCCTCGGGAGAGGGAAAAACACAAAGAGCAAGCTCAGCTCTCTGGGAAAGCTCCCTGCCTGCTATTCAGTGCTGCATCCCTTGAGGTTGTCTGGAGGAATTCGGGCTGATTATCATTAGAATAAAGGCCAAAGGAGCCCAGCTCTCTCCCTGGGCTTTCGCCTGCTCTCAGCTTCCCCTGGTGTCCCCCCACCCAGCCCGACTTGTCCCCCCATTGCTGTGCTCAGCTCTGGGCTGCAGCCGGGGGCTCTGCCAGGCACAGGAGCATGCTGCAGGGCTGCAGCTGCAGGTCCTGAGCCCACGTGAAACAGCCCATCCTGCAGGAGAAGGGCCACGCTCCCAGCAATCCCATGTTGGCGCTCCCCAACGAGCACATATTTTACCAGGTCCCCGGCCCTCCCAAACCAGCCACTCTCCTCCTCTCTGTTAGCAGCCTGCCTGGCCATCACCACCCAAAATTCATAAAGGGAGAGATATTAAAAGGCAAAGGCTTGGGTGGACTTCCATGGAGCATCTTGTTGGTGCTTCCACTGGGACATGGAGTCACGTATGAGTTGGCTGGAGGGGTAACTGTTCCTTCCCAGACCTCTGTGCCTTCCCCGAGTGAGGCTGCAATTGCAAAAAGGGACTTTTTCCTAAAGGAAGATGAGGCTGAGCCACAGACAGCAGGAATTGAACTAAAAAGGCACAGCTTGCTTCAAAAATCAATGTCCCTGCAGAACAGCCACTCGGGGCAAGGAGAGCCTTCGGACAGGCAGCCCCAGCCTCCGGCAGTCCTTCCGTACCGCGTGTGGATGCTCCAGAAAAGGGGGAGGTAAATCTACCTGGGTAATTGGGTGCTCTATCAATTAATGGGGAACCTGCACGTGCTACGTATCATTATTTACATCTGAGCGTGCAAAAGCAACAACCACGCATGTTGGAAGCAGGGCACACGCTTTTTGCCTCCAGCGCTCCCAGCAAATGCGTGTTTCCGCTCGGGTCCCGGAGGTTTGCTCTCGCCTCCTTATCGGAGCCGGGACACGTGTGGTTTTTTTGGTGGGGAATTGTGCCCCCGGGCGCTCCACCTGCCAGCTCCCCTCCGCCGCTCCCTGCGGAGGAGGAGGATCTGCACCGTGGGATTTCTCATCCTCCGGAGCAGCGACGCGGGGAAGCGGCCGTGCCCGGGCATGTCCCCGCAGCAGGCAGCGCTCGGCTCCCCCAGGCACTGGGGGTGCACATCTCCATGGCCCTCAGCTCACCCCAGACGCTCACCCCAACTCAGTTCTGTCCTTTTCTTCTTCTTCAGCTGAGACCATGAGGGACGGGGGGCTGTCTGTGGGGTGGTGGAGGGGAGACCAAATAGGTGGGTTCTGCCCTGGGATGAGGCTTGGAGCCCAGACAGGGTAGGACAGACCCTTACACTGCCCTCAAACATCTTCAAGGCCATGTTCAACCCTCCTCTGGTCCCTCTCCAACTCTTGGGCTGTTCCCTTGGAAGTCCAAAAGCTATCCATGGAGGGATATGACCCTGCAAAGACCCACAACAGGGCTGGAGCAGAGGAAATACTTATACCCAACCTTTAAACCACCTGAAAACTGATCTGCAGGTACATGAGTGCCACATCCTGCCCACATCCTCCTTGCGAGTGAGTGATGCTCAGTGCCCAGCCCCACGGCTGGAGGGCTTGGCAGGTCCCCCCTGTCCCTGCCAAGGCTGCGCTGGCCCGGGGCGAGGGTGCCCATCAGACAGCACCAGATGCATGATTTCACCTGGAAAGCCCCATCCAGCTGTGCCAGGACGAGCAGAGGGGACACTGAGAGCTGCCCTTTGGCGCTTGCGTCCCACCAAGCCATCGCCTGCCCCACTGAAAAGGGCTCGATGCCACGCTGGCTGGAACAGGGAGCAGTGTGGGGCTGATGTACCCAAGCCGGGGCAATACCTTGGAACAAAAGGTTGGGAGTTTAATATTACACAAGGAAAACAACTCCCTGGAAACCTGCCACCGTTCATAAATAAATAGGGGACGAGCCCTGACAAGTCCGGCTCACAGCTCCGGTGACACAACCGCTCTCTCTTCCCCGTGCCCTTTAAAAAGCCCTGGAAGTGCAGAGGGAGAGCATCCTCCCTCCTGCTCTCTCCGGGGCTGGGGATCATGCCCGGCAGCCCACTGCTGCTGCACTGGCCAGGAATGGTGGCTTTTTCCCAGGGACTGGCCATGGCTCATCCCAGCAAAGCCAGGACACTCGTGGTCTGACCCCCTGGCATGGCCACTTTTCCCCATCCCACATCTCCCCCGTGCCGGGCACTAAGCACGCTGCTGAGAGGTGGGGAGTGGTACCCGAAAACAGTATGGGGTGACCTTCCCTTGGCAATATCCTTTTTAAAGCCACCGGGGAAGTTCGGGAAGGGGAGAATTCCAGTCCCCAGAGCACGCTCAGCCCCTGTGAGTGGTGACTGACAGCTGTCAATCAACAGCTGACACAAAGGGGGCTGGGAAGGGTGGTTTGGGTGCATCTGGCCTCCGATGGGGGCCCGGGCCAAACATCTGCCTGCCAACATACTGATAAAAAACGGTGTTTTCATAAAACTGAGATTTGGGGGGAGGGTGCGTGGGGGGGGTGATTTTTCCAACAAAACTCTTCTCTAGTGCCGGAACAGCAATCATTTTTATCACTTTTTGGCAGCCAACCAGATTTACAATGGCCTTTCACTGAGGAAACAGAGCTTCTGTTTGTTTTCGGGGCATCCACATTCCCAGGGTTTGACAGAAATGACTATTTCCCCCCTCTTTTCTTCCAAATGTTGACACAGGAGTGAAACACTGCCTTTGCTGCCAGGTCGCCGGCCAAGCTGAGAAAGGGAAATGTGCTGCTTTGCCGGAGGAGAAGCCGGGACGTGCCCGGGGTTTGTCTGTGCCCCCAGGACGTTCCACCTGCCCTGTCCAGCCCGGCTGGGATTGCTGTGAGCCCAGAGAGGCTTCTCCTGCCCCTCTGCACCATCACCACCTCCTGCGTGGTCCCAGGGGGCTGCTGCAGCCCGGGCACCATCACGGGGAAGGGCAAACCCAGCAGGAGCAGCTCTGTGATGCCCTCCCTCACTGCCATGTTGAGCAAGAAGCAGGGAGCCATGTCCGGTCATGGCTTTGCAGGGATCCCCGTGGTGGTCACAGATTTGGAGGGACCCTCAAGGAGGTCATGGCTTTGCAGAGATCCCTGTAGCCATCTCGGTCCCCACGTCCAGAGGTACCACCAGTGCCCAGCCTGGCACAGGGCACAGGTCCCTCTGCAAAAGGGGTTCCCCCGTGGGGCAGGGGATGAGGAGGGCATGGCCCAGGACCCCTGAGCTTTGAGGAGCCCGAGCACTGAGCCGTGCCCAGACCCACCTCTGCCCTAGAGCAAGGTGCTGATCTACAGACAACCCCAGCAAGATGTGTGAAAGGCTCATCTCTGGGTTTTAATGCACTCAACCTGAGGCAGGGAACCCCAGTGTCTCCCCCAGCCTCTGTTTGCTCCTCCAGCTCCGCAGCAGCCTCTTGGCAGGGAGCCTTTGGGGCTGTCATGGCCCTGACACACTGTCCCCAGCCAGTCCTACCCCCCCCCCGAGAGCACGAGCCTGTCCCTCGCTGGCAGCAGGTGATGGGAAAGCAGAGGTGTGTGCACCTGCCCGTGGCCCCGGGGAGATGGGGGGCTGCACAGGGGGGAGCAGCATCCTCCAGCTGGGAGGGAGGAGGCTGGGGCAAGGACAAGCTGGAGAAAAAGTCTGGGTGAACTCATTTCTTGGTCCTTGGTCCAAGGTATGGGGAGGACTTCCCACTGGGTGCCCACCTCACACCGTCCCCGCACCGAGACTGAATCCTGCACCGACACAGGTGCCGGTGAGAGGCCACGGGCCACCCCGGCGTGTCCCCGCACGCCCGTCTGCGTCGGAGTCTCCCTCTACAAGAAGGTTTTCTGCAAGAAATTGGGAACTGCACCAGCCTCCCCGTCTCCTGCCGTTCCTGCCGGCGCTGGGTGCTCATATCCCCCGGGGGTGGGTGAAGCTCACGACCTGCTGCCCACGGGCAAGGGTTTGCTCCTGCGTCCCTGCCAGCACTTTGCATGGAGGCGCCTGACTGAATAAATAGGGATAAATTAAGGATAAACAAGAATAAATTTTAAAAAGGGATAAATTTGCAGTCTTGGGCGTGCAGGGCTGCTGGTTGGCGCCCAGTGAGGCTGTGGGCTTGCGTCTCATCTCCCGGGGGTTGATGGTTGCTCTCAGCAGGAGCAGCAGACCCGGGCCAGAGCATCGGGGAGCGCCCGGCTCTCTGCGGCAAAGCCCCGGTGCTTGGGAAGCTGGAAGCACCCTTCCTCTGGGGAACGCCAGTGCCAGATTCCCAGGGAACTTAAAACAAAGCTAATCCAGTCCAAGACACGCATCTCCAAGCTCTGTAGCTGGAGGGTACTGAGGGGAGCTCGGGGGGGAGAAAAAATGAGGGGAATCAAAACTTTTTTTTGCAGCCAAGTGTGCATTTTCCCAAATCCTTTGCAGCTCTTGCATCAGAGGTTGTTAATTACCAAGACTTGCCCTGTCTCTCTCTGCACCGGGCTGCTGGATGCTGCCCCGACACTTTGAAGTCACTCTTTGCAGCAGGGTAAAGGTTTATTAACTCTTTCAGGATGAGCAGGGCGACCTCCATCATCTCCCGGCTGGTGAGCAGTGGGAGCACCTGCAGGACCACGGTCGGAGTTGGACCTGCACCGCAGTGGCCATGACTTGATGCACTGCCCATCGGTGCTGACCACCTGGCCTTGCCACCTCCCTGCCACCATTGAGGGGACATCAGCCAGTGTCCTGCACCCGGGCCATTTACAAATGGTGACCGGCGGCCTGGCAGGGTCCAAGGCTGCGTGCCCGGACGTGTCAGCAGATGGCAATGTTTCTGTGCTCTGCATATCTCCTCAGATCTCTCATTTTCAGCCCGCTACCAAAGCCCAGCACCACCAGCAGGAGCCCCCCACCATGGGGTCCAACGAGAACCCAACCCAGAAAGTCCAGAGTACCAAGGTCTGATGATGGTAACATGCCCAAACATCTCCAGCACCTGATAGCAAGGTCTCCCAGCGTTTCTCCTCCATCCGAGCCCAGGACACAGCCGTCTCATCCTCTCCATTGTGGCGTTACTGTTTCTGCTCTCAGCCCTGGCCAGGAAGGGCAGAGGCAATGACAAAAATAGCCAACGAACTGTTCAATGAAGCCTTTTCAGACGCTTGGGTGTGGTGTGACGTTTGGGCAAGAGATCAGGGGTTGGCTTTTTCCATCTGGCGTTGCTCCCCTGCACTGGCTTGGATCAGATCGGCTCTGCCAGGGGGCTTGGGAGCGCTAAGGCAAGCAGAGACCGGGAATGGAGGAGGAGGAGGAGGAAGAAGGCTGTCCCGGCAGTGGCCTTAGTGAAATGTCAGCCAAAACATCCCTGTGGGGAGCTCTGAAACGTCAGGTCTGAACGGCAGCAAGTCAGGGTTGGGCACTTTCTGTCCCTCTCACCATCCTCTGGCAAAACAGGTCCCCTGTGCCGCCAGCGCCTGGCCACAGCTCAGCCCGCCTCGCTCGCAGCCCATCTCCATTTCCCAGACTTCCTCTTTCGGGTGAGATTTATGAAGGTCTGATCACGGCAATTAGGAACCGGGAATGACCCAGCGAGCCTGCCCCAGGGGGTAAAAATAGCCCTGGGTAGTGACTCAACAGGTTGTGGTGTGCGGAGCCCCGAGGCTGTGGACACGCTCCAGGCTGGTGATGCTGCCACAGCCCCGTGTCACCCGCCCTGTGTGGTCCTGTCCTGCAGACGTGTTAGGAACCCACTCTGTCCCACTGGGAAGGTAACGGGGGCATCAAGCCATGCTGAGTTTGCATGATGGGGTGCTCCAGCCGTGACCCAGCTCTCTGGATCTGAATTTCACTGAATTTCACTGAATTTTTAGAGTTGGAAAGGACCACAGAGATCATCTAGTCAAACTCTCCTGCTGAAGCAGGATTGCCTAGAGCATGTTAGAGCATGCATCTGATGCCCCATTGCAGGTTTCCAGTGGTGTTCACCCCTGAGCACGGCCACAGTGTTGTGTTGGCCTTTTGACACCTCCTGGCAGCCAGCAGAGCTGGTCCAGGGGCACCCATGGGATGGGGGCTGCTTTCCATGGAGTCAGCCGGGAGAAGACACTACGGCACCGAGTGCCTGGGAGAAGCCGGGTGGGACTTTGGGAACGCTTAGGGATTACATTTTACCTGCCGGGGTAAAAGCCTGCAGCACAGCAACCCTGTCCCTCCCTGCCCGCAGGCTGGGACGGGATGGGGGCCAGACCTTTCGTGCCGCCGTGGCACGTCCCTGCCACGTCCCCGTGCCGTTCCCTTTCCCTGTCTAATCCCATCAGGTAACAACCTCCGCTGATGCGAAGCCCCGAGCGGTCTCGACTAAGTTGTGTGTCAACTCTGCCGAGCAGAAGTGTCTGTTGAGGGTGGGTGGTTGCCGCAGGGCAATGTGTGCTTCCTCTGTGCAACCTAAAAATAGATGGCAGAGAGCAAAGAGACAAGGTGCTGGGCACACCTCTGCAGGCGCAGGGCACGGGGGGGAAGGAAGATCTCGACACAGCTTCTGGGTGGATGTTGCAAGGACAGCTTCATTCAGTGCAACACGCGCTCCAGTTTCGGGACTCCTTTTTGTTTTCGCAGGAGATTTGCACTTGAAAAGCCACTGTCAAATTTGCATGTGCAAACATGTACCTAATCTGTCCAGAAGCAGGAATGGTGCCCTCTGGTTTCCAGAGCAATCCCTGCTTCCTACTGCATACCTGGCCCGTCTGAGCTGGTCCCCTAGAGCTCCTGGTGAAAGCAGGGTGGCAAATCCACCGTCAGCACGGGCTAAAGCCATACCCCATCGCGGAGCAGCCAGCTCTGCCCTGCCTGCTGATTAATGACCCTCCGCTGAGATTTCCCAGAGAGAAGCTTGCCTCTTTCCAAGGGAAGGAGCTCGTTTCTGATGACAGGGCCCTAACAGCTCCCGCCATCCGTTGCGAAAGGGGCTCTGACCATGAACTTCCACTCTGGAGGCTGACTTTGCATTCCTGATTTAGGAAAGGCAGCGATGCCCTTGCGAGCAGGGCCGGCGGCCGGAGGAGCGAGGTCCCGGGGCCACTCTGGACATGGAGCAGCTCAGTGCACGTCGCCCCGGAGCAGAGCAGAGCTGATCCCCGGCAGGGTCTTTCTCCCTCTCCTTTGATAACACCAGCCCTCCCGCACAGCGAGCTGTTCCCTCGCGTGGCGACACGTCCCCAGCCGAGCCACCGAGCAGCAGCAGCGCCGGTGCCAACTTGTATTTAAAAGCCGAATCCTCGGCGGCTTAAGGGACCTGTGTGGTCTGAGCATCACTTCAATCCGCCCCCGCGGGGGCTCGCACACGCGGCTGAGAGCTTGCACGGGGCCAGAGCCCATGGGGAGTGTTGGTGGCCAAACTGGAGATGCAGAGGGGACCCAGCTTCAGGGCCCTTTGCCTGGCCAAGGTCTCCCCCAGAGACAGGCGTGGAGAAATGTGGTTTGCGCTCCAGCAGCAGGGAGCAGTTTTTGCAGAGCAAGGCTGGCTTTCCTCCCCCAGAATTGGGGAAACCACAACCCTGGCTGGCCCCAAAACATCCCACTGGCCCGTCGGGCCAGCAGCATCCAGCCTCATGCACAGGGAGATTTTGCTCCTCGTGCTTTTGGCCAGAGAGAGCACAGAAAGTTGGGGAGGAGCCGTGCCAAGAGCCGGTCCTCTCCTACTCGCCGCTGGAAGGGTTATCAGGACAGGAGTGAAATCTGGAGCGGGGCCGAGGTGGGAGAGGTGTGGGAACGCAGACAAAGCCAGGGTTATTTCCCCTGCGCCGCGGAGAAGCGAGGCAGGAAAGACACACAAATAGACATAATTGAGGCTAAATGTCTTAGGTTTTTGAATCAACATGCACCGCCGAGAGCACAATCAAAGGCTCTTTAGTAATTTATTGACTTACCCTGAAGTAAAATTATCTGCGCGTATTTATCACACCCACACCCACACCCACCCCTTCCTATTCGGTAACTGAGTCCTTCCAGACCGCTCCGCCGGCGGGAGGAGAATGGGACGTGGGATGGGGAGCTCAGCGCGGGAACCAGCCTCGCACCATCGAGGTGCACGCCAGCGCCCATGAGGGTGCACGTTTGCTGCCTCCCCACCGCCACAGGTCAGCGGACGCAGCGGGATCCTGCCGTTCCGAAATTCAAATCAGACCCAAACGCTGATCCGGAGAGGTCTTCAAGGCATTCAGTGGTTCTGCAAGAGCCACGACCACGGGGAATGGGGAGATTCCTGGCTCCGGCTCCAAGCCAGGGAGGCTCAGATGGATCAGCAGCACCATCGTATCCTTCACACCCTCCCTGCCCAGCCCGGGAGCACAAGGAGATTCCTGCAGAGCAAAGAAAAATTGCTCTATGGGTACAAAGCCCTGGAGTTTTACATTCACCACCTCACTCACCCCCACGATGACCCAGCTCCCTGGGTGCGCGTTCCCTTCCTGCAGAGCTCAGCTGAGCCCAAGCGAACTCGTGGCAGGGGTGGCCCTTCTTACCATAAGGCCAGCCCGAGTGACATTTCAGCCCCCGCTTTCCAGGCAGAAAGGGGAAGGCAGCAGCGAGAGGCGCAGTCAGTGGGACCCGAGGTCAAGCCCAGTTTCAGAAGGCACATGTAGATTTTCTGCGCTTGCAAAACTTCCCCCTCCCTCCTCTTACGAAAGCCCCTCAGTTTGCAAAACAGCGGGGGTTTGGGATCACGCAAAACAAACAATTTGTAAAGAAAAAGGAAAACACAACTTAAGGTATCAAGCTTGCAATGGGAGTGAGCACCTGGGTCTCGATTTCACCACCACGCCACCCGCGAGGGCAGCCCGTGCCTCAGTTTCCCCTGCCGAGGAGCAGGGTAGATGCTGGGGGAGCAGCCGGTGCCGCGGGGCTCCCCCCCGTCAGGCTCCCGGCCGTGCTCCCGCTCCCGCGCTGGCACCCGGCCCTGGCCCGGGGGCTCGGAAAAACCCTCCCTCCCCACCGTGCGCTGCAGATTCAAAATGCTGATTTTTTATGACTGACAAATGAGGGGGTCGGTCAGATGGGGCCGATCCTGACCCAGGATCCTTGGGAAGCACCGACCGCTGCAGCTGGGAGCATCCCGGGACGCACATCACCCCATCCCAGCCTGCTGCAGCTGGACAAACACTCCTTTCCCGGCCACAGCCAGGGTCCTGCTCCCTGAGGATCCCAAAACAGATAGGAAAAGCTTTTCTGGGGTCCCTGGGAGCACAACTCGACGTGGCTGGGAAGGCGAGGGGCTGCCCAGCCTGGGGGAGAGCCGGCAGCGCCCCAGCCCCGTGCTGCAGCCTCGGGGGGACCAGGAGAACCCCGCTTATAATTAGCTGGAGGCGAAAGCCTGAAGGGGAAACATTGGTGCGACAGTCATGGGTGCAGTCCCGTGCACAGCAGACAGGGGAAAAAAAAGCTCCTACGCAAAGCCTTGCTCACGCTTCCTGGCGGACACGGCTCGGCGGTGGCCATCCCACGCAGGAGAGTTGCCACAGCTCGGCTGTGGCCGGGATGGGGTGTGCTGTGACGGCGATGGGAACACACATCTGTCCCCTCTGGGTCACCTCCCCCTGTGACAGCCCGAGCTGCCCTGACCGGGTGCCAGAAATGGACTCAGGCTCTTCTGTTACTGCAGGGAAAGTAAAAATAATGGGAGGTTCGGCCCCAGCACTGGATCCCTCAGACACTTACTCAGCAGATCTTCTGAAATAAACGTCTTCCCGGTGACCATGACGGGGAAGGAGCTTCTGCCGTGGCAGAAAAAGCACACGAAGGGACCCAAAGCCACAACCAAACAGGAACACACGCTACTGAAATGGGTCCCAGTTCCCACAGGAGGGAAAATGAATCATTGGGAGACGAATCTTCACCAGTGGGAGAGCCTGGTGCTTATCCTGCACCCCATGGTGCTTATCGGGGGGGCACGAAACAACACGGAGGGCAGAAGGGGTTTTACAGCCCAAGGGGCACATCCCTCAGCACCGAGGAGAAAACGTGGAGCAGAGCAGAGCCAGAGGGATGCCCCAAAAGGAGCCCGGAGCCCGCGCAGCCCCCAGATCCTCCGGGAATGGGGAGAGGCACAGGGTCCAGCCCAGCACCCTGGTGCAGGGGGGAGTCTCCGCAAAGCCCCCCAGGCTGGAAAATGGGGTATTTTCCCCTTTGGGTTGCCCCGGCCCTATCGCAGAGAGCCAGCTGCTCTGCGCATGGGAAACTATGTGTGCGAGAGAGAAAGATAGCGACCACGGGGAGATATCGCCCTGGCTTCCTGCGGGCAGCACGCTGCCCTCCGCCCCTCCTGCCCCACGGGTCATCTCCTCGCCTGGCACCGCTCAGCCTGATTAGCACCAGGGCTTTGCGTAGTGACAGATCGGGAAAGTTCGGCCCCAAAGTCACAAAAAACATCCCGGGGTGCTGGGCAGAGCGATGCCTGAATCCCTCCCGCCGCTGCCCACGCTGGGAAGAGATAAAAGCGGTGTCCTGGGTGCAGGAGGGTACACGGGTGTGCGTGCAAGGCCAGGCGTGTGTGCACACCTAGGGACACGGCTGGCAGCAGGTCGTCACCCGCGTCCAGCCCTCTCTTGTGCGGGTCGTGAAGTCGAGGGGCCGGGAAGGGGCAGGGGCCGGATGCTGGCGTCCCCCCCAGTGACAGACCCGGCCCTGGGAACAATCACCAGCAGCTCGGATTGAGCTGCCGTCAATTATGGACACCTCCCCGCCACCGGTCCCCACGGCAGAAGGCATTGCTTGGGTTCAGCCCCTGCATCTGCCTCCCCGGGGCTCCCCGGGGACGGACAGCCCTGGGAACCAGCGCTTTGCAGGGGAGAAGGCAGCCGTGCCAGGATGGGACCCGCATCCCCTGCCCTGGCGGCCCCATCGTGAAGCGAGGTGGCTGTGCCACGCTGCGGAGCCATCCCGGAGCCGCTTGTGCTCCCACCGGAGCCCACGGGAGTCCTGCAGTTGGGATAAGGGCAATCCACCCCATAAATCCATCAGCCTTTCCCTTTTCACCAGCGAAACGTCTGGGAAGGGGATGTCGTTATTAAAGTCACCTGGGAGCTGGGCTCAGCTGGGGGGAGACATGGGATGAGATGAAAATGGAGCTGCAGGAGGGGTCCCAAAACACCAGCAGCCCCATCCCTGCAGGCAGGATTCAGCCCCACCGTGCCGGATTCATCCCAGCCAGGGTGGCCCATAAGGGCTTTTGCTTGCCTGGTCCCACAGGTCTGAGCACGGGTGCTCCCATGCCAGCTTCCAGCAGGATAAATCCTCACCGAGCCCAGGGATCAGCCTGGAGCAGTGCAGAGCCAGCTGGGGACAATCCCTGGGCGAGGAAGATGTGTGGGGGCAGGAAAACACAAGGCAGGGAAATGCGGCAGCACTGGGAAAAGTCTGCTTTTTTTTTTTTTTTGTCTTTTATTATTGTTGGGGGGTTTTGTTCTTTTTTTTTTTTTTTTTTTTGGAAGGTGCCTGGGAAAGGAAGCGATTGTTTGGAGCAGATCTTGATGGCTCCAGGCCCCTCGTTGGGGAGATAACCAGGCGCAGCCCCTCTGCGGCGGCGAACCCCGGTGGGAAACGTCCCGCTGCAGCCAGGCAGCTGCGGGGGG
>JAOXJM010000007.1:2742716-2753445 GCA_026413425.1 Tringa solitaria
GGAGGAAGGGAGGATGGGGAGCAGAGGGGGCGGCCAGGGGAGGACAATCCACCGGCCAGGGGAGGACAATCCGCCGGGACGCAGTGATGGGCTGGGGAGCATCCTCCCAGCCCCAGCTCAGACCCGGTGATCCATGGCCAACCTCCGGCCGTGACCGAGCCACCGGGATATGGGGCTCCATTGGGGCTGAACCACAGTTTGTCTCACCCCCTCGGCACCCCAAAACGGGCAGTGCCCTTGCCTGGGGAGCCCGATGGGGCTGTGAATCCTCTCCTGGGCAACCTTTGCCCAGTGCCAACCCAAGAGCAGTTTGGCCAGGCTTTCCCCATGCACTAAGGAATCATCCCTCCGTGCCCGTGGGCTGCCCAGGCAAACCCCTGTAAAACACACGGAAACCGATGCCTCCTCTGAATAAATAATAGCACGCTTGTTTGATTTCCTGAGCACAATAATTAAAAGCCTGGGGGCAGGAGGCATTGTCTGAGCGCCCCTGGGACCCAGCTCCCTCAGCTGACTCTTTACATTCCCCCAGTTATTCTTTGCGTCCTTTTTTTAGCTTCTCCATTGGCGAATGAAAAATAAAAGCACTTTTTTCCATCAATCTGGCTTTGTTACTGGAAGCCGATGCCTGAAAAGAACTTCTGTGGGTTGGTGTTTTTTTTTTTTTTTTCATGAGTAATGAGCACTTCTGTTCTTGCTGCCCGAACATGTATGTGTTTTCCCATGGGGATGCCCCTTGCTTCCTCTCCCCCCACTCCCCCAGGTTTGTCCTGGGACATTTCTTGCCTTATCTGTGCGATGTGCTGGAGCACAGCTGGAGCCAATTCTCCCTTTCCCTGCCATGTTCCCTCTCTTTGAGTATTTCCTCGCCTAGCAGGACGTGGTGGGACAGGAACTGCAGGCTCGAGGCCCAGGTGATGGGCTGGCACTAGCAGGAGAGGACCTGCAGGCTCAAGGCCTGGGTGATGGGCTGCTGGACGTCTAGGCTGGCAGATCTGTCCCAGCATCTCCAGGAGGACACAAGCAGAGGTTCAGCCTCGGCAGCACATGATGCATCTCTTTGGGGCTCCTCCATGCCAAGGGCTTCTGATGTGGAGACCCTTCTCTCTGCTCCTGCTGGGGGGTCAGAGGGGCTATAGGTGATGCAGTTCCCCCCCCCGCCCCGACCCCAGCCACCACCGGGCTGTGGTGCAAAGCTGCAACGTGCAAGAAAAACGAAGTGAAAAGACACCAGAGCAGGGCTGTGCACTCCATTATCGTCATTCCTGGGTTTGTTTGCAAAGCTGCGCTGGGCAAAATCCAATTTCTGGGTTTTCTGGGGCCTCCTGGGAGCTGGTTTTCTGGGAACCCAACCAGCTGTGGGAAGGGCGAGGGACAGGGGGGCTGGCGGTGGCCCTGCTGCCCCGATGGGGAGTGTTCCCCTGCCATTACGGGGCAGGTTTCGGTTCCTCCCCAGGGATGGCTCCTCCAAGCCAAGCAGGGCTCTTCCCTGCCCGTCTGCACTGGTCACCCCAGGGGAATGGCACGTTGGGGTCCCGTGGGGGCAGAGGGGCTGGGCAGGGGAGCAAGGGGTGGCAGAAGAGGGCAGTGGAGCTGCTCCAGCTCCCAGGATGAGCTTTCCCAGAAGCAACACCCCTCCGGGTATTTTTATTCTCTCCCCTCGGAGGTCTCACTTTGCTGATGGGTGTGAAATCTCTCGTCTGCCTGCAAAGAGCAGCCGGGATGGCCCCCACCCCGTCCCCATCCCCCCGGTGCCAGGACAGCCCATGTGCTCAGCAGCTCCAGCCCCACCACCCCAGGGACACCCCGTTTCTACTAAAACATGAGCAAGAGGAGACCGAGGCCTCGCACCAGGACCGTGCTCGGGGCTGTGCACCCCGTCACCCCCAAAAGCCTGTGGCATCCCCAGGACGAGCCACCAAGGAAGAGCAGCAGCGAGTGGTGGCAGGGCAGGAGCACAGGGAAGGGTCGGGGTGTCCCATCGCCCGGCCACCCCTTAGGAGACATTTTTGCCTTTCCCATTTTTAACTTTGCTGAAGAGAAAAAGCCACAAACACCCCCAAAGGAGCTGTGGGGAGGGGGAAACACCTGAAAAGTGAATCAACCCGAGCCTGACGCTGCAGTTTGCAGCCGCTGGTGCTGGTAAGGCCCCGGCGTGCATCGCACCGGCAGCTCCGACGTGGCAATTAGCTGCATCTGCGAAGCGAAGCCTCCTGAGATGCCAGCTGAGAGCTGGTTTACGGGGCACCGGGTCTGGCACTTGATTCAGCCAGTTGGAAGCCAGAGCGGCCCGTGGCAGCCGCAGCAGCGGGGGCCCCGAGGAGAGGTCTCCGGCACGGCCGGCTGCGAGCTCGGCCACGGAGCCACGCTCCCACCAGCCGAGAAGTGATTCTGACCCAGAGAGTTTTTAGTTTACAGTTGCTGAAGGAAAAAAAAAAACAAACAAACAAACAAAAAAACCAAAAAAACCTGAACCATTATTTTTATCCCCTTTTTGGCAAGTTTTGCTCTGAAAAACCTCTGAGTGTCGTAGTATTGTTGTCTTTTTCCAACCCAGAGGCTGCCTAGTGATTCGAACCATCAATGAAAGCTGCTGCCCCGGCCACAGCAAAATGAGGCACTTTCAGCCGCCTGAACGTGTCGTTGGGAGGTTGCCATCAAACGCTGGTTAAAAAAACACAGCAGGAAAAAAAAAAAACCCGAAAAAAAAAAACCCAAAAAAAAAACCTAAAAGAAAACCTCAACAAAACAAAGGCAAGAGTACAAACAGACAGGGCTTGGGATCAGACTGAAGGGGCGAAAAAAAAAGAAGAAGTTATGAACTATATTTACTCTGCCCGAGATCCTTCACTGCCTTCGCTTCTGTGTGCGGTTATTTATTCACCGAGGGCCAAATTGCAGGAAGCGCTGGCAGCCGGTACCTCCCGGCAAGTCACCGGCAGCTGCCACGGCAATCCTGTCCCCCGCATCCCACAACCACCCCAGGGACCCTCTCCCCACACGAGTGGATCCCCACAATGGATCCCCCTCCCGGGGCAGCCGCTGTGTTACCTCCAGGTGATGGTTCTCAGCTTTTTCCAGCACAAAACCAGCACGAGCATCGCGAGCTGCCACCGCCACCAGTGTCTCTGCAGAGCAGGTTGGGTTTTAGTCAAGTGGGAGATTCTCTCCCGTAGGTACCCTGAGCCCAAATTTTGGGGAGGGGCTGGCTGGGCACCCACAAACTATTCCAGCTCCTGCCAGAGCTGAGCGAGGTGTGTTGTCCCCCGTGGCTGAAGCAAGGGATTGGGTCAGGTCCCTGAGCCCCTGAGGGAGTCGCAGGGTCAATGTCACCCAACATCAGGAGCTGGTTTCTTGTCCATGCTGTGATTTACCAACGGACGCACTAGAGATGTCCGTAAATTGCAGCCCTTGGAGCAACCATGAGGCCCCCAGCGCATGGACTGTCCAAGCTCAAAATGGAATAGAAGTGGAGGAAGCTCTTCAAGCAGGTTTCCATTCCCAGCTCAAAGGAAAGACGATTGCTGATTACCAGCACCAGGTGTGGCAAGGACAGGAGGCCTCCAGGATGTCCCTCTGCCTTTCCACCAGCCCTGAATCACACCCTGCACCCCAGAGTGGGCTCCTGGGCGGGCTGAGCCCCGAGTCCAGCTCTCTCGAGATTTTCAAGGCAAGCAGAGAGGACGTCTGACCCACCGTTCCAGCCCCAGACCTCTGCTCAACCACTGGAAAGCAGGATGGGAAGCTGATGGCTGTCCCAGTGTTATTTTTCTTTTTCTTATCATTATTTTTTGCTCGAAATGCCTCCTACCCAGGCTCGGGAGCTTCTTACAGATCCCTGGCAGGGGTCTCACCTCGTTTGGGGGGGGTGGCAGGTGAGGAATGACTTGAAATGCAAACTCTCCCTTGCTTTCAGATGCTCTTAACACATCCATCAAGCAGTGAAAGCGTGCTGCAGCCCCCACTTCACACCGGGGTGTGCAGCCCACTGCCACCACCGCCAGCACCACCGGCCCCCCCGCCAAACCCCATGGCTCCCCCCAGCCCCGGGGATGGGCAGTGGCTGCAGAAAGGTTTCCCTTTGAGTCTCCGCCGCTTTCCAGGAGCGTCGGTGTCGGCCTGGGAGCCCCGCAGCCGTCAGGGCTCAGCACTCCCACGTGCCTCCACGCAGGGTTATTTTTCTACCATTTACTTTCTTTGCACTCATCCGGTACGGTTGTTGTGACACTACAGTCAGCAAATATCATTAAACAGTAGGAAACGTGAGGTTTTGCTGCTTCAGTGAGATTCGTGTGATAAAAAGAGGAAGACAGAAACCCTCTTTGAGAGGGTGCAAAGTCCCGTCGTGCCACCCCCAGACCTCCCCACGCTCAGACCCCCCCGGTTTCGGTCCAACCCGCAGCTGCAGCCCCACTTGGGGTGGGGGGACGTGCTGGGGGTCACCCCCAACCGTGCTGCCTGCTGCCACCCCAGTGCTGGGGCAGAAGGCAGGATGCCACCCCCTTCTTGCCATCATCCCTGCAGGAGCCGGGCTGGGGGCTGCACCCGGGACCCCCAACATCTGGATAAAACCCATGGGCTTGCTCTCGCTGGTGCTAGTGGCCATGTAATACTCATGGCCGGCACAGCCCAGGGAGCCTTTTTCAGCTCCTTTATCTGATGGGACATTTTGAGGGAACAATGTCCCCCATGGCAGAGCTGGGGCGAACAATGGGCGCCGGGCGGCGGGCGGCTCGGTGGCCGGGCTGCGGGACCCCGGGCGCCCCGGCCCGCAGGAAATCCTTTTATTTTTCACTTGTGAACTGAAACAAACACAAGCTCTTGTTTATTTCCTGGTCGATTGTATTTTGGAGGATGGAGGTGGCTTCCCCACGCCGGGCAGCTTAACTCCTCCCGCGCCGGCCGTGACTGTCCCCCTTCCCGTGGAGAGATTTGCTCCTCGCGTGGAGGTCGCCGTGTGGCAGGACCCCTGCTCCCCTCCCCGCCTCTGCTAATTTATGTTTAATTTCAAAACCTGGGAGCCATAAATAACACGTGCTGGCGTGGGAAGCCTGGGAAGCGGGAAGCCGGCCCGTCCCCTCCCACGGCCGGGGCTTTAGGGCTGGAGCTGCTGCTGGAGGAGCATCCCTGGGGCTGCTCCACAGCGACAGCCCAAAGTGGCCACCGCCACGGCCCCGTGGGATGCCCGGCTCCAAAACGGGATGGAAATGGCACCCCGGTGGCTCAGCACAGAGCTGCTGGGCAGGATTTGTCCCTCCTCTCCCCATCCCTCTGCACTTCTCCCCGCCGCCCCCCAGCCTGCATTGCCGCCATCCCTCGGGCTCGGGGGCTGGCATCGTCCCGTGTCTCCGGCTTCCGAGCCCTCTCCTGCGAGGGAGAGCGGCTCCCACGGCGAGGCCGAAGGTTTGCCGACCTCAGGCTTTTCTCACAGCTTCCCCGTCACATCCTCTCCGGCTCCCACGTCTGCCGTTCACAGGCGCTGCTCTCTTGGCTCCCGGCCCCGGGGCCTGCGCCTGGGTGGAAACAGCATCCAGATGGAGCTATTTTTTCACATTTTTGGGGGGGGAGGGGAGGAAGGTTTGGGAAAAAGCCGCCGGGACCAGGAAAGCAGAGGGAAGGAGCAGATTTGCAAGGGGGTTGGTTTGCACGGCCCCGTTTCTGTGGGGTGTTCCTGGGAACAGGGGGGCTCGGCGGGGAAACTGAGGCACAGAGCACCCCACCCAGGGCAGCGTCCTGGATGATGGTGAAGCCTTTAACTCCTGCCCCATCCCCGCGTGGGTGCAATCGGGAGGGACAGCATGGTGTGGGTGGCACCTCCATCAGTGGGGAGAAGCTGCCCAGCCGGGTGGTTCGGTGCCACAGGCAGAGCCCAAACTCTGCCCTCGCTCATCCAGAGGCTGGAGGGGGAGGAAAAGCCCCTCCGCCCCCTCAACCTCAAATCACATCCATAGAAAACTTTCGAAACCCCACCATTGTGTTAGAGGATAAACATTTATTGAATATTTCCTGTTTGGCACAAATACTCTTTGACTCCTCTATGGTCTTTTTCTTCTCGTGTCTTTAAATGAGAATTATTTGAGCTGAATGTAAAGGAAAAGTATCCCCAGAGCACGGAGCCCCTGGGAGCACAGAGCGAAGGAAAGCCCACGTGTGTGCCATGCCTGCTTGCTGTTAGCTATTAATTTCTGTCTCCCGAGGTCTGACATGAGCAATGCATTATGCAAAGGTTGTGGGAATATTTCAGACGCTGCATCCCGGGAGAACTACAATTTCAGTTTTACAGGGTTTAGGGTATTTTTTTCCTCCCTCCCCTTTCTTTCAAATGTGTTATTTCACTGAGACGTAATAGCGGTTACGACTCGCACAGCAGAGGGAAGGACGGGCTGGGTCTGGCTGGGGCGGTCAAGGGCTCACCATCCCTGGGCACCCACGGTTCAGCCCGGCCCCCTGAGTCCCCAGGCTGGAGCTGGGGAAGGCAGGGGGGGCCACAGGTCCACGCTGTCCCACGCCACCAGGAGCCCAGAGGGAGAGAGAGGGCTCAGGTTGGGATGAAGTTGAACAGAGCTTGGTCCAGAGGCAGTCTAATTCTGGCCCAGGCACAATCAGGAGGGATTTATTTTTAGGCTCCGGGCTATCGCTGCTTTGGGGAACTGAATGGAAAAATGTATATTTAGCCTCTTTGGTGATTTGCTTAGAAAAATAAGCGGCTGTCACCGCTGTGGGTGGTGATTTGTGCCAGCCCTGCCCTCGCCAGCGCCGCCGGGGCCCCGGGCAGCCAAGCGAAGCCGGGAGGCATCGTCCTGCCGCACCGCCGGTGGCTGCGGCCCCGCACGGCTTGGGCAGTGCTGAGCTGGGAGCTGGCTCGCAGGCTGGCTTCTTTTTTTTGTTTTTTTTTTTTTCTTTATTTCTCAAAAGGACTGTGCTGCCCTGTAGACTTTGCCCTTGCTGTGCCAACGTAGGTGTTGGAGGGTAGCGCCCAGTGCCCCACACCCGCTGATGCCCAGGGGGCATCCCACCCGGCACCGGCAACATCCCCGGGACCGGCACCGTCATCCCCGTGCCCGGTGGCCAGCGCAGAGGGATGCAGTCACGTAGGTCACGAGCGCACGGGAGGGAGACGGTGTTTCCTCCCCGAAACGCAGGTGAGAGCCAGAAGGGCAGAGCGTTAGGGAGCCGCTCAGGCTATAAATACACGAGATACGCAGGAACCCGGGGCCCGTAGCTATTTTTGCCTGCAGGAAGCCGGGATGAGGAGGAGAGCATCCCTCCCTCCCCAGCACGTTGCTGGCAGCGGGACGTGCCCGGGGCCAGCAACGCCAGGGCTGGGCACGTCCTGCCCCACGCCGGCTCCGAGCGCTTCGCTCGCACGCCCCCGCTGCCAGCAAAGGCAAGAACGGGCACGGGGCTGCCCCATCGCCTTCGATCTCACAGGGCAAAGACCGGTTTCCAGAGAGCCTCTATCCCCCCTGGCTGGGGGTCTGAAGGAGGGTTGTGGTCCCTCTGCCGGGCTGCTGAAAGAGTCTTGTCTCGGGGCGATGGAGATGGCCGGGATGGGAGCCGGCATCGGGGTAACCCCAGAACGGCTGGGGCTGGTGCTCCCCTGTGCCAGCGGGGAGGGCGGCTAAAGGAAAAGACGTGTTGCCTTCTCCGGGGCTGATACCAGCTCCGCGTCCTGCAGAAATCTCTGCTGACTGACGAGCTGTTCCCCTTGCACATGGGGAAACCCCATGGGCTTTACGGGCACCGAGTCAGGCCCGTGAAGCGTGCACAGCCAGCACGGCGGGCAGCGAGGGCTCTGCCCCGCTCCTCCCTCCTCTTCCTCAGTGGTGGCACTGAAGAGAGCTCCCGAGCAGCTTCAGCTCCCAGTCTGTTTTCTGATCCCACTTTCAGCTCTCTGGGCTGCGTTGCTGGGAGGGTCACCATCACCCCCGTGTCTCGTGTGGAGCACAACAGTGAGGTGAAATGCAAACCACGTGGAGGGGATCAAAGGCACTTGGCCCCAAGAGCGGAGAGCGGGAGCAGGACCACGTTTGGGGCTGCCTCCTCCCCTGATCAGGTCTCTCTCCATCCACACTCATCTGTCCCCATTTCCTCGTAGCTCCTCTGCCCCTGGGCTGGCACCACCTCTTCTTTGGAAGAAGTCAAAGGCAAGAATTGCACGAAACCAGTGATGGCAAATCACCAGCAGCAGCGTCACTAATTGCAGAGATGTTATCACCACCTTCAGCAGTGCCTGCCTGTCTCTGCATCCTCGCACCTCTAGAAAATGGAACCCAGCAACATTTCCCAGTCCAAAAAATCCTAAGGCAGAGTCCTGTCTCTGTGAGAGATTTGCTTGGTGCCTCTGTGTGTGTGTGTGTGTGTGTGTGTGTTGCACACACGTGCCTATGGGTTTGAGTGTGTGTGTATTTTATGTGCGTGTGAACTTGTAGAGAAAACACATTTTGCAACAGACAAACGGGAATGAAATATTTCAAGAATGTCTCTTGAACAGAGTAATCTTGGGGAATTTGACAGCCAAGGTCACCAATGACTTTAGCTTCTTGTTTGCTCAGCGCAGAGCCAGGTCCGGGCTCCGCAGGGTCCCAGGGATGAGGAAGGTGGCCGGTCCCCAGGTCCCCAGCCGAGGACAGCTGGGTGTTCAGGGGTCTGTGTCCAAGAGCAGCAGTAGTTTCAGGACGTGGCTGGGACCCGGAGCTCCCACCTCACCCCCACAGCAGGAACCCTGCCCAGGGAGCGTCTCTCCTCCGAGTCCTGGTGTGACCTGCCGGGGCACGCTCCAGCTCCGGCATTCAGCAAAAGAAAAGAGGCAGGAAGAAAAAAAAGTCAGCTCCTCGTGATGTAGCCTCATAATTACCTGTTATTCTCATATCGAGGTAATTAACAATTAGGCAGCTGTCTGAATCACATGCAGAAGAACAATTATTTCGTTATTAATGGATTCTATTTAACAGGTCCTATTTTCCCAGATGTTTGGTTTTTTTTTTTTTTCCCCTTGTGCTCTCACGAATTATCCTAGCAATTAAACCTGCACCAGAAAGAGGGAGGAGTAGTCCTAATATTTACTGAACCTTGCAGAGCATCACATTTCTCAGCTTATGAACCTGTCACAAGTCATCGGGGGGCTCCGGCGGTGATGGGGAGCCCGTAACCCAACCCCCTCCGCTGTCACCTGCGCAGATCTGCCGGCTCTGCCCCGCCGCTGCCGGGGAGCTTATTCATTTCACGGGTACCGCCGCAGATAAAAGCTATTATTTACAGTCAGTTACATATTTCCGTTGGCAAACCTCCTCCCTTAAAGCGCAGGTTTGAAAACATCCCGCTCAGCAAACCGAAGCCACACGAGCTACATCCAGCCTGTCTCATGTGGGTGCTGTGTCGTCCCCCCCCCTCCCCGGTGTCCCCGGTGGTGCCGTGCTGGGTGTCACCCCTGGGGTGTGGGAAAAGCCCACCCGGGCCCTTCACCTTCATGTTCCCTCGAGGCACCCCGGGCTCTCCCCAGGGCTGCCGGCCGACCCTGGGAGCTGCGGGGAGGGGATGCTCTCCCCTTCCCCTGGCACCCTGCTTTGCTCCTGCACCTCCGTGCCCGTGCAAAGGGGCATGTTAATAACCCCTGAATGCTTAAAGCCCAGCAGCGGGGACAGCCCAGGTCCGACCCAGAGGTGGTTTTGGCTGTGCTACCCGGGGATCCACAGGGAAGGGACCTGCTGGGCTGCCCCAGGGACCCTGGGTGGGCACAGGAGCCACCAAGGGCCGGTGGGGCAAGTGGCAGGGTGGAGAGCAGCAGGCACAGGGGGGCTAATACCCTCTCCGGCGACAGTTTGATTTTGGTTTTCCCACCTTTTAAGTTTGTCTGGTGCTCTGAAGCAGAAGGATTTGACTCCCCCCCCAACCTTTGAGTTTGGTGGTCTTTTTGGGGGGAGTTTTTTGAGCTTTCCTTCACCAGTTTGTGAGCACGGACTGGTCCAGCTCTGGAGTTCGTGTTTTCAACAGAGAGCCAGGGCTGAGCCCTCGTGGCCGCCCTGCACAGGGCCAGGCACCTGCTCCGCTCCCGTTTGTTTTTTCCAGGCAGGGAGTTGGAGTTTTCACTGGAAAACAGGAACTTTACTGGACAGCAGCTGCTCCGAGGCGGTGAATCAGCTCGTCCCGCTGACGCCCAGCAGAGCTGTGCCAGCGCTGTGTGGTGCTCCCATCCCCAATGCCCCACGTCCTGGGGACCCCAATGTGACAGCACGTGCCACCGTCCCCACGGGCAGCCCCTGCGGTCCCAGGACCCATCCGGCAGCTGCGACCACCCGCAATGGCAGCAGCGAGGGGTGTGCGGCTGGTGCCCCGTCCCCGCCGCCGGCGCAGAGGTCAGCGGGCCACGACCAGGCGCGGATGGCTAATGCCTTTTGTCCCAAGCCTGACTTTTCCCCTCCTGGCGGGATTAGGATGGGATGACCAGGCAAGGAGGCCCCTAATCCTATTACCGGACCCTCGCGCAGCCCCGTCAGGCAGCCCTGGGAACCGGCCGCGCTGCGAGGCACCGGGGCAAGCGGGCGAGGAAATGGCCCGTGATGTGCTGCAAAACCAAGCGCAGACACCGTCCCGCTCGGCCCCATCTCCACCGGTTTTCCTAAAACCACTTTGCTCTGCGGAGCTCTGGGCACTGCTATGTGGGGGCAGCAGAAGTTGCACAGGCACCCCCCGACCCCTGCACCCCCCACCGGCGGGGCTCAGCCCCCCC
>JAOXJM010000007.1:2762881-2782137 GCA_026413425.1 Tringa solitaria
GGCGGGACTCGGGGCTTCGCCGCAAAGCGCTGGGCGACCGTCGGGGGCGGCCGGTCGGGGCTGGGGTAAAGAGCCCGAAAAGTGGCCGGAGATGCGGGGCGGAGCGGGGGAGCTGCCCGGCCCGGGGCTGGGGTGGGGGTGGGGGGGCCACAAGGCCTCCCCTCCGTCCCCCCCTTCCTCCCTCCCTCCCCGGTGCCGGGCGAGCAGCCTCCTCCGTAGCAGGAGTGTCCTGGGAGGATTTGGGGAAGGTCACCCAGCTCCACACCGGGCTGAGAGCCGTGCCTGGCCCCCAGCCCCTCGCAGCCGAAGTTTGTAGAAAGTTGTGCCCGGGCAGAGTGGTCCCCAGCCCCCCCATTCCATCCCCCGGGGGACACGTCGGGCGGGGGACGGAGCCCCGAGGGCAGGGGGGTGTCCCCCGGGGGGGTGGGGGGGGGCACAGGGCTCGGTAGCCATCCCCGGGGCGAAGTTTGGTTCTGGGGGTGACGGTGCGAAGCTGTGGCCGCTGAGTGTGAAAGTGCTCTGGCTGCACACGCGTGTGGCAAAACCGGTTACCGTGAAGAGCGAGCGGGACAGAGAAGGGGAAGAGCGAGCCGGGGTGGAAATCGGAAGCGATTCTGGGTACTTTCGGCAAGTTGCTGTGGTAACTGCGCAGAATTTGGCTCTGAGGGCCAGACAATGAAACCTTTACTCATAGCAAGTTGTGATGGGCGACTCATTTCGTTACTGGGTTAATGGCAACTAATGGGCCCTGGGGCGGATGGTTTTTTCCCAAATGGCATTTGTCACTCAGGGGCCTGATCTGGGGTTTCTCTCTGTCAGTCCTCCTGCTGGAGGAGAAGGCAGAGCCTCCCCTCAAGCCCACCCCGGGTTTATTTTTAGGTGAGCCTCTCGGCGCTGGGGCCATGTGGTCCCTGCCCGCCTCCATCCCCCTGCGGGTTGGGGGGGGGCCGGGTGCCGCTGCCCCCATCCCACCAGGTTTCCAGGAGGGATCTCAGCAAACTTCCCCTTGTCTGGGTGACACTAGGGGGGTGCAGCCCTCCCCTCTGCCCCCCGGGACCTGCCCTGTGGGTAACGCTCTCCTTCTTTTTGCAGGTTTACGGTGCACGCAGCTCGCCGAATCCTGCCTCAACGGGGGCAAGTGTGAAACTTTTCTCAACGGGACGGAGGTGTGCCAGTAAGTATGGAGGAGCCAGAGGATTTTTCATCTCCCCCGACCAAAGTATTGACATGCATGTTGACTTTGCTTTGAAGGCTCTGGATTTAATAGGGCAAGATGCGCTTTCTTTCCTTGAGTGGCAAGAATAACCTGCTTGTGTAGGAGTCGCCGCGAGTCTGGCAGGATCGGGCTTTGTTCCTAGCTGGGTGGAAAAACATGGGCAAAGGGCCATGTTTTGCTGGTGTTAACCTATGCAGACTGCCCTGCTGATGGAGCAGGAGGTAGGGCCAGCCCGCGGCGCTCGTTGGACCGTCGGGTGGGGAGGGAGGCTGTCTGTCTGTCTGTCTGTCTTCCAGCGACTCCCTCCTGGCCCTGAAGCGTTGCCTTTCAGTCCCTCACGCCCTGGGACTTCGTGTGTCCACTTACTGGTGTCCAGTGTATCTCCAGTAAACGTTCAAGAGGGGTTTCGTGGCGTGGCTCTGGCTGCTGGAGATGCCCCATTGATGCCCGTGGGTCTGGGGGGCATCGCCCGGGGCAGGTGGTGGAGCAGGACCACCTCCTCCCACGGCCCTGCCAATGCCGGTGCCAAGCTGTGGTGCAGCTCAGTATTCCTGGTGGGACCTGGCACCCGGGCAGGAGCTTTCTCCAAGCTGATTGTGGGGGAAACGGATGTATAAAGCGTTGGGACTCTTTGAAGGACCAACCGACCCACCGCAGCGATGGCCGATTCACTCCAGGCTCCCAGGGAACAATAACCAAGAGAAATGAATAAGACTCCAGCTCCCTTTTTAAAACTATTCCATAAAAGAAATGTGAATGGGCAAGGCTCTGTTTTCCGGCCAGATTTCCCCTCTGCCTGTTGAACGTGGCCCGAGCTGAGAGCAGGCGGGGAGACGTTCCCACCCACCCCAAATTTCCAAATAGGAAGTCCTCGGCGGAGGAACCTGAAGGCATTTCCAATCCCAACCTGTTGAATGGCAGTTTCCCTTGACAATGTGTGTTGCTTTTTGCAAATCCGCCTGGGTGCCGTTACTCTGCCCAGTAGCCGGGCACCTCCCGCCCCCTTCTCCAAGCTGAGCCCCCCAACCCTTTGGTGCAAATAAATCAGCAAATCAATCAGGCACATGAGCAATTTAATGGACAAAGGCTGGGTCCCTTTGTGAGCCACTAATGAATGCACGCCACTTTTTTTTGCACAGAAGCCCTTACCAACGCTTGACGCTCTAAATCTTGTTTTCTTTCATTCAAAGAGCGACAGCTGGGATTCGGTCGAAATTCGGCAGCTATTGTTAAGGGAGGCAGATTAATGCTGTGTGACTAATCATGTATGGCTTCCCAGAATGCCCAACCCTCCACCCCCTCCCCAACCTTACACCCCTCCTTTTCCTTGTGGTCATTCTTCCCTTTTTTTCTTAAGTCTCTGCAACTCCTGATTTACATTTCATGTGCAGATGGTGATGGAATCTAATTAGATCTGATGTGTGCGAGCTCTATTTGGAGGAGAAGCCTCGAAAGTAGGCTTGGGGTGGGTTTTGGGTTTGTTTTTTTTTAAGAGAAAAAGTTAACTTTAAGGAACTTCTTCCTTGCTAGCTGTGCGTAACTGCCTCTCTCTTGGCTGTAGACACCAGGGTGGCTTTGTGAGTGTGTGCAAGTTATTTTTGCAGGAAACCAAGGTGTGGTGTGCTCACAGTGTGTTAAAGCACTTGTCCCGTGCGGGTTGCGCTCCGTGGGCGATGGGGGCAGATATTAGAGGTCCTGCCAGACCGGAGGAGGTGCAGCTTTCCAAGGTATCTGATAGCAGCTCGCAAAATCCTGGGTTTTTTTTCTTTTTTTTTTTTTTTTCGCTTGTTTGAATATCTCTTTTACGAGGAGTTTTGCTTCCAAGCTTCTTAAACAAAGCGGAGCCAAGAACACAGATACCAGACGCAGAAAAGCTTGGCACTGCCCTTTGGCGCCTGCGTGAAATGCACCATTTTGGCTGCTGGCCACGTCTCCGCTCGGCCTGGCACTTAACAAAGTTTGGCCATAAAGCCCCATTGTGCCTCCCCCACAAATCCAATTAGAAAGTGGAGTGAAATAAATAGGGGACGAGGGAGACGCTGCTCCAGCGGACGAGCGCCCCGGCGTTTGTGGCGGGAGAGGGTTGGTTGGGTGACGCGAAGCCGCCTCCGATAACACCCAAAGCCCAGTTATCGGCCCCGTTACGGAAAGGGAATCGCCGGGGCGAGACGAGGAGCTTTCTCCGCCTCTATTATTTTACACCGATAGTTTGGAAAACTCCAGGTGCCTTATCTTGCTTGTCCCTTTGCCAGGCAGTCCCGGGGCACGCAGGGCTTTAATTGAATGGAGAGGACTGAGCGTTTGATCGGCTGGAGGGCTCGCGACAGAAGTGGCCTAATTAAGCCGCCTTTGGAGCTGCTTTCCATCTTGGCAGGGGCGGCCGGGTCCTTCGGTGCTGGAAGAGCGGCGGCAGAGTTTCGTGCATCGTGCCCGGGCTCCAACTGAAGGTGTTTCTGTCCCACGGGTGGCACTTGCAAGCAGATCTGGAGCTTTGGAAGATCCAGGCTGCGTTGGGCTCGGACACTGCGGTGTTCGGCGTGTGGTTTCACGGCACCGGGGAGCTGTGGCTTCCCAGAAAAGGCGCTCGCCCTTGACGAAGGCATTTTCCCAGGCAAAATGAGATGGTTTTCCAAAAGGACGTTTTGATTTCTAGTGATAGCTCCTAATTAGACTGTTGGGTAACCGTAGTTTTGACTGGCATCGCTGCAAACGAGCGGGGCTGATTTTAGATTGCTGTGCCATGTGACGGTTGTTCCCAGGACCTCCCTTGCTCCGCTAGTTAAAAGCAGATGGCATGAAAAGAGGGCTGAGCTTCAAAACCCCGCTCCACCAGCCTTTCACCATTAAAGTCAGAGGAGCTGTGGCTGGGTTTGTCATACTCTTGCCCGGAGAAGCCAAAGAGATGGCAAAGGGAAAGAATAAGTTAAATTAATCACTAGGCTTGCGCTGAAAAGGGGGAAAAGTCGGTTTGCTAAAGTACTTCCTCTGTTTATGAATCAGCGCGGCGTTGTAGTTCAGCCGGGGTGATGGCTCCTGAGCTGGTGCCCGTTGCCACCACCAGCTTCCACGGGCAGCGGGCCAGAAACCTTAGAAGAAACATTCAGAGGGGGGCCGTAGTGGGAAGAGATGATTATTTTAGCTCAAAATTCTTTCAGGAGACAACCAGGAAGACAGAGGAGCGATCTGAGCCCTGCAGCTCTCTGCGCCCTTCAAGTTATTCAACTGCTCAGTCATTGTTATCTCATTGTAAAGGGCGGAAGTTTCCTTCTGGTTTGGTTTTTCTCATGTGCTTTAACCCAACGTTATTTCCATGAAATAATAACAAAGAAAAAATGCAGTCTCCGTGCTGGAGAGGAAGAGGGTGGAGTGTTGAACAATCAACCAGAGGAAGCTCTTAAAGAAGTAGAGGAGCGGTGATTCAGCCATGTTGAGAACTCTTGATGGCTCTTTCGAGTCTGATCTCATTCTCGGAAAGAACAAGGTGGAAATGGGTAAGAGGGTAGATTAAAAATACAAAAGCGTCACCTGTTGTGGATTCCAGTAGAAGAGAAACTTAGCTGAGAAGCCCAGCTGGTGAGGTCACTAGGACAGCAGTGGGATTCTGCAGCTCTTTTCTAGAAGAATCCCTGTTTACATCTCTCCTCTCTACAAGGCGTCGTGATGGTTATCAGTTGTCTCAGGTGGTCCCAGTGACTCCTACTAACTTGCCTTGGGATTTTATTGGTTGGGCTGAGGTCTTTTTGCTTGATTTTTCTCATGGCTTGGTACTTGTGACGGCCAGAGGGTTGTACTGCGTTTGGGCAGGGTCCAACACAGATCATGTGCAGGAGGAGATATCTCGGCAGGTCCCTGCAGCACAGAGATGAGCAGGAGAGGTGGAGTGATGCCTGCTGAGATGAATTTGCTCAGGGGCTCCCCGGGATGCAGAGAGGGTGAGGTATTCACGGTGACCATCACCTGAGAACAGAGTGGCCAGGTACTTGCAGCTGTTAAATGTGTCATCCCATGGTGTGATGCAGTGCACAGGGCTCTGCTCCACAGACAGCTGCTGGATGTGACCTGCTTCATCATACAGGGTACGTTTTATTCCACAGAAACCTCTGACTTGCTGTCTTCCTGCCTGCTGGAAGCCACGATACATCCATTTGTATCTACATGCCCTGGTCTCACCTCCAAGGCTGTTACGGTTTATTGTATGTAGCATGAGGGAGACATGCTTTGTCATTGCAAGGCCACGCTATTCCCCAATTAAGGGCTTGGATAACATAATCAGCAGGCAGTTAGCAAGTTTTAAAATAACATTGTTTGGAAATTAACCTGCTCTTTCCAGGCCTGGAGGTGTGCTGACCCTCGTTTTGCTCGTGTTGGTAGGTGTCCCGAATGGTAACGGCCTGTGTACATGAGTGGAATGTGAAATTTATAGAGCATCAGTGTGTTTAACGAGGGAGTAGCCTCGGGGTGCAGTTACTGAGACCTGGTAAGCTCTGGATCTGGATGGAGACTTCTCCATGGTTAACGTGTTGCCAGACTCCAAGAGAAGGTTTTATCCCATGTGTTGGGGCTGCGGAGTAGAAGAGCCTTTAGGTTACAACTCAACCCCCCTTGAGAAGGCAGACCTTCAGTGGGGTCTGGGTTGAGTCCTGCCTCTGTCCCAGAGGCCAAAAAGGTGGTTGGGGTCCATCTGCTTCACTGCAGGTGGGTGGCTTTGTGTCCAGCCGGCTCCTGCTGCCACCTGGGAAGGGCAGCACCATGGGGTGCTTGTGCTGCTCACTCCCCACTGCCCAGGCCGATCTGGGGCTGACCTCCTGCAGCCCTTCACTTCAGGGACAAGGGTTAGAAAGACTGTCAAGGCTGAAGAGGTGAAGGTTTGGGGCGATTCCAGATGTTTTCCGAATGGTCTTTTCATCTCATTGCATGCCGATGGCACACAGCCCAGCGCCTGGAAGTGGCTGTGCCAAAATTCTGCGGGTCCCTGACATTGCCCTGCTGCATGGTGCCCTCATGAGCCTGGATTTGCTGGAGGGAAGAGGCATCCCAGCTTCTCCAGTCTACCTGTCCATGGAAGGGCTCCATCCTGCAGTGCCAGGCTCCTTGGGGTTGGCCTTAGTGGGTATCGGCAGTGATGGGTCGGTGTTACCACCATCCCGAGGACTGCTGGCCATGGACGTTGTGTTGGGCGCTCACCAGCCCAGGGCTCTGCTCATGCTTTGCTCTGGGGTAAAACTGCAGCTACTGGCGTTGGCCAAAGATCTGGAATGAGCAGTAGAAATGCTGCTCTGGTGTTGAGGGGGGAGTGTTGTGGTTTTGCTTCTGGGGTATCTGAGCTCGGAGGCATCCAGGAGCAGAGACATGAGGGTCAGAGCTGTGGTGTCTCCAGCGTCGGTGGGGTCTGATCAGGGGTGTAGAGCCAGGGCTCTGAAGGGCTTGGGAAGCCCCAGTTGGACCTAATAGCACAACTCTCTTCGCACATCTATCCCGAGTGATGGTGGGAAGTCTTTGCAGCACTCCCCTAGGTCTTAGTGACACCAGACCATGGCAGCTCCCATCTGCCTGCATGGAGAGCACCAGGACAATTAGAGATGCCCACCTTGGGACACCTCAGTCTTTACTTTGACATCTGAGGCTTGCTGGTAGAGCAGCTTGGCAACTGCTTCCAGGTGGCCATCTGGCCAAGGTGTGACGGTGCCCATTCAGACTTGTGCACCCTCTGCCTTCCCCAGTGCAGGGCAGCGCCTGGACCCATTGCAGCACCTCGGTCTACAGCTCTAGTGTGTATCTGGTGGATCTCATCTCACCTTCCCGTGTTGGCAGGTGGCCCACAGCAGGGGTCTGTGGTATGGGATGGTGTCAGGGTTTCCATGTACATCAAGTGAGGTCTACTCAGTGCCTCAGTTTCCCTCCGTGTGCTGTTGCATATCTGAGCATCAAAACCTGCCGTGGTGCGAGGTGGAGCAGCACGACCTGCCAGGCGTGTCCCAGCTCAGGGGGGTGAATTCGGCGATGGAGGTGCCTGTTGGGAAGTGCAGTGCTCGGTGTGAGAGGTGCAGGATCAGAACCACAGTTCAACCCCATACACGGGCTTTAGGGGGAAGAATCTGGCTGGGTCCTGGCGGGGACCCCAGCCCCAGGATGGAGCAGTGTCCTGCCCATGCACGGTGGGGTTCATCCCTGCTCGTGGCTGGTGATGTCCCACCTCTGTGTCTGCAGAGGGCCCTTGGGAGCAGGTGAGCGGAGGGTGCTCCCCTCGCACAGCAGTAATTAATGTCTGCTTCAAGCTTTCACCCGTCACGTCCTCCCCCTTCCCCCATGGCAGCCTGGAGTTAATATTGGAAAAGTCAGTTAAACAGTTAATGTTTAGGCCCTGGTTATTAGGCCCTTGCACATTTCCAGCAAAGGGAGCGGAGTTGCATTTTAATGGGAAACTTTCACGCTCAGTCAAGTCGCAAAAATTTATTTGCGCAGAAGTCATTTTCTTTTAACAAGTTTTCACCCTAATTCCCTTCCCCAAAATCTGAATTTAATGGTATTTATATGGGAAATGGATTTATTAAGTTTTAATGATGCTATAACGTTGCCCTTATTTAATAGAAGGGGCACCCTGCAGGCAAGCGGTGGTGGTGGTGGTGGATGGGCTGGGTGCCGGGAGCACCCAGGGGCTGGGGACCCTCTTGCTTTAGGCTTGGTCTAAAGTCAGAGAAGGTGAGAGCCGGGGGTTCCAGGCTTTGCTTGGACCTCCAGGGCTGGGCAGGATCAGCCCTAGACTGTCACAAAGGCTGCAGGGCTGAGCCTTGCCTCCCGATTCCTCCCCGTTCTCCTGGTGTGATGTGCCACCACCGGTGTCCACCGCAACTGTCCCCAAGAGGAGCAACCAAAGGAGGGTCTTCACTTTGTCAGCTGCTCATCCCACGTCCCTGTGCCGAGAGCACCTGCATCAGTGGGGCGATGGGGACCCCAAGGACCACACGTTCCCCCTTGGCATTGCTGCCTGGGGGGGGGTGCTGAGTGTTTGTGAGCGTGCAGTGATTTATTTTAAGATGGAAACTGTCTGCTGTGAGCGAGCAGCCCCACGGAGGAGAGCATGTCCCTGCTGCTCCCGCCCCACCGGTGCATCCTTGGGCAGGGGGGATGAGGAAAAGACCCTCCCAAAGGCACCGAGGGCCGGTTGACCCCTGGAATAGCTCCTCCTGGGGCAGGTGGAGGAATGTGGCTGTCGACAGCGGGATGTGCTCCCGCCCTCGCACCCGCTGCCCCCCGAGCCCCGCACACCGGCTTCGGGGCGGGCTGGGAGAGCGACCCGGTGGGGGAGCACCCACCCGGGAAAAGGGAGGGGGGCGGAGGTGGGGGGGGGCCTCTCCCCGGCCCCCAGCCCCTATTAAAATGTTAGACACAGACCTCCAAGTCAAAAGGCAGGGCGACAGACGGCCCTTTCACAGGGCCTGCTGCTCCCCACAAAAGGGGGGTTTCCAGGGGAGGGGGGCAGGAATGCGGGCTGCGGCCGGAGGGCAGAGCCGCCACCATTGTCCCCGCTCCCTCGGCGAGGGCGTCATGTTGACACAGGGATTTCTGCCGGCAAAAGGTGTCGGAGGCAGAGTCTTCCCGCCCTCCCTCGCCGTTTCCTTGGTTAAACTCGGCAGCAACAGAAATCCCGGGATACAGATCCTGGGAGCAGATACCCGTCTGCTCAGAGGTGCTTTGCATCCCTCAGGCCGTAGCCTCCAAGGGGGAGAGGGGTTGGTTTTTTTTTTTGTTGCTAAAAACTATTTTCAGGAGCTCTGCTTTGCTTGCAAAGGGAAACCAGCAGCTTCGTGGCTGTGAGGAGCTGGATCCATTGCTGTCCGGCCGTTGCCATCTTTCCTCACTCCCAATCTCACCGAAACAGCCCCAGCACGAATTGCTCTGGCTTTCGGGAGGGTTTGTGCCGCAGGGGCACCCGTGTGCTCTGCAAAAAAACCCCCCTTCTCCTCCTGTTTATAAATATCGGAGCTAAATATAGCTTGTTTAAACTCTTGGTGGCTGTTCAGATCCTAATCTCAAGTTTTATGTTCAGCGTTAGAAGAGTGGGATGGTGGGGTCACGCGTGTCCCGGGTGGGAGTTTTCCATATTTGGCTCTCGGGCAGCGCGGTGTTTAGCCAAAGCTTGGTTTGAGGGGGAAAAGGGAAAAAAAAAAAAAATAAGAGAGTTCATCATTGCTGAGTGAGACGGTGACACTGTGTGTGTGCCAGAGCTCCCGGGAGCCGGCGGAGTGAATTCGCCCTGCACGGGCAGCCAGTGTGGGCAGAGCGGGTGAAAATGGGCATTTACCCCAAAAGGGATAGGGAGAGTGGCCTCGGGCACCAGCAGTTCTGGGCTGGCAGGTGGCCTGGGGAGGTGGAAATCCCTTATCTCCCCCAAATTCTGACTTTTCCTTCTGCTGGTTTAAAAAATAAAACGGGTTTAAAGGGAAAATGCTTACAAAGGAAAAATTGAAGCAGGGAGGGGTTGCAGTGGGTGCTCTCGAGTGCCACAGCTGCTGGAAAAGAGGAGACAGGTAACTTAATGGTGTCTAACAGGGACACCGGTCACCCATGTGGGCACTTGCTTGAGGACCTGCCCCAAGACCCTCGTCCCTGCCCCACGAGCGGACGGTGGGACCGTTTGCTGGCCTCAGCCCAGGTTGTTCCCTGGGGATCCTCCTCTGGAAGCGCATCCTTCATGGTCACCCCATGAATGGGCTCCTCCAAGAGAAGGAGCAGGGAGTGGGATGAGCGGGGAGAGCAGGGCTCAGCGCAGGGCTCCCACAAACAATGGGGCCGTGCGGATTCACACCGGCAGAGGATATAAAAAAACATCAACTAGGGGGAAAAAAAAATAATAAAAATTCGTAGCAGCCATTGTTGAGGGTGGGAATGAGGCAAGTTTTGTCTTGGCCTCTTCCTTCGACATCTTTCATGTTTATTGTGAATGAAGCTCCATTGAAAGGCAGCTCCTTCCCAGGTAGCTGGTTACCACCCAGTGAATAGCCTGGCCACTTTGCTTAGTAATGGGATTATATTGTTTTTCATTACAATGGGAACTTTGATTCCCAAACTGTCCTGACTAATGTCTGCTTAAGAAACAAAGCCATTTTTTTCCTTCTCTCTCCTTCGCACTGGTAGGAGGAGTTTTTCCCCACTCCTGTCCATGAGTACATCCAGCTTTGGGAATTCCTTTAGTTTCTCTCCAGATGAAAGTCTGGGTCTTAAAATCTCAATTAGATGGCTTGGGCTAGGTCAAAAATGAAGTGGAACAAAAAAAACACATCAAAGACTTCGGATTGCAGTTTGCTTTTTTTTAATTAAACAAGACTGGAGATCTGCTCTTGCTTTATTAACCTGATGTCACTCGAAGTAACCTGCTGCTTTGCCAACCACCCTCCCTGTGTGAAACTCTGTTTTTTTCCCAGGCTGGTGTCCCGGTGTGTTTAATAAAGCAGGGCCTGGATGGGACTTCTTAAAAAAAAAAAAAAACAACACCAGTTTGGTCTAGAGCTGGGTTTTGGTGCTGGAAACCGCTTTGCGGCTGCCGGAGGTGTTTGTGGGGCTGCGCCGGCGCCGGGGAAGCACGGCAGGGCTGGTGAGAGTTTGGGGTGCATCACCCGGTCGGGGTGCCCCATATGGGCGAGGGGGGAGCTGGGCAGCTCTGCTTTGGCTCTCCTGGGAGCCGTGGTGAAGCCTTTGGTTCCCTGACGGAGGCGGGTGCCAGAAGCCACGGAGTGAAGCTCTAGGTTTGGTGCGGGGGAGCCCGGCCGTGCCCGCTGCTGGGAGAGGGATGGAGCAGCCCCCACCAGCTCCAGGCTGCCAGGGCAGGAGGGAGAATCCACAGCCCCATGGAGCTCAGGGCAGCGTCCAAAAGTGTTCCTCATCTTCCTTCTGCTGGCCCCGGGGGTGCCGTGCCACCCTGAGCAGGATGGTGGTGCCAGGGCAGGAGGTGGGAGCACAGCACAGGGTGCTGAGCTCTGCTTTCCCAGCAGGACCATTTTCCAGGGCTGTCTGCCGTCTCCTGGCTCCGGAACGTGCTTTGTGGGGTGTTTCTGAGGTGGGCTGATGCCACTGGGAGGCCATCCCATAGACAGTCATATGCACCTGTGATCTCCAGTGATCACAGAATTAGGTTTAGGTTGGAAGGGACCTTAAAGTTCATGTAGTTGCAACCCCCGGCGCTGGGCAGGGACACCTCCCACTAGACCAGCTTGCTCAAAGCATCATCCAACCTGGCCTTGAACATCTCCAGGGATGAGGCAGCTACAGCTTCTCTGGGATGGGCCAGTGTCCCACCATGCAGGAACACAGGAGGGGCTTGTGGGGAGGCAATGGCATAGGACTGAATGGAATGAGATGGAATGGGAAGATGGAATAAGAAGCAGATCTCTCAGCGAGACAGAGACATATCCCCGAGCACTGGCCCTTTCTCTGGTCGGATCAAAGCTTGGGGAGATCAGGGTTCCCCGGGCTGGCAGCGAGGAAACGTGTTCTTAGAGGGAAGGGTGTAACTTCAGGAGAAAGCTGGGGTGTTGCTTCCCGGCTGTGCCAGGCAGGGAGCCACTGGCACAACTGGAAAAGTGACTCCTGTGCGTGGAGGGCTGCTGGAAAACAAGCTTAATGCCCGGGGTCTGCAGCTGCTGGGGCTGCGCGGGGGAAGGTGTGAGAGGAGGCGGTTGTGGCTCCCGTCGGTGAGCCCCAGGGTGACGGTTACCCCGAGAGTGGGGGGTGACGATGGGGTAGGGTCGTGCCACCGCTGTGCGGCTGGGAGCAGCGTGCCGTGGCTGTGGTCTGTGTGCAGCTGGGGGGGGAGACTCTCCTGATGGTTCTTTCTCCTTCCCTCAGCTGCTGCCCGCAAACACGTGGGTGTCCTGCTCGCGCCTGGCCACTTGCTTTGCTCCACGGGGTCCAGACCGCACTGGCGTAGCTCTGTCAACGCACTGTGTTTTCTGCTGGAGAGGGCTCTGTGGGTGTGATGGTCCCTCGGTGGGGACCTTCTGCACCACGCAAGGTCACGGTTGGGGTTTCTGGACCACCTCTGTGTTGGGGTGGCTCTGCCGGGGACCCTGGGGTGCAGGGAGGGTGGCTCGTCTGGGACAGCTGCTGCGGGTCACGGGCTCCTGGCCCCATTAGTCTCAAGTACCCCCAAAACAGGGGTGGTGTGAAGACCTGCGCCCCCCCCCCCCCCCACCTTGGCTTTCCCACGGTGCTCGTACCTTGGGGAAAACAACGGCGGCCGTTTATGGTTCCAGCAGATGAGGGTGAGGAAGAGGTTATGTGATAGCAGCACAGATAAGAGGCAGCCTGGATGTGGGGCCAGCAGCTGGGATGGGGCTCCCCGCCAGCCCCGCATCCCCTCCCACACCGTGGGGCTGCCCCCCCAGACCTGTCCCCGCCGTGGGATGGGGACGGGGGACAGCCCCTGCGTGTCCAGTGACCGCGCTGCAGCTTACACCTGGTTTTCATTTTGCTTGTTGGTTTATTTTGTGCGTTTTAAGCCCGAGGTGGGTTTTGCCTCCAGCCCTGCCGCGGTCTCAGCCCTTGGGGAGAGCTCCCTGGGGCCTGGCGGGAGGGCAGTGGGTGGTGTGAGCGCGGCCGTTCTCAGCTGTGGGGTGATGCACGCTGAGCCCCCCCAACACACACATCCAGGGCATCCCCCGTGCATCCAGTGCCACCAAAACACCCCCCCACAGCCCCCGGGCTGGGCTTGTGCAGGGCTGACACCTCCCCAATTTGAACAAAGCCCCCGGTGCCACCGTGCGGGAGCCGTGGCGGGGTGGGGTGGGCTGGGGGAGCGCCTGGGTGTCATCTGTGGCGGCCATGGCAGATGGCAGCTTAGCGCAGAAAGGAAAACATTAGTCTTGGGTCAGAGGTCGCAGAAACATCTGCCTCGGGATGCTTTCAGTGCCCGCATTGCTGCGGAGGGACAAAACCTGTTGCTGGTGGCTCGGAGGAAAAAGCCTTGCGCGCCGGGAGCGAACAAAGGGCCGGCGGAGCCGCGCGCACGGAGCACCCGGCTTGGTGGCCACGGGGCTAGCGAGGGGCCGGGATGGGCACCCCGACCCTGCTGGTGGGGCGAGGGGGGTGCTGGAAGCCGCGGTGCCCGGGCGAGCACGTGGGTGGTGCAAAGCTGGGGCAGCGGCGTGGCAGCAGGGCTTGTTGTTGGCGCTCGGATATTTCGGCAGCTCATTCATGGTTTTGATTATACGATCTGCCGAGCTTTTTTTTTTTTTGTTGTTTTTTCTTTTTTTGTTTCTGGAGCCTTTGCTGGAACCACTGCAGCGTTGGGCCCTTCTTTGTAACTCGTTAAGGATGCGCAGCAGACACAACAAATGCACGTGCCCACGCTGAGCAGATCCAGATTTGGCCAGGGCTCGGCGCTGGGAACGGGGTGGGAATTTGGGGCCGCTGTTGCCGTTCCCAGGCCGTCCCCCGGGACTCGCTGTCTGACCTTGGACAAGGCCTTCTCCATCACCCTTCACATTGCCCATGAATCGTGCCGGAGATTTATGGGTCGGGAGCGCGGCGCGTTATTAATTGCACCTCCCCCCCCGCCCCCCCCCTCGCAGCAGTTTGTGCTCCGGGCGCGGGCGCTCGCTCGGGGCTGACGTGGAGGGGGAAGACACGTCGCAGCCCAGTGTCGTGGGAATCCAGCCCCCAGCCTCTGCCTGACCCCCCAAAACCAAAAAGCCACCAGGATGGAGGGGACCCCCAGACACTCAGGGGGTGTAAATCAGCGTGTTTGCACCTGCAAGGAGAACACGCAGCATCCCCATCCGCAGGGATGGGGACCAGCTGCTGCATCCCTGTCCTGCCTTCGGTGACAGCCCCAATCCCTTGATGAGGTCACATAGAGAATATCCTAGAAGTGAAAGGACTGTCCACCCTGACTTGCTCCGTGTGCCAGCGCAGTGCTGGGAGAGGGAGCATCGTGCATTGGAGCAGGGCCCGGCCATCGCCACGGGGTAGGGATGCCGTCACCTTCCGTCACCATCTGAAACGGCGGGGTGGGTCGCGGCTGGAGCATTTGGTGCCTCTTCAGGAGGTTAGTGAGTCCACGGAAACGTTTCTCAGCTGCGTGCTCTGGGGAGGGAGAGACACCGGTATTTTTAGCCGTTCCTGCCTGGGTCGGGAACGGGCCGTGCGTCACGCGTGGGACCGGGAGCGCGGCCACGCTGGCCGCTCCGGGGATTTCACAGAGGCTCCTCAGGATCCTGGGGAGCTTGGCCGCCTTTCTCTGCCTCGGAGCTGGTTTCTAATGGCCCTTCTGAGCTGTTTTGATCTTGGAGCACCCGCCCTGTCCTCTGCCTGCACATATAGCTATAATTAAAGCACAGCTTTAATGTCTCTTATGCTGATTTCCATAAGCTGCTTGGGGTTTGGTTTGGGTAGCCCTCGCTTGGGAAATGCCAAAGGAAAAACCACAGGGTGATCTTCACCTGGCTGTGCCCTCAGGGACGTCGCATCCTCCATGTCTGCTCACCTGGGAGCCCTGATGCCACCACCCGCTGGTATTTATTATTTTTTTTTACAGAAAATAAAGCTTTGCTCCCTGGGCTGAGCTTCAGGAGTGGTTTTAAGCCTCCGGAGAAGTAGGTGGACATATGATGAGGTGGCAGCATGGCTGGGAGCTGAACCTGGCTCTGCTGAATCCAGCCTTTCCAGACCTAGGAGAGCTGAAAAATAACTAAATCTTGATCTGGCCTTATTCTTCACCTGGTTTTTGATCTCTTGCTTTGCATGCGAGGCTTGTCTCCAGGCTTTCCTCTGCAGCCAGGACTCCAAAGCCGTTGCGGTCGTCGGGCTTTTAAGCGCAGCTCGAGAGTCTTTGGCTGTGAGTGAGCTCCGGGACCCGTGTGGGGAGGAAATTCATCCCATGGCTTCGCTCCGCAGCCGTGCTCTTCCCTGCCTCGCCTCAGACGTGCAAACGGGGGCAGGAACGGCATCGCTTCTGAGCAGAAGTGTCCGCAGATGATGCGGGAGGGGTGTGGAAGCCACCGGGTGCCAGCCTGCTCGTGGGCACATCCGTGTGGGAGCAGAGGAGCGTCTGGAGTCCTCATGTCCTGCTCTTCTGAGCAGCGATATCGCTATCGGGACAGAGACATCCCTGCCCTCAGAGGCCTTTTGCTCTCAAACCTTGGAAAGAGACTGAGATGACCTGAAAACCGTGGAAGGAGGCTGAGAGGGCTCCCTGAGCTGGGAGACGGCGTGGTGTGTGTGCGAGGGCTGTCCCCGTCCCTGCCACCCGGGTTGTGACCCGGGAATCGCCAGGCATTCCCAGTGGGTCTGTGCTGCCCAGATGCCAACCCTGTGTGATGCAAACTCCTCCGTGGGTCACAGGGAGTGCTTGCCGGATTTTAAGGGTGCCTGTGTTGTATTGCTTTTTTTTTTTCTTTTTTTTCCCCTCAAGAGTTGCTTCTCCAGCACTTCTCAGTGGCTGGAAATACCCCTCTGGCAGGGAGGAGACATGTGAGGTGTGAGCGTACCCCGGTCCCCCTGCCCTCCAGTGCCCATCGCTCAGCTCAGCCCCTCTGCCCGGGACAGACCCGTGCCCAGCCCTTCCCCGGCGCCTGCTGCAGCCTCCTCGCTCCTTGGGCTGATCGTGCCCATAAACCAGCTCTTAAAACAGACACATAGAAGGCCCTTTTAAAATAAAAAATCTGCAAACTCCATGAAAACTTGAGGGGTTTCCTGAAGCAAAAGCTTGGAAAGCACCTGGGCAGCCCAGCCTGGGCACTGCCAGTGGCCCCAAACACCTCTGTGCCTTCAGGCAGGGGCTCCCCTGTTCCCCAGGGGAGTTCCTCCAATCACTAATTAACCTCTTGGCTAATAACCGTGCCCAGCCTCGGGCTGGGCTCTGCTCCGGCTTCCCGTCCCTGAGCTCAAACCACCGCTTGCCTGCTCTGAAATTGGAAACGGTCCGAAAACTAATGGGGTGGGAGGGCTTTCGTCTCCGCGCCCCTCGTCCTGGCCTCATTGGAGCCCCGGGATGGTGCGGGAGCCCCAACCTCAACCGTCCCCCAGGGATGCAGAGCATCCTCTCCCGGTGCCGGCTGCCCACGGCCAGAGCCCGCACCGCGGCCGTTCCCGCGCACTCGCTGTTTCCCGCGCAGCCCCCGGGGCTCTTTGTCCAGCATCAAACTTTTTTTTTTTTTAAACTTATTCCTTTTTGTTGGATATTTTTTTTTCCGCCTTTTTCTCCCATTGGAGCACCTCGTGACGCTTCCCTGTCCCCCAGCCGCCGCCAGAGCCCGGTGGATTGTTTTAAGATAAAAAAAGCGTGTGTTGGTGCGGGGAGGCCGGAGGGTTTGGTGGCGGCGATGGTGGGGGAGGACGAGGGGACGGGGCAGAGCGGTGCTTTTAACAGATGACTGCACACTTGAGCGGTTTGCCAGCGGCGTGCCTTCGCCGGCCGCCCGGGCCCCCGCACAATGGCCCCTTCTCAGCCCTCGCATTCCCCCACGCGGGGCCGCGGCGCAGCCACCCAGAAGCGCCCTCGTCGCCCCACGGCCGCGGCGCCCCGGGCTCGGAGCCGCCGGCGAGCCGGGCATGGACCGCGGGCGCCGGCAGCTGCTCTGCCTCATTAGGATGCACACCTGCTCCCCGCCGCCCTTTGTGTGCCGAGCAGATGCCCTGATTTATTATTATACACATTTTCTTTTTCATTTGGCCTGGATAATGCCGTCTCATTAACTCAAAATGTCTCCGAATCCTGACAAATTCTCACACAATCCCCAACAATGAAATCAGAATTGGGTTAAAAAAAAAAAAAAAAAAAAAAGTAAAAAAAAAAAAGTAGGGGAAGAGGAGAAGGGGCAGAAACGTGGTCCTGCCGCCGGCACGGCGCGGCAAAGCGCGGCGGCTCTGGGTTGAGGCCGGCTGAGGGTGGGGGTTTGCTGGCTCTGCTTCGCTGGAGGAGCCCCACGTTCTTGTTTTGGGGTTCGCAGGCTGGTGGGGGTTGCGGGTGGGTGCTCTGCTCTGCAGTTGCGGGGTGCGGCGTCCCCCCATGCTCACCCCATGGGGACGGTGTGCTGCAGGAGCCTTGGAGGCCATCATGAGGCTCGGTCCCATCAGCTCGGGTGGCAACGGTGCGAGCACATGGGGGGTGCCCCGAGCCCCAACCTGCCAAAGCACAGCGGGGAGCACAGTTCCCCACTGCCCAGGTGCTGTCGTCTTCTCCAACCATCACTTCCAGCGGTGGTTGCGTTACCCTGAGCTCACGACGGTGCATGAAACCACCCCCAGGTTTATTTCTGCTCTCGAGGACTCTGAGAGCAGCCCAGCGGGAGCTGAGCGTGGCGTGTCCTGCTCTGCTGCGGTGGCATTGCCGTGGTGGTGTGGGATAGCAGCGTGCCAGCGGCGTCTTGCTCCTCCGTCTCGCTTGGCACAGCCCAGCCAGGGCAGAAGATCCCCCTTTGGAAGGGGTGTAATGTGAGCGGAGCTGGTTGGGGACAAAACACTTGGCATCTCACGTCACAGAGGGGATACAAGAGATGCCGTGCCGGGAGGGTTTGTGCTGAAGGGCCTCATCCCCAGGATCTTTTGATGTCAGGTTCCCTTGGTGGCTCTCTGCACAGCTTTGCTCCGTCCTCCCTTTCCTGGGGGGCAGCTCCCCGCTCTGTAAGGTCCTTTGCTGCTCCGTGTCCTGCCCAGCTTCACCAGGGTTTGCCCTCGTGGCACATCCCCATCAGCTGCCCTGGTCCTGCAGCAGGCAGTTGGTCCAGCCCCATCAGCCACCAGTGACAGATGGTAGAGCCCGTAGCTGCATTGGGGAGGGTCTTTTCTCTGGGCCCCCACGCAGAGGGGACACAGCAGCCAGGGCCACTCGTCCCTCCTTGCACAGGGTTTGTCTCTGGGGAAGATCTCGGTGGGCTGCAAGGAGCAGGAACGTGTCCCACCTTGGTCCTATTTGAATGATTTCTTAGGAAGGATTGAGGATGAAAATGGCCCCGGTGGAGCAGGGACACAGGGCTGTCCCCATGCTGCTTGACCCCATGGGTTTCCTCTCCCTGGGGGTCTATAGGTGCCCTGGGTTGGGTGCAAGTATTGGGGTGCCCCTCCTGGCTCCACCACATCCCCCTTTGTGCCTTGGGGCCCTCTTCAGTGAGGAGTTGGGGGGAGGAAAAACCTCATTGCGATGAGAAGCAGGACGTCAGCGCTGGAGGCTGCGGTTTTGCAAGTCGGTGCAGGCCCCTGGATGGGGGACGCCTTTGTTCCCGGCGCCTCTTTCATCTTCCTCTTCTCAGCCCAGAGCGGCCAGGGCAGAGCCGGTGCCATCGCCAAACCCGACGTGCCGGGATGCGGTGCGGGATCAGGACTTGGGGGGGGGGGGGATTGTTCCCAGAGCTGGTCCCTGGGGTGGCCGGGTGCCCCGGCAGCTCCTGGGGGTCCCGTCCCGCTGACGGGGTGTCTCGTCCCTCCAGGTGTAGCGGTGCCTACGTGGGCGAGCGGTGCCAGCTGCCCAACCCCTGCCTCAGCTCCCCCTGCAAGAACGCCGGTACCTGCACCCCGGTGGTGCGCGGCAGCACCGTGGACTACACCTGCGCCTGCCGCCTGGGCTTCACCGACGAGCTCTGCCTGACGCCCCGCGACAACGTCTGCCTCAGCAACCCCTGCCGCAACGGGGGTACCTGCGACCTCCTCACCCTCAGCGAGTACAAGTGCCGCTGCCCCCCGGGCTGGTCAGGTGAGGGTGGTGACGTGGGGACACGGTGACCGGGACAGCCGGTGAGAGGGGTTACTCCTGGAAAAACCCCCGTGGATGGAGATGTGGCACTTCGGATTTTGGCTTCCTCCCGTTCTGGGGGAAAAGAGGGGGGGGTCTGTACACCTGAGCAGGGGCTTGGGAGGGTCCCAGGCTGGGTGAGCTGCAAGCCTCCAGCACGGGAGAGGGTTTTACTTGGGGGGAGAGGTGGGAGGAATTAGTTGTACCCCCTGTGAATACAGTCCCAGAACTGGGTCTGTGCTTTGGCGCAAAGAGGGATGGAGCACCTCTGCTGTGAAGACAGGCTGAGAGAGCTGGGGTTGTTCAGCCTGGAGAAGA
>JAOXJM010000007.1:2790904-2842778 GCA_026413425.1 Tringa solitaria
GGCTGCCCAGGGAGGGTGTGGAGTCCCCTTCTCTGGAGATCTTCAAGACCTGCCTTGATGCAGTCCTGAGTGACGTGCTCTGGGCAACCCTGCTTCAGCAGGGGAGTTGGACTGGATGATCTCCAGAGGTCCCTTCCAACTCTGACAATTCTGTGATCCGTGATCCCACTTGCTGCAGGTTTTGCACCCTCCAGCACCTCCCTGTTTGTTCAGGAGGGCGACCCCGGCTCAGGCCGAAATCAAAGGGGGGTGTCTGGCGCGGCGAATTCGACTCCCGCTGCGCCCACTCCCATGGGTATCGGGTTCCCGCCTCGTCCGACTGGTTTGTTTGATCGCTGCTGGAGATGGCGGAGGGCTTTGATGGGAGCAGCCCCCGCCTCTCCCCGCTCGAGCAGCCCCTTGTCCTTCTGCCCTCCCGGGAGCCGCAATAAAGCCTGGCTTTGTCGGCCGCGGCAGGTAGGGTTACAGGCTGAAACCGGCTCCCTTCGCTAGTCCCTCCTGGACCAAAGGAGCCCGGGGCACGGCCTCTTCCCAGTCACGTTTAATCCAGCCAGGCCGGCGATGCAGGGCTGTGAAGTCACCCTACCCGGAGGGCAGCCCGCTCCTATGTGGCCGGCACACGCGTGACCGGAGATTCGAGCCTTTGGCAGCCGTTCCCCGGGTGGCTGGAGGGGGACCTGGCCCCCTGGGTGTCCCCCCGAGGAGGCGGCGCACACCCACCGAGCATCCCATGGGGTAACGTTTCCTCACACGCACCCCCCTCCTTTCCCCAGGGCGAATGTGCAACATCAACATCGACGAGTGCTCCAGCAACCCCTGCCACAACGGGGGCACGTGCAAGGATGGCATCAACGGCTTCACCTGCCTCTGCCCCGAGGGCTTCCACGACCCCAAGTGCCTCTCCGAAGTGAACGAGTGTAACAGCAACCCCTGCATCCACGGGAAATGCCACGACGGGCTCAACGGGTAGGCTGGAGGGCACGGGGGGCTGCTGGGACCAAAGGGCCACCCAGAAAAGTCGAGGGTAGAGGCAGGGTGAGCAGCCATCCCCCCTGTGCCACGTCTTGTCCATGCCCTGTGATAGTGGTGAGGGATGTTTCAGTGCAAGGGCACCATCATGAGCCGGGGTTCGGTGGGTAAACGATGGCTGGTGTAGCCAGGAGGGCCAGGTCAGCCCAGATCCTGTGTTTTACGCCCCAATTTTTCCCCAAAGCTACAGATGTGACTGTGACCCAGGCTGGAGCGGGACAAACTGCGACATTAACAATAACGAGTGTGAATCCAATCCCTGCATGAACGGTGGCACCTGCAAGGACATGACCAGCGGCTACATCTGCACCTGCAGGGAGGGCTTCAGTGGTACGGGCACATCCAGGGAGGCTGGGGCCTGGGTGGGAGCTGCGGGTGGGCGCCCCGTGGTGCTAGATGAGCTGGAGGCTTTGCTGTGGGGCTGGTGGAGACCTCGGGTCTGGTTGGGAGATGTGGCCGTGCAGCCAGCCTGGGGACCTTCAGCAGAGTTTGGGTGCCCGTGGCTGGAGCTGAGAGCAGGAGGCTCTTCCAGGGTGATGGGTGGGCCATTGTCACCACATCCCCACTGTACCCCCAGCCCCCTCCCACCAGCACACCTCCATCACAGCCGCTTTTATCCATTTTTCTTAACCCAGGACCCAACTGCCAGACCAATATCAACGAATGCGCTTCCAACCCCTGCCTGAACCAGGGCACGTGCATCGATGATGTCGCCGGCTACACCTGCAACTGTCTCCTGCCCTACACAGGTGAGGGGGAGCCCCCTGTGCCCCCCATGCCCTCGCTGAGGCTCTGTGGGGCTGCTGCTTGGGGTGTGACAGCAAATCGGTCCCTCTGCCCGTGCAGCACCGAGCGCGGAGGCTTCCCTTGCACTGCCCTGCCATGGGGCTACCCATGGCCGTGGCTCCACCTCCCCCTGCCACGGCGCAGCTGGAGGAAATCTGGAGGAACTTGGGGAAGCAGCCAGCTAGGAGCTTCCTCCCTCCTTCTCCTCCTCCTCCTCCTCCTCCTCCTCCTCCTGGAGGGCACCGAGGCGGTGGCTCGGCCGCAGCCCGCACCAGGTGGCCGCCCCATTCACACCCCACCGCCCTGGGGGGTCGGCGCTGCTGGTGGCCCCTTTCTCCTGCCGTGATGCTCGTGTTGGAACAAGCGAGCTGAGGCCGAGGGGCCGGGGGGGATTCTGCTGAGCCAATTCCTGTTTGCCGGCCTCCCGCTTCCGCTCGCGCAGAGCGGCAGCCGGTGCACAATTGCAGGAAGCCGTGAGCCGTTTCCTGCCCTCGGCAGTGGCCATAGAAACCCCTGGAAGGGGGGGACGGGGACGGGGCAGGCGGGGAGGGGAAGGCTCTGGAAAATAGCAAAGGCCAGTTCGGGAGATACTGGCTGACAGGGAAGATAAGGGTTCGGAGGGAACGTGTCCCTCGGCTGGACATAAACAGGAAAAGCGGCTGAGAGGGACAAGGGGGGAGCACAAGGGGGGGGGAAGGACACCCCGAGCGGTGGTTCCCTGCCAAAGGAAGTGTGCAGCGCTTTAATGGAGCCCAGATTGCCTGGGTTTAAAGGCTCTATGGGGGGCCTGGAGCCATGGGGGTCCAGGGGTGGAGCAGAGAGCCCCAACTGCACTGCCCCAGGGCAGTGGGGAAGCCCAGAGCTTCCCCAGGGCTGACAGCAGCCCAGGGCAGGGGACGGGGGTAGTGGGGTCTTGGGTCACCCATCTTTTTGGAGGGGGTGTGAGGGGGTGCTTGTGCCTGTGCAGGAGCCACCTGCGAGGACGTGCTGGCCCCCTGCGCTGGCAGCCCCTGCAAGAACGGCGGCGAGTGCCAGGAGTCGGAAGACTACGAGAGCTTCTCCTGCAGTTGCCCCTCCGGCTGGCAAGGTAGGGGCATGGCCCGTCTGGGGGTTCAGCACACCCCAATCTCCTCGGCTGCTCGGGGAGTGGAAGATGGAGGGGAGGGAGGGAGCGTGGCTGGAGAGCAGCGGGCAAGTGGCCTTGTGGACCTGCCCCACAGCTCAGCCGGGTGGATGGGACGTGGCCATCACCCTCACCCCTTGGCCGGCGAGGGTGGTTGACTGTGAGGGCTCCCGCTCTGGTGCGAGCGGTGCCCAAGATGTCTTCATCATCCCCTGGGGCTTTCACCAGCACCTCCAGCCCATGTGGTCCCTCTCCTTCTCTGTCCCGCAGGTCAGACCTGTGAGATTGACATCAACGAGTGCGTGAAGAGCCCCTGCCGCAATGGGGCCACCTGCCAGAACACCAACGGGAGCTACCGCTGCGCCTGCAGGACCGGCTTCACCGGCCGCAACTGCGACACCGACATCGATGACTGCAAGCCCAGTAAGAGCCGGGGCCGCTCTGCAGACCACGCTCAGCCTGGCCCCAGCCATCAGCTCCATTGCCCCTCCTGGGGCTGGGGTTCTCCTCCCCATGCATGGCCTGGGCTATGCTGCAAGCCCCTCCTTGGGCTTCTGGGCCACCTCGAGCGTGTGTTTTTTGAGCTGCATCAGTCCAAGGCGGGACAGGAGCTGGCAGGAGGGAGGCTGGAAGGGCAGAGTGATACGCGGGCAATGAGCAAATGTGTCCCATGTGCCCTTCTTGTGCCCAGTCCCTTGGTGGGACTGGTCCATGGGCTCTGTCTTATCCCTCTATGCGGCCAGAGGACATAGAATCACCATAGAATGGTTTGGGTTGGAAGGGACCATCCAATTCCAAGCCCCTGCCCTGGGCAGGACCACCTCCCATCAGACCAGGTTGCTCAAAGCCCTGTCCAACGTGGCCTTGAACCCCTCCAGGGAAGGGGCATCCATAACTTCTCTGGCCAACCTGTTGAGAATGTGTGGGGACATGTTCACACGTGTGGGGACAGCACTGTGGGGCAGCTCCCGGGCAGGACTGCTGCCCCAGGGCTGGACCTGTTGCATCTTCACATGCACGTCCCTCCCCCCCCAGATCCATGCCACAACGGTGGCTCCTGCTCCGATGGCGTCGGCACGTTCTTCTGCGAGTGCCTGGCTGGTTTCCGCGGGCCCAAGTGCGAGGAGGACATCAATGAGTGTGCCAGCAACCCCTGCAAGAACGGCGCCAACTGCACTGACTGCGTCAACAGCTACACCTGCACCTGCCCCTCCGGCTTCAGCGGCATCCACTGCGAGAACAACACGCCTGACTGCACCGAGAGGTACAGCCCGGTGTGGGCACAGCCTTTGTCGGGGCTGGAGCGAGGGGCTGAGGTCCCCGTGCTGCCCCAGAACCCTGGGCCAGTTTGTGGGGGGCTTCGGCACGGAGCACGACCGGCGGTGACTCACTGGGACGTGATGTCTGTGTTCCCAGCTCCTGCTTCAACGGTGGGACCTGCGTGGATGGCATCAACACCTTCACCTGCCTCTGTCCGCCCGGCTTCACGGGCAGCTACTGCGAGCATGACATTAACGAGTGCGACTCCAAGCCGTGCCTGAACGGGGGCACGTGTCAGGACAGCTACGGGACGTACAAGTGCACTTGTCCCCAGGGATACACCGGGCTCAACTGCCAGGTAGAGGAGCCTTGGGCTGGCGGCCGTTGACCCCGGTGTCCGTCCGTACACGCCGGCTGCGGGGATTTGGGGTGTCGCTGCAGTCTCTCCACTCCTGCGGGAGCCCTCTTGGGTCCTGACCCCCATCTTTTTGCTCTGCTCCCCCCAGAACCTGGTGCGTTGGTGCGACTCCTCTCCCTGCAAAAACGGAGGCAAGTGCTGGCAGACCAACAACCTGTACCGCTGCGAGTGCAACAGCGGATGGACAGGGCTCTACTGCGACGTCCCCAGTGTCTCCTGCGAGGTGGCTGCTAAACAGCAAGGTCAGTCCCTGCCATGCGATCGGCCTCACAGGGCCAGGGTGGGGTCCCCTGGTGCCCCCCGTGCTGGGCTGTGAGCAGGGACTTGGTCAGTTCTCTCGGTGAGGATCTTGGGCACAAACAGAGTGACCTCAAGGATGGCTGTAACATGCACACACCCCCCCCGAGGCTGCAGTCCTGGCTTTAATTCCTGGTGGGTGGGACGTGGCCGTGTGGTGTATGGGTGTCACCGAGGTCCCCACATCTCACTCTGCTCTCCCCGGCAGGTATCGATGTAGCGCATCTCTGCAGGAATTCGGGGCTGTGCGTGGACACTGGCAATACCCACTTCTGCCGCTGCCAGGCTGGTTACACCGGCAGCTACTGCGAGGAGCAGGTGGACGAGTGTTCCCCCAACCCCTGCCAGAACGGAGCCACCTGCACGGACTACCTGGGGGGCTACTCCTGTGAGGTGGGTGCCGCGGGGGGCAGAGATGTGTGGGGAGAAAGCACCGGTTACAGCCTTTCTGCTGCCCAAGGAGCTGCCACAGCACCAGGCTGGCTTGGTGCCCCTCTACCGAGTTGAAGGCTGCGCTCCTGCAGCCGTGTGGGAATTGAGTGGACCTCTCTGATAGTTCCCCTCTTCCCTCCTCTCAGTGCGTGGCTGGTTATCATGGAGTTAACTGCTCGGAGGAGATCAATGAGTGCTTGTCCCACCCATGCCAGAATGGAGGAACCTGCATCGATCTCATCAATACCTACAAATGCTCCTGCCCCAGAGGAACTCAAGGTAAATTAATTCCCCAGGCTGGGGCATTAGTGGGTTGAGTGCAGATATCCTCGGTATCTGCTCATTAGCTGCTCGGGCTAGCAGAAGCAAATGCAGCAGTAGAGGTTTGTGGTTGCTCGCGAGCTTAGCCGTCAAGGCCACGCAACCTTGGGCGCAAGCCGCGCGGTGCTGCGTGCCTCCTGCCAGAGCGGCGGCTCAGACTGCCATTGAGTTGGCCAGGCTCAGCCCCTTCGCAGGGACGGTTGACACAAGGGACCACCGGGCCCCCCGATACTGTTTGATGAGCTGTGTGGGTTGTTCCCCCATCTCTCTAGGGGTGCACTGTGAGATCAATGTGGATGACTGCAGCCCTTTCTTTGATCCCGTCACCCTGGGGCCCAAGTGCTTTAACAATGGCAAGTGCACGGATCGGGTAGGTGGCTACAGCTGCATCTGCCCCCCTGGCTTTGTAGGGGAGCGCTGCGAGGGAGACGTCAACGAGTGCCTGTCCAACCCCTGCGACGCCCGCGGCACCCAGAACTGCGTGCAGCGGGTCAACGACTACAAATGCGAGTGCCGACCGGGCTACACGGGTGAGCGCTGCATTCCCCCAGCCACCCCGAGCACCTCGCACCCCCTTCCTCTGCTCCTCACGCCCTCCTCTCCCTCGGCAGGCCGGCGCTGCGACACCGTGGTGGACGGCTGTAAAGGCAAACCCTGCAGGAACGGTGGAACGTGCGCGGTTGCCAGCAACACCGGCCGTGGCTTCATCTGCAAATGCCCCCCGGTAGGTACCTGTTGCTCTCCAGCTCTGAGCGTGGGATGTTGCCCTGCAAGTCAAAGGGCCAGTTTAGCCCCTGAGGCTTCCCCAGGGGTAGACATGGAGGGGAAGATGCTCTGCTGTGGGTGTTCGCTGGGGGGAGGTGTATCCATACATCCATACCCTCCTCACTTGCAAGGAGATCGGGTTAGGGCCAGGGAGAAGGAGGTGGCTCAGCCCTGCAGGTACGACACACAGCTCTGTAGGACACACTCTTCCCTGGTTGACCATTATTTGCACCACGGGAAGGTAGAGCAGGCAGCTATGGAGAAGAGCTCCCTTCATCTTGAGGGGGATGCTCTAGTTGGGTTTACGTTCTCGCCCATCATAAATTTCAGAGGACGTGCCAGAGCCGTGCCCTAGGCACATCGATCTGATTCGCTGGGTTTGTGCCGAGTTTCCCAGAACACACGTGTGCGTTAGGCTGCTCGTCGGGCAGCGACAGTGGTTCTGACTCTCTCCTGGCTGTCACCTCCCCAGGGCTTCGTGGGTGCCACCTGCGAGAACGACTCCCGCACCTGTGGGAACCTCCACTGCCTGAATGGTGGCACCTGCATCTCCATCCACAAGAGCTCCAAGTGCATGTGCGCGCCGGCCTTCACGGGTCCCGAGTGCCAGTACCCGGCCAGCAGCCCCTGCACATCCACCACCTGCTACAACGGGGGCACCTGCGAGTTCTTCAGCGACGCCTCCCCCTACTACCGCTGCAACTGCCCCGCCAACTTCAACGGCCTCAACTGCCACATCCTCGACTTCGATTTCCAGGGTGGGATCGGGAAGGACATCGTCCCACCCAAAATCGAGGAGAAGTGCGAGATCGCCGTTTGCGCGGGGTACGCCGGCAACAAGATCTGCGATGGGAAATGCAACAACCATGCCTGCGGCTGGGACGGGGGCGACTGCTCCCTCAACTTCAACGACCCCTGGAAGAACTGCTCCCAGTCCCTGCAGTGCTGGAAGTACTTCAACGACGGCAAGTGCGACTCTCAGTGCAATAACGCTGGCTGCCTCTACGATGGATTTGACTGCCAGAAGTACGAAGGGCAGTGCAAGTAAGTGACTTGCTCATTGACCCTCTTCTTTTAAAGCCATCACCTCTATTCTCATCATCTTGGGGGTATTTTCTGGTTACATCTGTTAAATCTCCTAAGCGCAGGCCTGTTTGTTCACTCTCTACGTTCTGTTCTGCTGCCCATGGGGCTGCAGCTCAAGCAGCCACACTTCCCTGTGGTCCTACTGAGTTTATATACACTTGGAAGCTCTCTGGGTTTGGCTCATTCCAGATGGCTTCCCCGTGCTTGCTTGTATCACGCCACAGAAGTGAATTCTCCAGCTCACAGAAGTAACACAGTGAGTTTCAGTGTAGGGAGACCCCAGATGGAAGAGCAGCCATAAAGCATGATGATGTTAACATCCAGGCATTTGCCAAACATTGTCTTTGGCAACAGCAGGAACTTAATCCCAGATTCCTGGATGAACTCTGGTCTCAATAACTATTCTGTGTCCCCGTGTCTTCTCTGAGTCACAGTAATTTGTCCCTTTTCCTGGCATCTGAGTTGCAACTTACAATTTAACAGCTGCTGTCGTTCACCTGCAGAGGTGACTGTTTCACAGCACGGCATGGAACAGCTGCCTTCTCTGTAAACTGGCTTTAGGGTTTGGATGAAGAAAAATTACACAAAAAAGAGGTCCTCGTGGACCACCGCTTATTTTCTCAGCAGATGGGTGATATGCACCGCACTTGGTCTAATTCATTTTCCTGCCTTTCTTTTTCTTCTGCCCAGCCCCCTGTACGACCAGTACTGCAAAGATCACTTCTCAGATGGTCACTGTGACCAGGGCTGCAATAATTTTGAGTGCGAATGGGATGGTCTGGACTGCGCAAACAACATGCCGGAGAAGCTTGCGGATGGCACGCTGGTGGTGGTGGTCCTCATCACTCCCGAGAACCTGAAGAACAACTCCTTCAACTTCCTGCGGGAGCTGAGCCGCGTGCTGCACACCAACGTGGTCTTCAAGAAGAACCCCAAGGGAGAGTATATGATCTTCCCATACTACGGCAATGAGGAGGAGCTGAAAAAACATTACATCAAGAGGTCAACAGAGGACTGGTCAGATATGTCCAGTGCGGTCATCAACAAAGTAAAGAGCAGCCTCTACTCCAGGGCTGGCCGAAGGCAGAAGAGAGAGCTCGATCAGATGGACATCAGAGGGTAAGGGGGACCAATGGGCTCCTTTCTCACCGAGCAGCAGTTGTTTTCTGTGTTGATAATAGTAACACACTATAAAGGGAAGGATGTAGGCCAGATAATTGTATTTAGACGTTGCTTTCTGTGTGAATAGAAACCGGATTTTGCTCTCATGTGGGAAAAGCGAGTGATCGCTCAGGAATCCCTGATACAATGCTGCGCCGACTCTCACGATTGAAGGAGTCCTGTGTATTGTTGGGAGCCGGGGCTGGGCTGGGTGGGACCTGGAAGCAGAGGTTGGCCTGACCGACTGTCTGACTTCAGGAAGTCATTAAGTTAAGCCTCAGTTTCTCCCTGGGAAATGCTTTCTAGAGCTTTGTTGTAAAACTCAATTACTGCAAACTGTGTTTGGAGATCTTTGGCATAAACATATAGATCTAACCTTCTCCCTCTCTGCGGGCTCAATCAAAAGCCACCGAAAGCAAAGGAGTTAGAGCAGCGAAACAGATGTGAAAAGATCTGAAGGCTCCCAAACAGCATGAGTTAAGATACTGTAGTTTCTGGGCAATTTTAAAATATTGTGAAGCAGAGACTCCCTTCCGTTCCTGCAGATAAAGAGTTAGATTTCACAGTATTCATTGAGGCAAATCCAATAGACCATGAGTGCCAGCTGCAGGGCTTGGGCCACAGGGAAGCAAGGAGATGGGGTCCCACCTTCCGATTCCCACTGGTGGGGGGGCTGAGGAGGGAAGGGAGAGACAGGGCTGCTCTGTCTCCTCAGCGTGGTCATCTCTCCCTGCTTCTCATTGACTCTCCTCTCGCACAGATCCATCGTCTACTTGGAAATTGATAACCGCCAGTGCATCCAGTCGTCTTCCCAGTGCTTCCAGAGCGCAACCGATGTGGCGGCTTTCCTGGGTGCCTTGGCCTCCCTCGGCAACCTGAACATACCCTACAAAATAGAAGCTGTTAAAAGTGAGTACGGCTGGTCAGCTGGGGAGGAGAGACAGCCAAAACTTTGCAGCCTTATCCATGTTTAGTTGTCTGTCAGCTGGCTGCATTTGAACACAGTCTGGTTTTAATAACCTTGCATCTTTTTTTTTTCCCCCCCCTTTAAGTCTGTTCTTAAAAAAAATTGCAAAAGCAGTTTATTATTTTTGCTTATTCCAGGTTTATTTCAAAATCATTATCACTATAAAAGTTATAAAAAAAAAAAAAGAAAAGAAAAGAAAAAGAAAACCCAACCAGCTCCAATCAATCAGTGACATGCAAGGAGTTGAAGTTTGTATCTTGAAAATCCCCCCTAAATCCTTTTGTCTTAACAGCTCAATGCAAGCGCAATGATTTGAAGTTTGCTAATCCTTTTCCTTAAAGGAGAAAAAAGTGAAGCTGTCTCCTGATGCAGGCTGGCTTGTGCAGCCGAGAATTTGCCGATAGTTTGCAATTCTGATTAATAGCGTATAAAATGACCTTATTTTGGGGGGGGGGCTGATTTAGAGCAGACTTAGGTACCTCTATTAACTAATTTTCCTTCATTTCCACTCTGTCACCGGTTTGCTATGCAGCTTAATGTCTCAGCATCTCTTTGTGCCCCACTGTTTTGTAGGTGAAACAGCTGAGCCCGCGAAGAACTCCCAGCTGTATCCTATGTACGTGGTGGTGGCTGCGCTGGTCTTGCTTGCTTTCATTGGAGTGGGAGTACTGGTGTCTCGGAAGCGGCGCAGGGAGCATGGGCAGCTTTGGTTCCCAGAAGGCTTCAAAGTGACAGAGTCGAGCAAGAAGAAGCGACGAGAACCACTTGGGGAGGATTCTGTTGGACTGAAGTGAGTAATTTGCTTGCTAACCCGTTAAGCGCAGCGCAGCGGGGCTGCTCGGGGCTCTTCTGAAAGAACCCATCGGAGTTCTGTTCTCTGGTACCTCACATTGGCGTAGCAGGGGAGGAGAAAAATCAGGTTTCTTAAAGTTCTGCATGGGGAAAACAGTGTTCTCTTCTGGAGAAGGTTTTTAAATGCTTCATGGTCCATTTGTACTTGGTAAAAAATGAAGGGCAACCTGAGGGGAAATTGCCTTTATGATTCTTCTGGGAATTTGTGCATGTAGATAAACACAGTCTGTCACAGACTGGTTCCTGCAGAGGAGGTAATTTTTTGTACGGTGTTGTTTTTCAAGACCCCTCAAAAATGCTTCAGACGGCACGCTGATGGATGACAACCAAAATGAGTGGGGCGATGAGGAGACCTTGGACACCAAGAAGTTCAGGGTAAGCTCACTGCCACGTCCCCTTTCCGTGCTGCGAGTAGTCACTGGCTGGGTTTTGTGGTGGCAGGAGCTGCGGGAAGCAGCAGAGCGGGGGGACCCTCCGGGGTCCGGGCTGTGCATCGCTGCCATCGGCTCCTCGGCCAACCTGCGTGTGACAAACGCACCTCCGAGCCTGGCAGAGCTTCCCACGCGAGAAGAAGCTCCCGCCCTGGCTCCCGCGCTTGGCTCGGTGCTGATTTCCCGCTGTCATTGCTCAGTTCGAGGAGCAGGCGATGCTGCCCGACACGGACGACCAGACGGACCACAGGCAGTGGACCCAGCAGCACCTGGATGCCGCTGACCTGCGCATCTCCTCCATGGCACCTACCCCACCCCAGGGGGAAATCGATGCCGACTGTATGGATGTCAACGTCAGAGGTCCCGGTAAGGTGGACTCCTTTTGCTTCTGTGCTGCTGGTCAGCTAATCTAACGTCCTCCCTCACCCCCGGCAGATGAGCAGCCCCAAGACACCCCGACCTGTCTCCATTTCTGATGGAGTGGCTGCCGTCCGTTCTGCATCGCATGGTTGCCGTTGTGGGTGATTTAGAGATAGACCCTCTCACATTTTGCTTTCCATGAGATCCCTTTGGTTTAATCACCGAGATGGAAATTAGAGAATACAGAAGTACCTATTAAATCATCCAATTTATTTCCCTGCCGCTCCTAGATCCCTCTCCTCCCACCAAACTGTACATTTCACAGTCCTCCTTTCAGGGCTTTAACTGTAATAATAGTTAATTTTAAATTATTACAAACATTTGGTCGTCCCCACATCTGTGAAATTGTCCTCTGAAATAAGAAAAAGATTTAAGGCTGCGCTGTAGTTTGTAGCACTCAAGTTTGCTTTGAGCAACCTTCCTTATAAACGGTACTTTACATGTCAGCGTGCGAGCTCGCAGATGAAATAGGAAAAGCAGCGAGTGGTGAGATACCACTAAGGAATTTCAGATCCATATCAGAGGAAGGATATTCGTGTTTGATGTTTAGAGAACCAGCCAGGAACTCGGTCTCGATGCACCCGGGAGAATAAGCATCTCTGGCAGGCAGAGCATCTCGCTGAGCCGCCTGCCTTACAGAAGGGTAAAAAAGCCTTTTTTCACCGAGTCCCCCTGTGCTTTTCAGATGGCTTCACCCCCCTCATGATCGCCTCGTGCAGCGGAGGAGGGCTGGAGACCGGCAATAGCGAAGAGGAAGACGATGCTCCCGCCGTCATCTCCGATTTCATTTACCAAGGCGCCAGTTTACACAACCAGACTGACCGCACCGGCGAGACGGCGCTTCACCTGGCAGCCAGGTACTCCCGCTCCGACGCCGCCAAGCGCCTGCTGGAAGCCAGCGCCGATGCAAACATCCAGGATAACATGGGCAGGACCCCCCTCCACGCCGCCGTCTCTGCCGATGCCCAAGGAGTCTTCCAGGTGACCCATCCTTTCGGGGATCCCAGGGTTTTCTAGGGAAAGCGCTGGTGGCTACACGCGGAGCCGCTCACACGACTGGGCTTGTGGCGGGGTCTCCAGCTTGTCCTGGCGAGGTGTGGGGTGAAAGTCTCACAACCTGGAGCCCCTCTTGCCTCGAGGGGGGGGCACTGCAAAGCAGCAACCCCGTAGCTGCTCCGAACTGGGAGCAGGGACTGGGGCAGGGACCGAAAGAAAAAAAAAATCTAAAGATGGAAAAACTATTAAATATTGAGAAAAACATTGCAAAATATAAAATAAATAAAAAAAGGAAAGGAGGCTTTGAAGCTTACGTACAGAGCAACGCCGGGACTAGCAAAACAAGTGCTAGTCCTAGATTGCTTATTGATTTAAAAATTTTTAAAAAACAGTAAAATAAAAAATACAAATTGATGTTTTATAAACCCGGGGGAAAAGAATTTTCAGCACAGTACAAAAATGTAAAGCATTCCTTTCTTTAGGGACCGGTGTCTGGAAAGGGGTTTGCAGGTCCTGAGACGTGGGTACCCGGCGTGTCTGCTGTCTGTCCCTCCTCTAACGGTTGTGTTTTCCTCTACTTTCTCCTCACAGATCCTGATTAGGAACAGGGCAACCGATCTCGACGCCCGAATGCATGACGGGACCACTCCTCTGATCTTGGCTGCTCGCTTGGCTGTGGAGGGCATGCTGGACGATCTCATCAACTGCCACGCAGACGTCAATGCCGTGGATGACCTAGGTACTGCAGGCTCCCTCGGGGGTGGAAGGAAAGGGCTGTTTGCTGTTACTCTTACCCCTCTCTAACGCCTGTTGTATCTCGTGGTCCTCCTCTGTAGGCAAGTCAGCGCTGCACTGGGCAGCTGCTGTGAATAATGTTGAAGCCGCAGTCGTCCTCCTGAAGAACGGTGCCAATAAGGACATGCAGAACAATAAGGTAGGGGTCTCCTGGGCTGACATAGCCAAGGAAAGAACCACTCGGGAAGTCTGTTAAAGGGTAATTTTTGCTTAAAATACACCAGCGTCTGGCACTGAGACTCAGATTTGATTGTTCTGCTGTGAATGAAGCTGTTGGAGTTAGCTCAAAGAGGCATTGTGGGATTTGGTCCTCCGGGTGATGTTGAGGGGCCGTGCAGTGGTTGGTGAGCAGCAATCGTGTGGCCATCTCCTCACATGTTCTGGGTCACTCTAGGGTTCCTGGTTTGATATTAGTATCAAGACACAGCTCAGCAGGGTAGGAAAAAGCAGCAGCAAAACCTCACCAGAGGAGAGACGATTATCATCTGTGCCACCCAGCTGCATGGTGTTGGGCATGGAGCTCGGGATGGTGTTAGCCAGGAGAATCTGTGAACTTAAACCTAACCATCTTTGCTGGCTTTCCAGGAGGAGACCCCACTGTTCCTCGCAGCCAGAGAAGGGAGCTACGAAACTGCCAAGGTCCTGCTGGACCATTTTGCCAACCGCGACATCACGGACCACATGGACCGGCTCCCGCGGGACATCGCCCAGGAGCGCATGCACCACGACATCGTCAGGCTGCTGGACGAGTACAACCTGGTGCGGAGCCCACCGCTGCACAACGGCCCCCTGGGGGCACCCACGCTGTCCCCACCGCTCTGCTCTCCCAACAGCTACATCGGCAACCTGAAACCTGCCGTCCAGGGCAAGAAGGCCAGGAAGCCGAGTACCAAGGGCCTGAGCTGCAACGGCAAAGATGCCAAAGACCTCAAAGCCCGGCGGAAAAAATCCCAAGATGGGAAGGGATGCCTGCTTGACAACTCCAGCGTGTTGTCTCCAGTGGATTCCCTGGAGTCGCCCCACGGGTACCTGTCAGATGTTGCCTCTCCTCCGCTGATGACCTCTCCGTTTCAGCAGTCCCCTTCCATGCCTCTAAATCACCTGCCGGGCATGCCTGATGCCCACATGAGCATCAACCACCTCAATATGGCGGGGAAGCAGGATATGGCCATGGGAAACTCCAGCAGGATGGCCTTCGATTCGGTGCCACCGCGTCTCTCTCACCTCCCCGTCTCCAGCCCCAGCACGGTGATGAGCAACGCCCCCATGAATTTCTCCGTCGGCGGAGCGGCCGGTCTGAACGGGCAGTGCGACTGGCTCAGCAGGCTGCAGAACGGCATGGTCCAGAACCAGTACAACCCCCTGAGAGGCAACATGCAGCCCCCCGGGGCGCACCAGCAGCCGCAAAACCTTCAACACGGCATGATGACCTCCCTGCACAACGGCTTGCCCACCACAAGCTTGTCGCAGATGATGAGCTACCAGGCCATGCCCAGCACCCGGCTGGCTTCCCAGCCTCACCTGATGCCGAGCCAGCAGCTCCAGCAGATGCAGCAACAGCAGCTCCAGCAGCAAAACATGCAGCCGCAGCAGCAGCCGCAGCAAGCCCAGCAGCAGCCGCAGCAGCAGCCGCAGCAGCATCACAACCCCAGCTCCAACGCCAGCGGCCACATGGGCCAAAATTTCCTTGGTACGGAGCTGAGCCAGCCCGACATGCAGCCGGTGAGCAGCAGTACCATGGCGGTCCACACCATCCTGCCTCAAGATTCCCAGATGCTGCCCACCTCCCTGCCGTCCTCCCTCGCCCAGCCCATGACCACCACCCAGTTTCTAACTCCACCTTCCCAGCACAGTTATTCCTCCCCCTTGGACAACACCCCCAGCCATCAGCTCCAGGTGCCCGACCACCCTTTCTTAACGCCGTCTCCGGAGTCGCCGGACCAGTGGTCCAGCTCGTCTCCTCACTCCAACGTGTCCGACTGGTCCGAGGGCATCTCCAGCCCTCCCACCAGTATGCAGTCACAGATGGGACACATCCCCGAAGCCTTCAAGTAAAAGACGGTGTTTCAGAGACGCTGGTGCCCAGCGGGAGTTAGAAGCTCGAGGGAGATGTTTTTTTAAAGAGGACATTGGATGCTTTTATTAAAGGATCCTTTTTAAATATGTTTTTATAAAAAAAAAAAAAAAGACAAATTAATTCCTTTTTTTTTAGTATTTATTTATGTACTTTTTATTTTACATGAAAACACTGCCTTTTTATTTATATGTTCTATTGTTAAGAACTCAATGTGGGACACCAGTTGTGTTTCAAGAAATCAAAAAATTAGGTTTTTATAGGACATTCTTTTTTGTTTGGGGGGGTTCATTGTGTTTGATTTGAGAGGAAATGTTTATGTAAAGCTATAAGCAGCAATTTGTGATTCTGAAATGCCATTAATTTATTTTTTTCTCTTTCAATCCAGAAAGAGAGGCGAGAAAGAAAAGAGGAAAGAAAAATTGACTAAAAAAACTAATCCTTGGAGGGGAGGGGGAATTAAGTATGGATGGATTTTTGAAATGTACTTTAAAATGTTTCCTTTGCTGTTCTATCTGAGAGGACATTTTATGGTACCAGTCATAAATCTTTGTTTAAATTTCAGTATTATATAGTTGTACATTTGCCTTGATAATAGAAATTTTTTTGTTCTCTCTTGGTTTTATATATATAAGAATATATATATTTAAATGATTTTTATGATCTAAAAAAAAAAATAAATCGGGATTATAGACCTGTAGGAACAGGTTCTAAGCTAAAAGGATAAAAAAAACCCCTACGAAACATGAATACCGTCCCCCACCAAAAAGAAGTGTATTTGCCAAACTTTATAAGAGAGCAAGCCCATAACTCTGGAGTATATACCAAACCCATAACTGTGGAGTTTATACGCAAAGGAAACTTAATTTTACTTTGAATATCTTTACTGGCTTGTTTTTTGTGTTTTTTTTTGTTTTGTTTTCGTGTTTGCATTTGAGTAACTGTTTAAGAAATAAATGCCAATATAAACTTGTAAAGCACATCCTTATTTTAAGGATGGCCTGCCTGTTTTTAAAGAAGGCGGAGGACCTGAGTGAGGTGAGGGAGCATGGTAACACTGCCACCGCCCCGCGCTCGCCCCTCTCCAGCTCCTCCGGCAGCGCGGCGGCTGGATGCTCAGCGGGAAGCGCTGCCGGCTCCGCTGGGATGCTGGACTGGCTCAACAGGAGGGCGAAGGCCAGCACGGCCCAGTCTGTGCTGGGAAACGTTAACATTTTGTTCTTGTTAGTCTGGAGTGATGCATCTTTTTTTATATTGGTGTACACTCTTCCTGTGTATCATGTAAAATATAGTATAAGCCTGTGGCAGATTTAATGTTTGTAAATATCTTCTTTTTTTTTTTTTTTAAAAGAAAAGGTGGATTTTGTTTCAAAAATCTAAATGAGCAAGTCTTAAATATATCATAAATATATCACCTTATAGAGGTGTTGGAATATCACTCAGTCGGGTGCAAAGGCAAGCAGACACCCTCAGACTAGATGCGCGTATGGGACAGGCAGATAGAGAGCAGTTAATCAAGAAAACCTAAGAAAAGGGTTCCTTTTCCTCATTCCTTTTTATTAGAACACCAAATAAAATGGATATTTCTCAAGGCACAGCGCCTTGCTGAGCACTCATCTTAGTTAACATTTCAGACCATTGTTATTGTGACATGCCTAATATGAGTGATAAAAACATCACGTGGTGTTGAATCTTCCTATGTTTTATAAACTAGAGTGTAGTTTAAGAAAAGATATCTTCTGTAATAAAGTTATCTACATGCAAAGTTGTAGTTTGCAAAAATGATGTATTTTTTTTGGTTAACGGATTTGCAATAAATGATGCTTCTGGGCATCTAGATTTTACTAAAACTGGAACTTAGTGTTTTTGTTACGGATTGGTTGAAATCTGGGCTTCATACCCACTCTCTTTGAGTCCTGCCAGGTTGTCTCTGGGCACTGGCACTTTCCTAACCTCTTGTTCTCTGGGTTAAAGCTCAGAGCGGAGCTTTGGGCAGTGAAACCTTCTCCTTAACTTGTGCAAAGCTCTCACCGTCTGGTTTGAGTGTGGCTCTCAGCCAGGAGGAGCTCTGCCCAGGTAGCCCCTGTGGATGCTCTGCTGTCCCCTCAGAACTCTGCCATTGGCTCAGGATATAAAAGGGGAAATGTGGAAAAGTTGTTTTAAAGAACAGCATTCGCACGCATTCAAAGTACTGTATTCTGTCACTTTAAAACTTTGTTTTCTGATCAGTTTTTTGGTGGTTTTTTTTTTTAGGAGCGTTCTCTGGCTGGTGGGACGGCCAAGGGTAAAAAACAGCCATGTGCTTTTAATTACACGGTGCCTATGGAAACAGAGCCCTCTACGAGCAGTGGTAAGAGTTATGTGTAGTGTTTCCTACTTCACACACAGCGCGGAGCATATGGCTGGGGCGCTCAGATGTGGTGGCTTGCAGAGATAGGGACTGGGAAGCCACCAGACGACACCGCCGAGGGGCAGTTTCACTAAGTGCCACTCCGGGCACAAAACCACGGTGCAGAAACGTTTGCTGTCCTTGCTGCACTCCAGCTTTTTAAGGCAATTTAATTTAATTCTTTCTCTTCCCCGTAGGGACTCCGTAGTCCAAATGCAGCTGCAAAGTCCCCAAATAACTAGATATAAATAGCCAAGCCGCAGACCTTCTCCCAAATCAGATAAGCCTGGTAACTCCTGGAATGCTGGTATTTTCCACTCTGCGGCCAGGGAGGGAGTGGGCATGTGTGTACACGTACCTGGTATCCAGCCCCAGATGGATTTGGGGCCACCAGACATTTTTTGTACAACCGGTCAGAAGCTGGTGCTGCAGCAGTGACACTCAGCACTGTCAGAGGTCAGGGAGGTGATGTGCCAGTGTGCACTCCCTACAAACTCCATGAAAAAGGGTATTTCAATCCCTTTTCCCCCTTCAAAATGTGGCACACCAGTGAGGACCTGGTTACCCCAAGGGACACCCTGGAGATGGGCTTCCTGAGACATGTTCTTCCCCCCGGCTGTGTCTCGCTGCAGCCCATCTGGGGTACAGCGAGATGAAGTGTGTCTGCTTTCCCCACGATACACACATGTGCTGCCCATGAATCACGTCTGGGAACATCCAGGCACGTTCCCACACAGCCCATCCTTCCAGGCTTCTCCCACACGTACGTGTCCCGGGGCTCGTGCCCGTGGCTGGCTGCAAGCACCGGGCTGCTGGTGAGACTGGGAGACGCTCATGCCAACGTGAGGCACTACCAAGGTGCTCTCCTATCTGTGTGTAACACTCCAGTCACCGCCAAGGTGGAAATTTGGCCTGGAATTGGTCAAAAAAAAGAGAATTATGAGGGTGTGCAAAGCAACCTGACGGTGCAAAAGGCAACTAAACACATTTAAGAAGTGAGAGGCTACAAAACATGGGATTTTCCATGAGGATGGGCCAGAGGGACAGGAGGAGGAAAGAGGGGGCTAAATTCCAGGGAAAGAGGCAAACCAGAAAGGTCTGCATTGGTCTATGAATAGATACCAATAAATTGGCCACAAGGTAAATCAAACTAGAAGTCAGAAAATGTTTGCTGAGCCATAGAGGAGTAAGGATGCACAGTTTAGTTTTTAAGTGTTTAGCCCCCACTGACTCTTGCATTTAGGAAGGCATCTGGTGACCCACAAACTCCTGCTGGTCCCTTGTCCCTGATTTCCTGAGCAGGTACATGAGATGATTGTGGGGTCACAGATCCCCAGCTGGAATCGAGGCAAAGTTAAATGAGAAACAGGAGAAATGGCCCATTTCAGGCCCTCCCTCCACAATTAGGGCTTTCCCATCAGCTATCTCTGCAGAAGGATTTGCATTTCTCCAGTCCCCTCCAACCAACCCATGTTGCCCAACCACAACCTCAACTTTACCTCATGTTGGTGAAGATGCTGAGAGCTGAATTTCAAGTTCTCATGTCAAGAGAAGATGCAACGGGTAAGTTGTTCCAGAATTCCAGGTGAAAAAGGCTCAGAAGCACTGAAAACTGTATCCCATGCCAAGGGAAGGGTTCAAGAATGTTTGCGTGAAACAAGATTAGCACAGAGCAATTCCAAAGCATGTCTGTTGATGCTATGAGGGATCGGTGCATCTCAAATATTTGTTTACATGCTGGAGGGCTTGGTTTTTTTATTCTTTGTTTTCATTATTCCTGCTCAATTAGATTGGACATTTAGAAATTGCTACTCTGTATTGCTTTTACCTCCAGGCTATCCCTGTTTGCTCAGAAAGTTGCTAACAGCTGCCTGAACCCTGATTGTGAATTGTTACTGCAGCTCCAGTCACCCCTTTAAGAATGTGCAAGAGGAGCCAAATTCATCCAAGGTGGTAGCCTCTCTCCAATTACACAAGGGTTAATGTGGCCGGGGTAGTCTGAATAATCACAAGGACTAAATGAGTAAATAAATAAAGCTCAGCCTATCTGAGTTGGCTAACCTGATACAGAACACTGGTACTCATAAGAGAAACTCTTCTTTTAGCTGTTTTCCCAGTTTCCAAACTCAGATGAATGATCTCTTTAATAGTGAACTCCTGGGGAAGGGCTGTGTTTATTGTTGCCTGCAACCTGAAGGCTGAAAAAATTAATGAAACTTAACAGGAAAAGGTGACTATCACTTGTGTTGTACCTCAAGTAAGCTGATGAAGCAGGAGAGAAGACGCATTCTGTCCTTGTTCCTCCAGCAAAGCCTTTTTAATTTGTAATGGGTCACTCTCAAGTCCAGAACTGTCTGCATTTGCTGAGTAGAGCAAATCAGTTAGAAAGCGTCAGGGTGAAAAGAGACTGAATGTCTTAATGTGACAATTCTTTATCATCACATACTTATCAGAAGAACAGCAAAGGTAAGGTCTCATCATTACTATTTGCATTGTGTATGTATGTGTACAGGGGTATATGAAGAGCGTTAGAGATGTAATGTAAATATATAGCTGTAGATGCAGATGTAAGCTGTTGATGGCATTTACAGACTACATATGTATTTTTAAAAAGCCGACCAGGCTAATTAAAAGCACGTTTCCTCAGATTACACCTGTTAGGGGAAATATCAAGGGACAAACAGGGCTTTATCTGCAATACACGCCTGTGCAGGGAAATTGTATTTGACAAGCTGGTTTATAAGAATGCTCCTACAAAAGAGGGAGATGAAAGGCGCTTTAAAAATCACAGCCCTGCCTCTGGTTCCCACACCAGCATCAAAGTGCTGCTTCCCCTGCTTGGACCGGGCTTTGAGGACGTTACCCTGCTTTAATGATCAGATTGCGCTGATAATCACTCTGGATTAAGATGTTTGTTTAGGTTCGTGTGTTATTTTCCCCTCCAAGGCTTGTTGTTGGGTGCAGGGTAAGACAATATCTGCACAGTGGCCACCGCCTGGGTAAAAACGCTGGTGAACGAGATGCCTCCTCCTCACATTTAGCAGGGATCACCCTTAAAAGCTTCATGTTTGTGTGAAAGAGCCCCTCAGAGGTGAGCTGGAGCAGAGAGGAGGAAAACCTTTAGACTTGCACATAACTGATACACCATGGTCTTGTCTAAAAAGAAAAAAAAACATCAACAAACAAACAAACAAACAACAACCACCCGAACACACATTTCTCTGGAGAAGTGCTTTAATGAGACTTTAAGCCAATGCACCCCAGGGAGAGCTGTGGGTGCGCCAGGGCTCAACCCAGGCCGCAGCTTTAGGAGGCCTGTGCGCCAGCACTCCACACCCCCGCATGATTCACGGCCCTTCACACGATTAAAATCCCTTCACCAATTAAGCCCCCACGGACCCGCAGGGCGGGAGACCTCGCAGAGGGGTCGGGTCTGGGGGTGCCCGGCCGCTCTCCCCTCAGCTCCCGCCATGACAGGACTAGGCCCAAGCCGGGGCCTGCCGGCCCTCTGTCCCGCCCTGCCGGCCGCCTTCGCCACTGCACCCGCCTCGGCAAACCCGGGGGCGCTCGGAAGTGCCGGTGGGCGGGCAGCCGGACTGCACCACGGCTGCTTGAGGAGAACGGGCGCCCCCCGCCCCTGGGCCGCGCTCCACCAAACCCCGGCCGGTGGGAGCCAGGCCCGTAACGAACAGGGGCTTGGCAGCGGGGCTCCCCTCCGCAGAGAAGGGCCTCCTCGGCGGGCCTGCAGCCAGGGAGGCGCGAAGACCGGCCGCACCCGCAGCCACCCCAGCCGGGACTCGAACCGGTGACTCTCTGAATCCGCAGCCGCCCCAGCCGGGACTCGAACCTATGACTCTCCGAGCCCGTAGACCGCACTGCGCGTGCGCTACACCGTGGCGCTGCGTACGTAACGCTATCGAGGCCGCTTCCGCCCTTAGTGGGTTGGGTTTGTTTTTTTGTTTTTTTTTACCCTCCGACGCTTCCGCCTTCCCCCTTTTCCCTTTAAAGGGACGCGGAAGGGCGGGGGGAGCCGGCGGGCGAGAAACACAAACAAGCGCGCGCGGCCGTGGCGTCATCACGCGACGCGGCGTGACACGTCGGCGGCGGCGGAACTCCCAGCCGGATGTTCCAAGATGGCGGCGGAGGGGGCCGGTGCCGCGGCTGTGAGGGGGGGCGGCGCCCGCTGTTGAGGAGCTTCTGTCGGCGGGGAGGGGGCTGCCAGGTACCGTGAGGGGAGGCTGAGGGAAGGGGGGTGGGGGGCGCCGGGCTGGGGGCAGCCGGAGGGCTTGGGGGATCGCGGGTGGAGCGGTGGGGCCTGAGGTGCTGGTGCTGCCCGGCGCCGCCGTGCCTCAGCGCGGGTGGGCCGTGGGGCAGGGAGGCGGCGGGTCGCTGGCAGTCCCGGGAGGCGGCCGCTGCCCCTGGTTGAGGCGAAGCGGCGGAACGGTGCTGCCGAGGGGGCTCTCCGGAGGGGTTTGGGTTGTTCTGGGTCGTCTCCGGTGCGGCGGGGGGACGGGCGCGCTGGCTGCAGGCGTTCCCAGTAAGATTTCGTACGGTGGGGGTGGAGAGAAAAAGATCCGGCGGCCGAAAGTGTCGCCGGGTCCTCGTAATCCTGTGTTTCCTTTGAGGAGACATAGTGCTTCTTGTAACTCAGGGCTGTTTTTTCGAGTTGTCAGGTGTCATAGGTCTGTGCTTTATTGGGGCAGCAACTGGTGCTGACTCAGGAGTGCGGTTGCCTGAGAGCCTTCAGGAGCTGCCGGTGCCACGGCCTGGTAGTCAGTCCCCTTTGCAAAACGAGTGGGAATGTTTTATGCTGCCCCTGTCTATCAATCGTATTAAAACTCTGTGCTTTTGTTTTGCAAAGAGCTCTTGTTGCTGAATACCATTTGTAACTGTGATTGCTATTTATGAAAAGGCCGGTGGGAAGGTATCGGTAGTGATGAACACGTAGAATATGTTCAATCTGAGCGCTGTCCACACGTGTGCAGATGCTCTCTATGTAGAAAAAAAATCTGAAAAACTAGTGTCCCAGATACTGATTTTTAAACTTGCAGACCTTATTTTCTAGCTATTCTTGTCTTTAGGTGGGTTTTAGTGGGTTTTTTATTCACTTTGTTCTTCTTGCTGGGAATCTATATATGTGAATATGTTATTTATTATTTGGTGCAAGTGTGTGCAAACGTGTGTGTGTATATACAGGCGCACGTGAGAATATATGTATAGACATACATGAGAGTTAATATGAGTACTCTGTAACCTGCTTTGTGGGCATACTTATTCTTGTTGAAGAGTAATTTATTTAGTTTATGTCCCTTGGAGATAGGATTAAATTAATTCCCCCCAAATAAATTATTCCTTCGTGCAGGCAAATTTTCACAGAGGAATTTAAAACTAATCATGTCTATAGAGCTCATCAGGTGAAATTTATTGATGGTCTTGTCTAGAGGGTAGTTTGAATCTTTTTTTTTTCATCTTCAGTAACATTTTCTTGACATGTCTGGAAACACCTGCAATTGTTATTTCTGGTGACTAATGTTTAGCAGGCTGCTCTGCATTATCTACTAATAAACCTGCTGAAAGTTAGGAATTTCCCAGCTAGATAAAGCAAAGATGGCTTGCTCTTAACTTACATAGTTATTTCTCATTTATACATTTCTTAAAATCAGCATTTCTGTTAATGCTGGATTGGGGGCAGGGAAGGTCAGTATCACCGAGTTGATATCTTCTGTTTAAATTACCTGACACGGGCACGTTCATTTTATTTGGACTTAATTCTTCAAATCTTGCCTGCTTTTACTACTGTGTGCAGTCTGTTAATATTAACTTTCCTTCTGTAAGGAATCTGATACCCTTGTATTGAACTTCTGTAATGCAATATTAGAGATCTTGTTATAGGAATGGTGAGCCAGCGCTTTAAAGTAGGAATCTACACTTATTTTAATTAGTTAATTAGTGGTACTGGTTATTAGAAAAATGTGATAAAATATGAGGATTTTTTTCCTTTGTGTACATCTGGTAAGATGCTGTAAAGAGCGACGTCCACGTTAGAAACTTGGAAGTGGTTATTTAAATTGTAAAAACAACTGGCTTTTGTGCTCAGTTGTGTTTCAGAAACAACTTTTCTATTAAAAACAGAACTTCTAGGTAGATACCAATGTTTTGTTCAGTTAGGTTAGTGCTTTCCAGGCGGGAACTGTCTTGGCAAATGTTTTAATCAGCTTTTTTCCTCCCCGCTTCACAGTATGTTGCATAAAAACACTAGTTTATTTGGAGGGGGGAGAGGAGTTTTTGCAGTTAGTGCAGTAAAGAAGATGATGAAATATAAATGGGGACGACCAGAGCAGCCTGGCATTTCTTAAGCATGTGGAAACCGAGGTGGATGTCAAGGCAGGGTTTCCTGGTGGCATGGCTGGCAGTAAGCATGGCCAGCTGGAAGACCTTCACCTCCATAGTGTATTAGGAGAAAAGATTGCCAAGCACTAAAAGCTTTTTGTAAGTGTTCCTTGATAGGAATTCGACAGGCAGCTGTGCTTTTAAAAAGAATGCTAAAGGCAAATTCAAGTAATGCATGAAAGTAATGAAGCTTTCTATTTAATGTTTTTCTGTTGAAGTTAGTTTCTGGTCTTCTTTCCTGTTTTAACAGAACACAAATTTAAACAAATTTACAAGGTCTTAATATAAGATATGGCTGGGAAATGTACGGCCATATATGGCTGGTACTTCAGGCTTTTTCAAAGAGGGACCTGGATTATACACAGGACTGTTGGATTCTGTAGGGATGAGTAGAAGAGATTTTTCCCTAGGATAAATTCTACTGATGTCTGATAAAGTCTGTATAGGTCATGCTGTGATGTCAGTCAGTATGCTCTTTATTGGATTTTTTTATTTATAAATCTTTATGAAATACATGTAGTTATGCAGTGTTCACTCAATATGTATTTTTGTTAACCAAAATTGTTTCGCGTTTGAACTTCTTTATAGTTATTAAAATTTTGGCTTGAGTACTAACGTCTGACTTTTCTAGCTTCCCATTTTATTACTTTTGCTGAATCTTAAAAAAAAAAAAAAATAAAATTTCTAAGCAACTAAAAATTGCACAACTTGCGTCGGTAATGTTTGGAGTCCTTGCTGCCAATGTTGGAACACTTCTGTGCCCATCCTTTCCACCCTGGAATACAGCTATAACTCTGATAGTGTGCCAGAATCCCACTAGTGTTAAAGCAAGAATACTGATTAATTAATAGGTGGATGGAGGTGCTTGTCTGTTATATTCTTACATGCAGTTTTACTGTTATGCAGCATTCATCTAGAAGAGAGAACACTTGTGATGAAAACCCGGTTGCCTTTCTCAAAATAAGTCACGCTGCTTGTCCTACACAATGTTTTCTTTATTAAAACAAAAATGGGCTGTGTTCTGTTGAGGGGAGTAACATCTGATGAATTCTTTCTTGAGACGCTTCTCATCTTACCTGTAAAAAGGTCCATTCACATTGAGCAACAGCGTTGGAGATTGTCTCTAACTGAATTAGAGGTAGATAATGATTTCTTGACTTCTTATCGTTAAATTGAGCTTGCCATAGTGCTTGCAGGGCCTGTGGTAGGCTGACTGCTGCTGTGTCTTGTCTATGATGCATACTTCTGCTTCAAACAAATTAGGGGAAATGTAACAGTGTAGTAACACTGGTGCTGTAACAGCCTGAGATTTTAACATTTGTGCAGGACTAAACTGTGTTTAGTTACTCTTACGTGGAGCTATTTGTTAATACAGTTGTTAAATAATGTGCATTGTTACCACACAGCATTAAACTTCATTAATACTGGACTTGGATTTAGAAATACAATGTTATGTGCAAATTTCTTATGCATTCTGGAAAATAGAGAGACCTTTTCCACTTAAAGTTCTTTGAGTAATTATGTTTGTAAAATAAAAATTGCTTAGGTGCTGCATGTATTGTGAAGAAGGGAACTGACTTGTCATCTTTTTTGCCTTTACAGGGTAGAAGAAGGAATCTGTCTACGGCATCCACTACTAGTTCTTCATCTGGCATCTGACCCTGCTAGAAGGCCATCATGCAGCAGCCTCCACAGACTGTTCCAGCAGGAGCGGCAGCTCCACCTCCTGCAGGGATTGCTCGGAACGCGTACTGGAGAAACAGCTCACTCAGTAAACGAGCAAATGCAACAGCTGCCCCAGTGCAGCCTGTGACAGACCCTTTTGCATTTGGCAGACAAACTCCACAGGGATCCCCTTTAGATAATCCATCCAAGGGCAATGCATTGGTTATGCAAAGTTCTTCCCCAGCGGTGTTCCCGCAGCCAGCCGTTATGCATACTTCCCCGTCACGTGCAGGGGACAATCCTCATGGACAGCATACATCTTTAGCAGCTCCTGTATCTCAACCAGGAATAAATACCAGTACGTTTTCTAATGTTCCGATTCCTTCACCGTCCCCGGGATACGTTATAAATAGTACTACAGAAGTGCATCCGAATGCAGATATCGGACTTCGCAGCCCTGCAGTACCATTGCATTATAATGCAGGAGCAACAGTTGAAAATTCTTTTAGTGCTCATCCTGGAATGGTGTCTGCAGCAAACAAACCTGGAGGTAGACAAGATGTTAGTAGAGATCCAAATGATGTTCCTTCAGGACCCGCTGCACCCGCACTCTTCCCTCCACCTCCTCAGCAGCCTGTGTCTCAGTGGAGGCCTGTTCAAGGTAACCTGCAGTCTCCAGTTCGAAATTTTGTGCCCTATCCTGAGCCGTCTTCTCAGATTGACGTTCATAACATTTCTCAGTCTTCTGTTAGCACTTCTCATCCTCCTCCACAGACAAATTTACAGCAGGGTCCTGTACACCAAGGTATTCCACAAAATATCGTGCAAGCGCCTTTAGCCGTTGGTTGTGAAAAGAATGGGAATAACGGCTCTGCAAATAGCAGTCATCACATGAACAGCATCCAGCCTGGAAATGTGTTTAGGCAGAACACAGAAATGCCTAACGCTTGGTTAAATCAGCCATACCAGGAACAATTTTACCCACAGCCACCATTGCAAGACTCCAGTTTTGTCATTCCCACAGCTCAGGAAAATAACCCCCAAAATCAGCCTCCAGATATGTCGGAAACATCAAATAGACCTGTTCCCACAGATCGAGATTCAGGAACTCTCTCCATGTTTTTCAAAGGGGATGAGGCAGAAAATGAAGAAATACTGTCATCTGAAAAAAATTACATAGCTGAGAAAACAGAGTTTGATGCTTATCGGCCAAATTCGGCATCCTCTTATCACCAGCCAATGCATCCTCAGCGGGTTGCGACTAATGTTCTCTCTCAGGCGCAGTTTGGTGCAGGTTCGACCAATGAGATGGTACAAAAAGGAATGGATGTCCAGTACTTTCCTAAAATTGTAAGTCAGCAGGAGCCACAGGCTGCCAAGCACTCTATGTTTGTTAGTGATGACAAGGCACGTATAGGTGATATGTCTGGGAATGGTGGGCCACAGTATGAAAATGTTGAGAACCTGGAGTGCATTCAGAATCAAGAAGTTCTGCCGAGTGAACCACAGAACATCAGCGCTTCATCCCCTGCTGCTGGTCCTGATCTTTACAGATATGGATCCTTTCCAGGTCAGATGCTTCCAAAGAATGCTGTTATGAGCCATGCTGAAGGAGGACCAAATTTGGAGGCACCTGATTCGTTACCTCATCCTGTCCGACCAGATAGTGTATCTTCAAACTATAGCAACATTAGCCACAGGAGCGCTTCCAGCTCAGCAAGACCTCAAGAGCAAGTCGGTACATTTATTCAGCAAGAAAGTGGGAAGCCTGATGAAGAATCTTCTGCTAGCTTCTTTAAACAGATTGACTCTTCTCCTTTGGGAGGTGATTCAAGTGAGCTAAACCTGGGCAAGAACTACCATGGTAATCTATCCCAGCCTCCAACTCCAAGTCCTCCTAAGCCTACAGGAGTATTTCAGACGAGTGCAAATAGTTCTTTCGAACCTGTGAGGTCCCATGGAGTTGGTATAAAACCAGCGGAGATTGACCAAGCAAAGATGGTGGTCGAATTAAGAGAGAACCACTCAAACCAAAAGAATATCAAGAAGAATACAGCTGTACCTGCTGCATCTCCAGGCAACCTTGAACAGCCACCAGATAATCTGGAAACTATTTTCATGCCTCAGGTACACCCACTGCCTCTTGCAGTCACTGGTGAAGCTGGAAATATGTTGCACTCTGGACCTGTTGTGGAAAACATACAATCAGTATCTGAGAGAAGGTCCTCAACGAGAGCTCAGGGAGCAGTTAAGAAGTGTGATAGCCCAGCAACAACTTTGTGGGCTCATAATGAGTTACCAAATTTTGGAGGAAATGTTCTTCTAGCTCCTGCTGCTCCTGCAGTGTATGTACCTGCCAAACAAACTGTAGAAGTCATTCAGCCACCAGAAGAAGGCCTGTCTAATCAGCAGCCAAATAAACCAGGGACTATTCCTGTGCAGCTTTCCCAAGATGGAAATATAACTTCTGAAAATCTTGAGAATCCTCCCAAAATGGGAGAAGAGGAGGCACTTCAGTCTCAGGCAAGTTCTGGTTATGCAAGTTTGTTGTCTTCTCCACCTACAGAGTCTTTGCAAAATCAGCCTATCCTGATTGCTCAGCCTAATCAAAGCTATAACTTGGCTCAGCCAATTAATTTTTCTATTTCTCTATCTAATCAACTCAGCAGCAATGAAAACAATCAGCCAATGAAGGACTCTGGGGTTGGGGACAAGCCTGCAATGGGTTCCCAAACTTCACGTGCTGGTGGGAACGTTTCTGGGGAAAACGTGCCATTACCTGTGATGCAAGTTGGATCTTTATTAGTTAATGCACTTCCAAATGCTAATCTGTTAAAACATAATTTATTACAGAGCCCTGTTAATTCCTCTGATACTGCTTCTAATCAGCCTGCAAACTTGCTTATGAAAACTCCGCTTAATTTGGCTACGGAAGGGCAAAAGAATGTTAATATGGAAAGTTTTGTGCCTGAATTTGCTAGCAAGCCAGGGTCTAACTCATCCGTTTCTCCTGGGACAAATCTCCCCAGTGGAAGTGCAAGTGCACTAGTACCCCCTGGTAATTCTGTAATACAGGCTAATAATTCTGCAAATCACTCAAATAGCAAAGAAGAAGCTGCTGGAGTGCTTGATTTCACGGTATCACGGATGTTGGAGAAAAACAGTGCAAGTAATTCTGTACAGGTGCATAATCAGTCACTTGCTGGTGGTCCAGTATATCCTCCACAGTCAGCTGGTAGTGCTGGTCAGGTGGGTCCCGAGATGCATGACAAACAACATTTCTATCAACAGGTGACAAAAGATGTACAGCATCAGGCTGTCTCAGACAGAGCTGTACAGGGAGCATTGCCACCTCAGCCACAAATGCAAGCAGCTCCAATGCAACAACCAACATCTTCTGGGCAGTCCTCAGTTCCTTCAAACTACCAGGTCACCACAGGGACTAAAGCTGTGCCGGCATCACAGCAGTGTGAGAACCAGGTGCTGAGTAACCATCCTCCACCTGTGGGTCCCCAAGAGGCAAGTTCAGCACAGCTGACACCAAGGTACGATGAGACGAGTCCCGATAAGCAAACAGCATCTGGCCAACCATCGGGTGCTCCAGCTTCTGCAGCACCTTCAACCACCACCAGTCAGTCGGTCACGCCAAGTGTGCAACAAGACCTGCAGCGTCCATCTCTGCCCCAGACTCCTCAGGATGCCTTTGGTCCACCCCAGAACCCTTACTACTACTATAGACACCCTTATGATGCTTACCAGCCTCCATATCCACCACCTTATCCTCCTGCAGACCCCAGAACAGCAGCCCAGCTTTATTACATGGTAAGTTTTTATTTTTCCCTTCCTCCTGCCTCAGAATGTATTAGTAATTTTCATCTTTGAATTACAAGTTTAAACAGTTGTCATGATCAACATTCAGCGTAGCATTCATTTTAAGTATTTAATTGTAGGGAAAATCCAGATAGCAATAACAAAACTTAAATTACAAAGATTATAAAAACTTAAAGTAGCTGCTAATACCAATTCCAGTTGGCACAGACATCAGCTGATAGCAATTGATTTGGTTCTTTGGAAAAAGTTGGCAGTTATAACTGTTTTAGCTGACCAGGTGTTCAAATTTGGTTCCCCTCTGCTGCCTGAATTACTGATGGTTTAGTGGAGTGCCCAGTGTAGTGGTTGAACTGCCTTTAGTCCAGACGTAATGTGGTTTTTTTTCTTAAGTTTAGGATATTAATAGGCTCAAATATAACTTCCCACAACAGTTATGGAAAGCTGTATTGTGGTCTATTGATCTGCATCTCTCCAGGTATCACAGTTCCTGTGTGTATGGTGATTTGTTTGGTTTTAAAGGTTTATTCTTAGAGGTGAGAAGCTTCTTACCTTACCTGTCAATCTCTTCTCTAGGAGGATAGCTACGGACAGTATGACCCGCGGTACAGACACTATGATAACACCGGCTCTGCTTATATGGAGCCTGGGAGCTACCGGTATCCCGAGCCTGAACGTCCTAGTTCCAGAGCAAGTCACTGCTCTGACAGGCCGCCTTCCAGGTAGGCAATTCCTAAATTGAGTAAAGATCTGGAACAACCCGAGGCAGGGAGTGTAACGATGCCTGTTGAAGTTTTGTAGCATAAGCCGCAGTGAGGAAGTTCAAAAACTCATTGTGTGCTGCCATAGGACTGGACGGTATCAAATGCAACATCTGAAAAGGGATACAATTCCACAATCTTTTCTGTTGCTAAAGCTTTATTGCTCCTTTCCATTCAGTTCTCTGGGTGGTTGTTGGCATTTCTGCCAGGCAGGAGGTCACTGTGATGGACTCAGTGCTGAGGTTAGCTCTTTTTCACGTGTGCTGTCAAAGAGCAGGCCATGGGTTGGTTAATCAATAGTAGTTCCGTTTCTGGCTAGTGCTTAAGCAGTGGCCTCTAGTTCTGTTAATCAATGGCACTTTAGCACATTGGTCTGGGATTTGATTTGCAAGTATAGCAGTACGTGTGGCACTTTTTATTATTTTATGAATGTTTCATTGAAGTAGTTTAGTTTCTTCTAAACTCGTAACTGTCTTTTCTCTCCCTTCACTCCTTGGAGAGAGAGGTGGGGGAAGAACTTCACATGAATGACAAAAGGTTACTGTTCCACTATCTGGTGGGTGGGTGTGCTACCCTTTGCAGTATTTGTCTGTTGGTGGTGGTAGTTCACTCATGGAGTGGTCTTCAAATTAAAAACATAACATTTTGCTTACCACCTCTAGCAGGTTATAGGAGGTGGATATTGGCCTTGAGGAGTACAAAACAGTGGCTGCAGCTGCATGTGATAAGTTTTATCATCTTCTTAAGTGAATATCAGTGCACTGTGAGATCTTGTAATGAGATAATAACCCCTAGTAGTACTTCCTGGTGTGTACTCTTGCATACTATTTTCATAAGAGGTTGAAATTCCTACAGGTGGCATTGGGCAGATCACAGCCTGTTACAAGTCGCTCTGGCAGTGATGTGTGATGTGACAGTGCAGTGGGATGTGGACTGTGGTATGGAACTGCAGGGCAGCAGAGCATAAGAGTAGCAAAGTCAGTGTGATAGCATGTCTGAAACTTGCCCTTAATCTACCAGTATTGATGATGCAGCTTTGTAAACTCTGCTTGGGGAGGGGAATGACATTTTCCTGAAGGAGGCTGAGAAGATTGGTTGGGCGGATAAACCTGATCTGATAAGATCAGATCTCCTCCTCTGCAGAGGCAGGTGCTGTGTTAGCAAACTTCCCACACGGTCCAGGGAGGAGCATCACTTGACTTGCTTGGCTGCTTTGGAGTTTGCATTATCACTTGTGTGATCAGTTGTAGAGGAGCATGAAAGCTCCTATCATTCCACTTTGGCATTAAATATATTTGCCTCCTGTGTGTAATACATGTGTATATACACATGTATAGATATAAACATACATGTATACACATACATGTATATGTACACATATAGACATACATATACATATATGTTTTTTCATCTAGCAGTCACCTTCTAGATTTATTTTTTTTTTTCAGAAATTGAGGGATGGTGTCCTAAAAATGGCATATAATAAAGGTTCATGATTTTTCAAGTAATGGCCACATCTTTTTTTTTCCATCAAAAGTATTCTAATTACCTTGTATGCATATGTACTGACTCTTACTTTGATGTGTTGGTTTTAGTTAGCTTCTTTTGCTTGTTCTATTCATTTGGACAATCAATATTCTAACTTGGGGTCTGTAAATGAGTATTTTATTCTATTCAGTTATCTCTGATTACTTGCTCTAATGAACAACAAGCCTTTCCTACACGCTACTGTCCATCCAAGCCTCCTGAGAAGGGTAATAAACTAGAAGATGCCTGGAATTAGTTGTGTAGTGATGTGCTGTGTTATAATTGCATCTCGATGCTTTCTCATTTATTCACTGAAGTATTAAATGTAAGGGTCCACTAACCCTCAAAGCATTGCTGTATCTGCTGAAAAGCTGAGATTGAGAAACGGCCTGAGTGCAGAATGAGAATAAAACATTAGAATTAGGGGAGTGTTGGCCCTGCAATGTGAGTGTTCTATGTTCTTGCCAGCCACAGATCGGCATCAGCTCGAGGTTGAACAAGGCGATACCGTATTGAGTTCTTTGGCCAGGTACCCAAAGAAAGGTGTAGAGCATTTCGGTTTTGTTTCTTTTCTGACTGTATTTAACACTGGTGACAGATGCCATAATGACAGCCCCAGAGGCTGAAAACCTCTGTTCAGAGTTACCTGGGAGGGTGCTAGTTCATGTTCTGACCTGTTTTTGTGACCTCTTCTCCAGACCATAGTCCTCTTCATCACCATAAGATGTATAGCAAAACACCGTTAAAGTAGAGGGAGCAATTATTTCATTACTTGTTAAGTTACTGACTTCTCTGTTGAGACAGCTCAAAGGGTGCTAGTTATAGCAGTAGTTTTTGTGATAAGTTTAATTATTTATAAACAATTTATCACCAACACAGTTTACAAAAATCACTAAACTATTGTATAGTAAGGGCTGTCAGCTTTTATGGCACACAACAATTTAGTTACATTGATAACATTTAGATACATTGGTTTCTAAAGTCTTAATTTTATGATTCCTTGATTTCCTGTAAATGCATTATTTTAAATATGAAACACTAGCTTGTGACATATAGTTCTTCATATCTCCTGCTGACTTTAGAAGAGATTGAAGGAGGATTAATAACTATTTATACCGGTGCACTTTCTTTCAGGCAAGGGTATACTGAAGATTATTATTCAAAAAGTGGATGGAGTGATTATTATCCAGGCTATTACCCGAACTCTTATGATTATGGAGGTAAGGTATCCAAATGAAATCTGAATTGCAGGTTTAAAAAGAGATTTATGGGGAAAAGGAGTTTCAAGATCAGAGAATTAATATATTTTTCCATGTTAATAACTCATATCCTTTCCATGACCAGCAAGAATAAAGTTATACTTGCTGAAAATTGATCTTTGGGCCTAGTTCAGTTTTCAATACTGTGTCATCCTTCCTGTATGTTTTTTTATTCAGTAGAAGTAGTAAATAGAAACTAAATTGGTTTTTCCTCACTCCCAGCCTTCAATTTGCCTTTCCATTGTGAAAGCACACCATTGTAAGTCTACAGAATAGTTTTCTTCAATGTGTTGCAAGCCTGTTTATTCACTGGGGTGTATCCTTGGTGTGTAACCTGCAGGGAGACTTCTAAAGTAAATTTTAGGTGGGTGAAAACAGAAATTGAGCCAGGACTAGAATTTGGTTTTGTCCATAATTACCTGAATGCTCACAAAGCTGCACTGGTGTTGGTAATCTGAGGATAGTTGCTTGTATAGTGCCTGGAAGGATTTTAAGTAACATCTTTCCACATCCTGAGACATTTAGTGTGACACTTGGAAGACTGATCATAAAGATTCTGTTAATATTTCTTGAGTTGTTATTATGTTATGATCGAGTTTTAAAGTTGTTAGAAAAGACCTGTCTGATGGTAAACACTGTCCTTTTGAGTGTATTTATCTAACTATAATAACCAAGTTTCTCTGAAAGTGATTTTTTTTTCAGTTCTTTTGAGTTTTTTTAACTAAAAAAGAATAGACATATTTATGTAGTTTTAAGTCCATTATTTTGGTTATGCTATATGCTTCAGGACCAAATCAGCATGTAATTAAAAAGAAAGGAGTAAAAAAAGGTTACAGGCAAAGGCTTCTAGTACCTATATCATTTCTTTTTATTTTCCAAAGATCCAGGTCGCTGGGAGCGTTACTCATCAGCATATGACCCCAGATACAGAGATCCTAGAAGTTATGATCAGAGGTATTGGTATGATGCGGAACACAACCCTTACCAGAAGAGAGAAGCTTATCCGTACGGCAACAGGTTTGTCCCCTCAACCCGTGTTCTCTCCATGCTCTTTCCAGATCTAGGCCAGCACGGGTCTGGGTGCTGATGACAGTCGGAGAACTCGTGTGTGTCTGAGTTAAGGAGGAGAATCTGGTATTGATTTTTTTCAGGGCTGAGCCCCTCATAGCCAGAAAATTAAGTTATGGCAGTGGCTGTTAAGACAGAGGCTGAGGCTTTGCTTGTGCACTGACAGAAACGCTGCTTTGTTTGCTGAAGATCTACCCCAAAGCCTTCAAAATTTATGAACTGTTGTGTAGTTGTATTGGGCATCAGAATTTCAGGGTATTGTGCAGCTTTGTAAGTAAAATCCTCTCAGTATTCCCTAGGAATGCAGATGCGTCCTGCAACAGACTTTTAAAATTCAGGATTACACATTTATGTTGCTAGACCTTCTGGTAGCTTTGACACAGGTCATTGAGGAAAAAAGATGAGCTGTAACATCACCCTTTAAGAAAAGGATTCAAGGCAGTAGGACTTGTTTTCAGATTGGGTGAACATTCTGTGGATTTTCGTGGAACATTCTGGATGAACTTTGTGAAGAAATGCCAGCTTCCTTACTGTAATAAAAATCTCAATCTAGGAAATAATCTAAAAACTCTTCTGAAATTAGGTACAGTTTTTTCTTGACGGGTATTCAGTGAAGTCACTTCCCTCAAGGATATGGGTGCCTGTATTCATTTTTGCTTGTATGTTTGTTTCTTCTTCAGACGTGACCAGTACGATGATAACTGGAGATATGATCCTCGTTTTACTGGAAGTTTTGATGATGAATCTGAACCCCATAGAGATCCTTATGGTGATGAATTCGATAGACGCAGTGTCCACAGTGAACATTCTGGTCATAGTCTCCGCAGCTCCCGCAGCGTTCACAGTCGCCAGAGCAGTTTCAGTTCTCGCTCTCAACAAGTGAGTTTCAAATGGTCACATCAAGTATTCTTTCAGCTGAGTTGGGTCTTTCTCTGTGGGGTGGGTGGAGCATTAGAAATACGGAAATAATATAGTTTGGGGCATATGTGTTTTGAAAACTTCTATTTTGTAAGTTAAGGCTGTTTTGTAATGTAGTTTTGAACTTAATATTTATGATAGTTGTCAAGAGAACTTTAACCAAAATCAGCACTCAGCTGTGCAAGTCGCCACACGCACAGAAATGGAAAATTTCCTCTACTGAATCCATTTGCTGTTTGTGAGAACTTTGCCCTTACTGTGCTTGGCTGTAGCTGATAATGTGTCTGGCTTTCAGCATTAGGTCATTTTTTCTCATCCCAAGCATGAATGCTATTACTGAACTTGAGATCTGTTAAAAAACTAACTCTATATTTGTATGATGCTAATTTGACTTCAAATGCACAAGCCAGATCTAACTGACTATTGTGCCATAAGTACAAATACCAGAACAACACAGAATATTTGGGTAATTTTTGAGGTACAGTCTTTGCTAGTGGAATGTGTCATTTTAGCTGTAGTCTTGTGTGTTGGTTCATCATGTTTCTTGGAAGTTCAGGTGGTTTTCCAATCTGAACTCCAATTCATTTAGGAATATTGCAAGTAGTATTGGAGATTCTAAATCTAAAGATTATTGGAGAATAATCTTTAGGCACTGTCTGAAGACATTTAGGCATTCATCAGGTTTAGTCATTCAGATTTTCTGTGGAAGTGTTACTGCAGAGGTGGACACTGATTCTGATCCTTAGTTGCTGATACAGAAACACTTGAACCTGTAACTCAGTTTATAACATTATTCTTCACACAAGCACATAGACGTTCTGCCTTGAGAACTGAACATACTTGGATGTGAACAGATCAAATGGTAGTTAAAACACTGGGGGAGAACACTGAGATATATTAATTATCTTCTGTAGCCTCTTGCTGCAGGGGCCTTGTAGGGTAAGCTTTCTCAAATGCAGTGATGCAGTAAGCCTGGTTTACAAGAAAGAATCAAAGCCGGGGGTAGTGCCCGCAGTCTGGAGTCACGCTTGCAGTATTGCTTCGTGTAACTTCATGCTCTCTGCTAACCATTACTAATATGATCTATTTAGAGCCAGCTGTATAGAAGTAATCATGATCTAACGGCTAATGCGTATGAAACTACTGCGCAGGCAGTGTCGCTCCACGCAGATTATCCATATGGCGGATATGCTCCTAACTTTGATGGACAACAGCCTTTTACAGATTATGGCTACCCGACTGAAGCTGGATGGTCAGCTGTAGAACAAGGTATTGGCACCACTGGGGAAGGAGGAGGGAAGGCACTGGGCTTGTGAGGTTGTCTACTGGTACTAGTTTGCACTTCTGTTAGTATTTGTGGTGTATGAGATGCCTGAGATTCATTAAGCCTATTAAAAGGAAAAAAATACACTGTTTTACAGTGTATGTACACATAAAGAAAGTTTTGTTTCCTTTACAGTGTAAGGATAACTTGCTTACTGAAACTTGGGTATATCACAGAGCAGTAGTAGCTAGACAGTGTTTGCATACTTCCATTTCTAAAGGTCTATTTAGATAGATTTTTAACTACACTGCTTGTGCTTCATGGGGAATGATTAAAGTTTAACTTCAGCTTCAGATTTCTCCATGAATTTTTCTTACTCTTTTGGAACTAAACACTGTTTCTCTGGAAAAGCTTTTCCAGAGTGTATTGAAGTATAACATTAGCTCTTTGAAGGTGCATCGTATATTTGGACAGAGATCACAAAAATGTCGTCTGATACAAACCATTAAAGCCCCTGGGTTGAAAAAAATGAGTGGATTTGTAAGTTCTATAGTTTAGTTTTGTTCTTGTTGATCTTTGTTCAGAAGATCTTTGGGACTACAATGGAACTGATTAATTGTTGCTTATAAAGTTTAGCCAGATTGAATGGCAGGGTTTTTTCCACTAGTGCTGCAGGATTACTGAATTGGATAAATACATCAGCAAGCTTATTTAGTTGCAAGACAGGTTACTTGTTCTTACTTTCTTTTCTTCCCATTTCAGCACCTTTAAGGCCCTCAACACCTGAGAAATTTTCAGTGCCTCATATCTGTGCTAGGTTTGGTCCTGGGGGCTTCTTAATAAAAGCACTGCCAAACCTGCCTTCAGAGGGACAGCCAGCTCTGGTTGAAATACACAGTATGGAGGTAAAGTTTGAAAGAAAAAAAGGAGTTGGTGGAATTACAGGCCTTTTTTTTTTTTTGGAAGGGGAGTAGGGAAGTTGGATCTATAACTTCCTGGCTTTGGGGTGTTTTAGTAGGTCAGTCAACATATGTGTCTTTATATTTATCTATAAGTACAACAGTAACTGTAAAAGTTCTTTCCTCTGAGAGATGGTGTGGTGACAATCAGATCATCCAGCTCCTTACAATTTTTCAGGTAAAATCCTTAAATCCTAGAAGGGCTGGATTTGTGTTGATTTTTCTAATGTGTTGCGGTTCATAGAGACAGCATTGTCCTCGTACATTCTCTGCAGGGCTAAGACCTGCTTATCATCATGGACATATTTGCATTCTTATGCTTCTACAAAGAAATGCAGTACTCTAGTAATGGAAAATATATGGAAGGACGGGCTTAGAATTCATAGGTAAAATATCACTAGAAGGAAGTAGAATTGTACACAAGTACTAGAACAGTGTCAGGAGAATTATTAATTAGATGTGAGGCAAATTTTTCTGTTTTGCTACAGGATGCCTTCTCCTGTGAAGGAAATTTTGTCATTTATTATCATTGTGCTGGTTGCAAGTCACCATATATATTTTTTTTAAGAGCAGTAGGCTTAATTACACTCCAGACTATGCTGAGGTCTGAGGTTTTTATTGTTAAAAATCAAAATTCATATCTAAGAGTTTCTTATGCTTTATATTTGTGTTTTAGACTATGTTACAACATTCTCCAGAGCAAGAAGAGATGAGAGCATTTCCTGGTCCTCTTGCTAAGTATGTTCTTACAGATTTCAAAAATAGCTCTCATCCTTTCAGATATCATTTCTTCATCAAACTCTTACTTGTCTGCAAATTACAAGATTTGAACTGACTCAAAATATTTATGGCTCGTCACCTGCTTTAAATAATACATGAGCTTTAAATTTATTCCTCATACTAATAGCAATGAGCTGAATATTTACAGTTATCTCACCAAAACCTTTTTTTCTTCTTATTGCAGGGATGACACCCATAAAGTGGATGTTATTAATTTTGCACAAAATAAAGCTACACAGTGCTTTAAGAATGAAAATTTAATCGACAAAGAATCTGCGAGTCTGCTTTGGGATTTCATTGTACTGTTGTGCAGGCAGAATGGGGTATGTCTCACTGTCTGTCCTAAAACTTTTCAGACACAAGATGGTATTTATGTAGAATACAGTAATGCGCTTATAGTGACTTATCTTGGAATAATTCAGATTCCCAGAACAGGTAAACTGGTCACCTCTCATCAGGTGCTCAGAGGTGCTGATATTCATATGTTGTTTCTGAAGTGACAAATAAAGTGAAGGCAATGATAAAATAACAGAAATATTTTTTTTCTTTCCACCCATATAGACTGTTGTGGGAACAGACCTGGCCGAACTTCTTCTCCGAGATCATAAAACAGTGTGGCTTCCTGGGAAGTCCCCTAATGAGGCAAATTTGATTGATTTCACTAATGAGGCTTTGGAACAAGTAGAAGAGGAATCTGGTGAAGCCCAGCTCTCATTTCTCACTGATAGTCTTGTAACTGCCATTGACAGTCTTGAGAAAGAGACAGAGAGATTCAGAGAGTTGCTGCTTTATGGCCGCAAGAAGGTGAATGCTTATACTGTTGTTCCAAATACTATGTGTCTTATTATTTTTTACAAATCTTACAGCTCTACATAGCAGTTAAAATTGTTTTTGCAACTCGCAGTGTCTATAATATTTCATGGCGCTGTACTGCACTGATGTGGGAATATGTTGTCCCCTACAGTTTAAAATACAAAACAAAATTATAGTCGTGTGTTAGTATTTGATCTAAACGGTTGTTTTTTCATTCAGTCACAAAGTACAATTGTTGTTTATCTGAGTAGTATGTTAAGCTATCCCCAGGAAACTAATTTCTGTATTAATTAGGATGCTTTGGAGTCTGCCATGAAGCATGGTTTATGGGGTCATGCTCTGCTACTTGCCAGCAAAATGGACAACAGAACACACGCCAGAGTTATGACCAGGTACTGCTTTGCTTGTTGCTTAGTACATACAATCTGACTGTCTGTTCTGCTAATGAGGTAGAGACTTGGTGCTCAGAAATCTTAATTTCAAAATTAGGAGTTATCCTTAATAGCTCATGCAAGAATTATGCTTTAATTTTACCTCTCTGTTCAGTTGTCATTTGTTACTGTTTATTCTAGGCCCTTCTGGCTGTAAACTTAAACCTGAGAAGTTTTTCTAAGCCACTCGCTCCATTTAAGGGGTTTTTGAAGAGTGTCCTCTGTGGGCTTGCTTGAAAGGTGCTGTTAGTCAGGCTTTGAAAACACCGCAGAAAACCAGCCGGCAGCTTGGTTAAAGCCAAGAAACTCTGCGGGACCCTTCATTCTCCTTGCCTGGAAGAAGCAGATGTGTTCATGTGTGCTTTGTCTAGTGACAGGAAAACTCTCTCAGCTCCCCTGAGCTGGTGAAATCATGCACTGGCTATAGTCAGCTGGCATGGGGAGAACCCTCAGGTTTTTCCCAGAGTGGCAGATCCAGTTAATGTTTTGCTTTTGAACATTATCCACTGGACAATTTCTTATTCAGTGTAGTATTTTCAAATAGCATTTCCTTCTCTTAAACTAAGCTAGGTTAACTGCCGCTGACTGTTCAAGTATATTTTTAACTGCTTACCCCATGTTTGTGTTTTGGTTTTTTGTGTAATGTCTCTGTAGGTTTGCCAACAGCCTCCCAATTAATGACCCTCTGCAGACTGTTTACCAGCTCATGTCTGGAAGGATGCCAGCTGCATCCACGGTAAGATTCAAGCGTGAGCTGCGCTAGAGACGTAGCTGCAGTGAGCAGCGTAGTTCACAACAGTCATCTTTCCCTGTGCTTTTCCTAGAATGTCAGATAAACTTTGGTCCTTTTTAGGTTGAAACACTTACCCGTGCAGAGCTCCAGTCACTGATTTGACTAAGTAATTCTTCTAATTTTAGTGCTGTGGAGATGAGAAATGGGGAGACTGGAGGCCTCATCTAGCAATGGTGTTATCCAACTTGACCAATAATGTGGACTTGGAATCCAGGACCATTGCTACCATGGGAGACACTCTTGGTAACTCTTGGGGAATAAACAGGGTGATGACTGAAGGAAAAGCTTTCTGAAAGCTTCCGTTACTCAGCTTATTTTTTTGAAAGCAAGCAATTGTTGTGTAAAATGTAAAGTGGAAGACTTTTGTATGGGTGTGTCTCTATTGTGAAGGTATTTGAATGCAAAGCCAAAACAATAGGGGACACTGAATTACCATGTGCCACTGTGAGGAAATATCCAGAGTTCTGTCACTTATTTCTCCACAGCTTCTAAAGGCCTGCTGGATGCTGCTCATTTTTGTTACCTTATGGCCCAAGTTGGTTTTGGAGTTTACACAAGAAAGACGACAAAGCTTGTCCTAATTGGATCAAATCATAGGTTTGGCTTTCCTTTTTTTTTTTTATTTTTTTTAAACATAATTTTTTAGATGCAAAAATGAAAGCTTAATGGTTCAAGAGACTGAATTGCAGTGCTCCCCTTATCACCAACCACAGCTGATTTTGAGATAAATATTTGATGCCCTGTCCTTGTTTGAGGAGTAGGAGTTATTGATATTGTGCCTAACAGAGCTGTGGTTTTGACTTTATTTCTGATGTACAGCTCTGTATTGTCAGCGCATATAATCTCAATGTTAAATAATATTTTTCCTCTCCCATTCCCAAATAGTTTGCCGTTTTTGAAGTTTGCCACCAATGAAGCTATTCAAAGAACAGAAGCATATGAATATGCACAGTCCCTAGGAACTCAGCCTGGCTGCTTGCCCAATTTCCAGGTGAAGAGCTGTTTCATCTTTGTTTATTTGGACAAGTTTTATGCAAGGTTTTCATCTCTCAAGTGCTGTATTCAGCATAGCAAATATTTTATGCATTGTAACATAAAATATTCATGGATAATGTAGTGCAAGATAGCTTTTTTTTTTTTTCCCCCTCTTATCACTTCAGTCTCCTTTTCGCATTTTCATCTATGCATTCTGAACTTCTGAATTTTAAATTTTGTTGTTATTGTAACTCGGTATTCCAAAAGAAAAACCTAGCAGAATTTGTTAGCAGTAGCTGCAGATAAACAAATAACTTCCATTGTCTAGAGAATTGAATGCTTTTTCCCTGACTAGTACAGGTATAATAATGGGATATTTGAGCTTTCAACTGAAATGAGAGACTGACTTCCATTTGATATGTCTAAGAATGTTCTGATCACTTGGTTTATTTGTTCTGCTTGCATTCCATAGGTTTTCAAATTCATCTATGCTTGCCGACTAGCTGAAATGGGACTGGCTGCTCAGGCTTTCCATTATTGTGAAGTGATTTCCAGAACTGTCCTTAAAGATCCACATTACTATTCTCCTGTACTAATTGGCCAGCTCATCCAGGTAACATAAAGAAGAATTAAGTATTTGTGGCTTGATGTTGTAGGTGGTAAGATGTGGCTAAAGTTGTCTTTTGTTGGATGGTTAAACTTTACAATGATTTCTTTCTCTAGATGTCATCACAGCTACGCCTGTTCGACCCACAGATAAAAGAAAAACCAGAACAGGAATCTTTTATTGAACCTTCATGGTTAGTAAGGCTTCGACATGTGGATGGACAGATCAAGGTACAGAATGTACTTTTCAACATGAAGTATTCTTTTAAAGATTAGTGTAAATCCCATTTTTAAGTGGTTTTGGTTGTACTGCTAATTACAGAAACATAAGGAGTGGCCTTATGATATATTCATGTCATAACATACAAATGATATGATTTAAATCAAGTGGATTTACCACGCTTTAGTGCCCTAAGATTGAATACCAAATAGTTGAAGGGCGGTGTCCATTATATGAGATCAGGCTTTTCTTAGTACTTTAATGCAAGGAGAATTGCAAGACTCGTTAGGTTGCAATAACTCCCTCTGTAAGCAGAGGATCTGCTTGCAATAAAAGAAAAATTGTCTGAATGAGTGTAGCTAAATTGTAACAGGAGTGGAAATAATTGCGATTTATTTAATGAATTCTGTTAGGAATTTGAACCTTGAACTAATTAACTAAGATTCCAATTAAAAAAAAAAAAAGAGAAAACAACAAAACAAACCCAAACCAAAAATCTTTTGGTTGAACTTGGCCTGTTCATGGCTGACAACTAATTTTTTTGACTAAACACTAAAAAAAACCTGTGTGCCGTTTTTACTCTTAAGATTTCCTTTGCTGTATGTTCCCTTGGTTATGAACTTGATGTCTGGTACAGTTAATAAGATCTTGCTTTTTTGTGCAGGAGGGTGCAATAGCTTATAACACAGACAGATCCACCCCACCACCATATGCATGTAGTACACCAAGCTCTGAATTAGACCATGCTAGTCAATGTGATGGAGCAGGAGTTGGCCGTGACATGGGTCCAGGTGCTGAAAATGCATTATTAGCATCCTTATTACCCAATATGGCTCAACAGATGCAAAGTGTGCAGCTGATGCCTTCAGGTTAGTGTTTCATATCCTTCTTCCTGACAGAGGGAAAATAAACCTTTCGGGTTTCTGGTATAAGAAACCACTTAAGAGGGTGGTAGAAACAGTGAGATTTCACTTCTGCATTGTATCATTTTATTCATAGGGTAAAAGGTTCATACACTGGAATCTCTGTTTAGTTATAACTTAATTTGGTTTTGTTTTGTTGGCTTTGTTTTTTTTGTGTACGTGTGCTGCAGTACCCCAGGCTGTCCTTGATGGGTCAGGTGCTATGATTCCTCCTGGTGACCAGGAAGCTGCCCGAAGTGTCCCTTTCTATTCAGTGGCTTCTCAGCCTGTTGGTCCAGGAGCCGGCTTTGCACCTCCAGGATTTTCAAATCCGTATGGAACTGAGCCATCACCACTGTATTTAGGGTCAGCACTACCACCAGGAGGGCCACCACAAGAAGCTGAACCTCGGTCAGAAGAACAGACAAACCTGGAAACAGGTCAGGGATCTTAGTAAAAGACATTCCTTCCTTAAAAGGGGAATGAAGTTATCTTGGGGAATAATGCAAAATATCTCAATATTTAGAAAGCAGTAAATCGAGGAAATGAAACTTAGAACCACCATGTAATGAAACAGAAACATCTGTGGAACGTTACAGTATTTGTCCTGCTTACTTGGCTTGGTTTAAAGGAGAGGTCGGACTCGGCAGATTACAATTTAGACCAGAACAGGTCATCACCGAGTGCCCTGAGACTGGCAGTTCTGTTTGCAAGGGCTGGGATTTCTGCCTCTGGACAGCAGTTTCCAGGACCCTGATAAGTTTTAATTCTGTGTCAGCAGAACCTGACACATGTGAAGGCAGACATGCACAAGTTTGGCGGGGCTGTGTTAGAGATGTGGAAAGCCTTAAACTGCTCTGTACTCATGGTAGCATCTCTCAGCCTGCTCCGACCTGTGTTAACTTATTTAAGCTTAATACCCATGCAGGAGAAAAAAAAAAAATCACAGCAACTGCAGTTCACATTCTTTAAAAGGCCAGGTTCTTTCTAGCACAAAATTCATAACTAGTGAAAATTTTTGCCTTAAAAGTGCTGGTCTGGTGGGGTTTATTTTGGTTGTTGTTGTGTTCCCCACTGCTAAAGTCCCTAATTTGTTCTTTTAAGGAATGCAGAGAATTGCCCCAGAGTGTCCTTCACAAAACTCCTTCCCTGACCAGAGAGAGGAGGATTTCTACGGCAGAATGGCCAGCATGGTATCTTCATTTCATACATCTCTTCAGCGAGTGTTGGCTGCGTTGCAGATCTTTGCAAGCACAAGAGCATATTGGGGCTTTGTCTTGCTCTTCAGCAAGACATGAACCTTAGTTTTTCTTCCCTGCTGTCCTTCCCCTTCAGTGGAATAAACAATGAAGAACTAGTAGAATATTTTAGCCATAATTTTCTTCTCTAAAAATAATTACTTTTTTAAAAAGAGGGGGTTGGGGGCAATATTAGGCTGTTGTCTGAAGAGTTTAATTTATCTTTCTCTTCCTTGCCTTCCTTTCCCATGTCCCAGAATGATTCTTCGTAGCCAGAAGAGCTTGTAGCATGCATCAGCCAGTGAGGCAAGCAGGCCCCAAAGAACATATCTGTGACTGAGTTCTAAAAGCATAGTATTGACTACCATTTGGTCATGACTGGAAACGTTGGAAGGTGTTTATCAAAATCCCAACCCCCCTTTAAAAATAAATATTATTTTCACTGTTTAAGTATTAGTGAAGTTAGTATCTCCTTGGAAGTTTGTGGAGTCTCCTGAAGTGACAATTGTTTGACAGAATTAATATAAACGTTTTTAATAGTGATACATTTAGCAACTGATAAAGGATGGGGAGATTTTTTTGACTAGAAACTAACCATAGAAGAAACAGTGAAATATTTTTTTTTATGCTTGAGTTGCTATATGAACATTAGAAGAACAACCTAATGTTGGAGGGGGGGGGAAAAAAGCAGGAGCCACTCCTTGGTGCAGCATTTTTGCTTTCCTCTTGTGAGCGGTTTAGCCTGCACAGCAGTGTCCTGATTTAACACTTTTTAATGAACAAGTGACGCGATAGTGCCATGACTTGGCCAGGCTCCAGCTCTTTTTCTGCACCTCCTACGTGTCAGAGGAGATGGAAGTGCCCAAACAACTAGCTTGAGTATCTCGAATTGTGTGGGAGTTTTTGATAAAGAGTGAATGTTGTGTCAGATATTTAGCTTGTGTATTAAGCATGTCCTGGCTTTGTATCTAACCAGGCACCAGGACGAAGATCCAGATCTGCATCTCAGTCTTCAGCACACATGGTATGCCACGAGCAGGCTGTTCCGTTTGCTAAATCTTTGTTTATTTCTATGTGCTTTTGTATCTCTTCCTATTACTAACTTTTCAAAGGAGGAACTTTTTTAGCAAGATGAAATGTAATCCATCTCTCCAGCAGTGACAACTTTATATTTTCCTCTATATTTGTAATTTAGGGCTACGGTCGAAGATCACGAACGACTTCAGAGTCCTCAGCTCATTCTGTGGGACGAGAGAGATCCAACTCTGCAGCAAAACAACCCTCTCCTTCTCCCTCTGTTCCTGTAGCGAAAGAGACTAAAAAAGAAGTAAAAAAGGAGCCAGCACCTAGAAAGGTAAAATTTATAAGAAAGGTAGCTATAGCTAGAAGAGATTCTTTAGTAAATGTAGTAGCTCCTGATCTGGGTTACTGATTGAAGAGGTCCTGACGAAAATGTTTCTTTCTATTTATTAGATACAACTCTGGGCTCAGACTTGAAATCCCTAATAGAAAATGAATTGTTGCATCCATGTTTCTTTTGATCTCTCTGTAAAGACAGTGTTGAGAGAATTAACTGAATGGATGAATTTTTTTATTTTTATTTTTTTAGAGTGGTGCAAACTGGTTTCGCTGGCTGATGGGAAAAGGAAAGAATGAAGCGCACCTTCCAGATGACAAGAACAAATCAGTAAGGCCCCTAAATCACAAAAACCTTTATACATTTTATTGTGTTCAAAAGGTTCATCTGTTATCCAGGAAAGCATTGTTTTAACAAGTAAAGAAATGTGTTTAAAACTTTCAAGATTATGCTTATTCAAAGACAGTAACTTTTTTTAAAAAAGCCAGGGTTTTTTTCAATGTATTTTTTTGTTTGGTTGTTTCTTGTTTTGTTTTTTGGCTTAACAGTTGCATTTGAACTCCTAATCTTTGACTGTAATTTCCTTGTAGATCGTTTGGGATGAACAGAAGCAACGCTGGGTTAATCTGGATGAACCAGAAGAAGAGGTAAAAGTCTCAGGACTCATTATTTCTCCAACCGAAAAACTGAAATCTCTGATGGCACACAATTGTCTTTAATTTGTTATTGGCTCTTAAAAGCTATGTTTTACTGAATTTGGGTTAAGGTGTTAACATGTTCTTTTAGTCTACATCCTTCTGGAACCATTTATATGTTCAGTTGCTGGTATGGATTTTTTTCGTTCTCCCTGCAGAGTAAACCTCCGCCGCCACCTCCCACAGGATTTCCTAAAGTCCCTCAGAATGCTCCACCTGGACCTGGAGGCCCGCCTGGTGCCCCTGTCAACATGTTCTCCAGAAGAGCAGGTAACAGGAGCACTGATGCCTGAAGTATGAAAGGCTTCAGATTTTCTCGTGCATAAAATGTGAAGGCAGAAGTCTTGGCTTTTCTGGAGTTTGTTGGGAGTGGTTAGCAATTCAGTGATACCACGTGGCTATTGCTGGCCTCACTTGTGCCTAACTTCTCTGCTGTGATTGCTCTCACAACTGTATTGTGACTTGGGTTTTGTTGTTTGTATCCCTGGAGCATTATTTCTTGATTTTTTGAAAGATGGCTTAACCTGCAGACTGGTCAAAATAGACATAGGGATAACTAACGCAAGGCTTATTTCAATTATTTCTGGATTTTTCTGATTTAGCTGGAAGCAGAGCCCGTTATGTTGATGTCCTGAATCCAGGTGGAACCAAATCCGGCGGTGCTGTTCCAGCGCCATCAGACCTGTTTGCCCCCTTGGCACCAATGCCCATTCCTGCAAATGTATTTGTTCCAAACTCAGGTGTGTTATGAGTGGATAAAACTGTAAGGGGGTGTTTTGGTTATTTATGGTTATATGGTCATCTGTGCTTCTGCCAGTGTGTGTGTGTTATGTAACCTTTAATGAATGTTTAAGAATGTTCAATCTCATTAACTGCAAGTTGGTTTAGAAGTAGAATTAGTCTTGGGAACTGCAATAAAACAAATAGGTTTTACCTGCACACTTGCTTACCGTGCCCCCCCCCCACTCTGCTTTCACTACATGCTGTGTTGCACCAAAATGATCTGTATGAACCGTATACATCTCCCACTTGCAGACTTGTAACAAGACTTGGGGCATCTAAAGACATTGAGACCGCCCTCTTTAACTTACCTTTTTTCTGGGAGAAGAATTGATATTGTAGAAATTCAGTTCTGCTGATGTCCCTGCTTCTCACTCTGTGAAATCAAACGCCCTGGTGCGGTGTGTTCGGCTAAATCCCATTTCCTTTGCAGTTCCAGGGGAGCCCCAGCCAGTGGAAGGGAGTGGTGCAGCAGAGCACACACCAGTTGCAAATCAAACCAACACAGATCCTGCTGCAGCTGTTGAACCAGAGGTGGGTTAGAAATAATGTTTTTTATATATAATTCAAACTTCTTATAAAAAGCTTTGTGATTCTGAATAGTAGTTTTGTAGCCACAGAATGTACAAAGTATGTTGTTGTAGTAACTATGTTTGTGTACAACATTTTAGTTAAAGGTCTGGAGAAGGGAAATGCAAGTGAAAATGGAAATGGGAAGGCCATGAAAAATTGCATTTCCTAATTTGGCAGGGCTGTGGGTGCTGTATGTGTCAGGAGGGACACATAAGAACACAGGAAGAGCCATACACTGCATGTTTCACCTGCCTTAATGTATTGTAATATTGGTTTGCTTCAGTGGGATCAGTATAGTAGAAATGTGAAACAGCGTCATAGTAAGGAAGATTAAACAAAAGTGTATTGTTTCTTTTTAGTATTTAAACCCTGCAATCCTTCCTCCTGGATCTGGACTTCCTGTTTCTAACCCTGATGGCTCCCAATCAGGCGAGGTAAGGTTTGATTCAAAGTTAGCTAATGACTTTTGCAGCGTATTTTAACCATTAATTTATAGTGGGCCATCTAAACCAACAAGTAACTAATTTGGTTGCCGATGACTAGCCAAGGTGGAATCATATGGCTGCCTCCAAAATTGTGCAGAAAAGACCTCTAAGCACACATGAGAAGTTCAGGCTCCATGTCCTACATTCTGTGATGTGATCTCCTTTTTTCATATGAGTAAACTTTCACAAGCCTTTTTCAGAGTAAAATGTCAATAGCAGTTTGAGGATCTCTTGTTGCCTCCCTGCATGCGTATAATTTCACTAATATTAAGTGCAAGACACAACGAGGAGAATAGATTGCTGTGTGTCAGGCAGAGTAACATTACCTTTGTTCCTACTAAATGTTTTCTATATCTACATAATTTTGTGCTTTAAGAAGTCCTTTTGATTTAAACTAACTTCTGGCTTTACATTTGGTTTTCTTGTTTGGTTTTTTTTTTGTTTTTTTAACTTGAAGTTGGTTTAACCTTTGGCAGTGAGACTTTTAAAATGAAATAAAACAACTGAAAGCTTGGGGCAGTGACATGCATGACGACTTTTTTTATTTGTGTTTTTTTGTATTTGTGTGTTCTTGCTGTTTTGTAGCTTTCGCGCTCTAGTTCAATGAGTTCATTATCACGTGAAGTAAGCCAGCATTTTAATCAGGTACATGTGGCTGGCCATTCTCATTTATGTTAACTTATTTACTTTTTCCCCTCCTTTATTTTGCATTTGCTCAAGTACTTACTAATGCTACTTTGTCATTTTCCCTTCTTCTCATTTCCCAGAAATAACATTATATGTATTTAATGATGTAGTGTTCCTTTTAACACTCAAACAGGGCCTTCAGAGTTTTTTTTCATATTTATGAGAATGCATGTAATCCGGGCATGCTTTTTGTTTATGTTCAAGTTCCTAAGAGATTCACTTGACAATTTTAATCAGTTCTTTTCTGGGATACCAAAGAACTCAGTTGATTTTTAAACAAGCAAACAAAAAAAAAGAAACAATCCAAAAAGTCTCCTCAAAAGAATCACATAAGCAAAACGTTGTCGTTCTTCTACTGCCAGTGTCAAATCGATAATAACACCGTTGCCTGTTCCATCGGCACAAGCCCCTGTAGGAATTAAAGGAATGCTTCATCGCTGCTCTAAGTTCAGTACCGTAAAGGGGTGACACAAACTTTTTCTGATATTTCTTAGTAAAGCAAAACTTGACTTAGACTCTTTATTTTGGGGCAAGTCCTAAGGTCTACTAACAAAAGCAGAAGGTACTAATTCAGTGAAGTCGCACTGGTGTCTTGTTTTGGTTTTTGCATGCTTTGGATAGTCCGAGCTATCTACAGTTTGTGCATGTGACATTGTTTTGCCAATTTCTACATTAAGCAAGCAATATTAAAGATCTGGATGCAAACTGTACCAGCACTGTTTGCAATTGTTACAATACGCTGTGCTGTCCATATTGTTGGCATTTTTACTGTGAATATCTGCTCGGTCTGACTAAGCAAAGCACATCTGAGAGGCGGTGAAGCTCCGCTCTTCTCTAACTTCAGTATTATCTGCTTTCTAGCCGGCCGCGGGACCGCCTGCGGGAGGGCCTTCAGGAGCAGCCGTTCCGTTCTACAATCCTTCTCAATTTGCACAAGTGAGTAGAGGCTTCCTCTTCTCTTTGAATAAAACCATTGAACAAAATCATGATTTTATGTGTAACTATCTTAATCTGGACTGTTGGATGTAGAGCGTTGAATGTGCACATGGACCGGTCTAGCACCTGTTTAACTTAAGTTTTGAATGCAAACTTATTGCTACCTTTTTGTATTTTGTCTCCGGTGTGATGCTTTTACAGAACTTTTTTTTTTTTTATTCCTATTCTCCTTTTTCAGTCTCCTGCAGCCACTGGAAGTTCAAGACTGGGAAGAATTGGACAGAGGAAGTACCCGACATTGAAGTAGAGTCCAGTGGCTTTGTGTTTGGAATTCTCACTCGTGTCCTGAGTATACAAAGAACTATTCAATCTTATGGCACATGGTATCAGTTCTAGCTGCAGCTGACATGATGGAAATTTAATGATGGGTGATTTTTTTTTCATGGGTCTCCCTACTTGCACCTCATCTACGCAAATCATTACCAAACACGAAATATATGTAACTTTTCCTTTTAAAAAACCTGGCTAGAAATAGCTTTGCTGTGATAAAGAATAGACACAAGGGAGGAAATAGTTGCTGTCTGTTACAAAACCTATTTGTAAATTGCATAGGCAATTTATTCCTTAAGTTTATTGTAAACCTACTAGTGTGACCTTGGAAGACATAGTTTCAGGGATTCCTTAATTTCCGAAGGATGCTCCCCTCCCAGCGGGGGGGAAGAAACCTGTCCACATTGTAACGTAACGCTCTGTGGCCTTAAGAGGACCAGGCACAGTTGTGATGCTCGTTAAAAACAGGACTTGGTTTGTCAGCATGTGAGGCTGGAGACGCTCCTTCCTCTGGGAAACGCTCGTTCCTCCGGGAAATGCCTCGTGCTGGTGTGGTTTTTGAAGTGGGAAGGGGGCCACAGCTCATCCAAATAAGTTGACCTACATTGAATGAAAACTGTGACTGTAATCTAATACTAATTTGGTTTGGATCTTACCTAGTATGTATGTAGTTTGTGGTTTTAGACTACTTGTAAAGCAAATTGTATAGTCTGAAAGAAGCTCTCTGTATAATAGCCGATGCTGTACTATTTGACGAGTGAGTGTTCTTTTAAGTGCAATACGGTTACTCGCTTTCTCTCCAGCTGCTGGCACCAGACAATTAAGGTGGGAACAGCTTGACAGTTGATGAAGTTTTTTTTTTTTCCTCTTGAGTGCCAGAATCAGCATAATACTCTATTCTGGAATTTCCATTACTAAAAAAAAAAAAAAAAACAAAAAAACAACAAACAAACAAAAAAACCCAAGGTCTTAAATAGCTAACGGCTGAATTTCAAACATACTAAAAGTAGACGGATTTAGACCTCTACCCATGGACTTTAAAATCTTTAGGTTTAATATAAGAAATCTTGAAAACCATGATATTCAACATTCATATTCGCTGAAGAATCTGAATTATCTGCAAAGAGAGAAATAAACTTTAAATATTTATTAAATCATTAGGCCATATTTTATTTAGAAGTTGCCACCAAACTATTTTATTTTACTTGAATTTCTGCCCAGGAGTAGAAATAATGTTGAATGTGAAATTGCCAGTTTTGGTCCCCCGTTGTTTTTTGTTTTGTTTTCTTTTCCTTTTCCTGCATAATGCTACCTTTCTGAGATCTCGATAGCCTTACCTACGTCCTAAAAGGTTTGTACGTAACGGAAGTAAAATGCTCTTTGGGGGATTAGGAACCTTTGCATAATGGTCCATACTCAATTCCAGACGTGGTCAGCAGCCGTCGGTGTGGTTTACTTTTCTATAATTGAAACCTCGTCAGACACTTGGCTTTCCTCTCCTTCAGCCAGGCTGCTGGTGATTTCTCTCCTTTCAGTAGAGACTGCCAAACAACTTCATTCAAGAAGGCTTCCTTTGAGCTGGGAGCGGCTATCTTTCCTAAGTGTAAGATTTGACACTGTAAATTCTTAAATAAAATATTTTGCGCTCTGGAGCACTTTCACATTTTGCTACTTCTTGTGGTTATTGCTTTAGGGAGCTGGGGGGAGACACGGCTCCTCTGCCTTTGGAAATAGTCCAGTTCGAGGGAGCTGGAGCTCCCAGTGCGTCGGTGTCTTCAGTGCTGTGTTCAAAACCGAGGCGGTAGACTTAATATGAAGTGTAAAAATGCTTTGCTTTAAACTGCTTATTTAAATGCCGTGGTTTCACAGGATTTATTTATTTATCACCCGGGGGCCGGCGGTGCCGTCCTCCGGCCGACAGGGGGCGCTGCCGTCGCTGCTGCTGACGGGGCGGGCCCAGCCTGGCGTCGCCGCCGCCGCCGCCGTTGCTACGGGCGGGGCTGGGGCGGCCTCCACCGCCGCCCGCTCGGCC
>JAOXJM010000007.1:2843219-2860120 GCA_026413425.1 Tringa solitaria
CCCCAAGTTTACCTAACACAGCCCCACCAAGTAGGAATTTACCTTGAACCCCGATTCTGTGTCCCTAAAACGACTCCTCGGCTGTTTTCTGGGATGTTTTCTCGGTTTCGGCGGCGGTAGCTGGGGGTTGGCACAAAGCAGCGAGGTCCCTGCTGTGGGACCAGGGGAGAAGCTGAGATCACTGGAAATTTCCTGGCCTGTGGCTGTGGGCAGCCCTGAGGCCGGTGGTGCCGGTGACTCAGGGTGCAGCGAGGAGGACAAGCTGTGATTTATGTGCAGTTTTAATTTCCTTTCATGCGAACAGCATACACAAGCTTCTCTGGATGCAGCCCTGATGCCCACAGCAGTGAGGAAGCTGGTTCGCGGCTCTGCTCTTGAAAAAAAAAAGAAAATAACATTGGTTTTCTAACAGGGGCATGTTAAGGTTTGAAACGTTCTAGAGGGAGATCCCGTGAGGAGCTTGCTTTCTGCTTAAGGAGCAGGATTCACAGCTCAGTAACTTTGTTCTTACGTGTTTCTTTTTGGGGAAATCCAGGTATCCCACCTCTTGAAGCTTTGCAGACAATGCAGCCGCCTACATGTACCCCCCCTGCCCTTCGTTCTCAACTAAAGACTGAGCTGTCTCCCGTTTTTGTGTCCTTCTGGCGTGGTTGAAGCCCTGGGAGCCCGCGGGGTAAGCAAAGGGAAGGAAACGATGCTGTGAGGGACTTTTCAAACAGAGCAGTGCCCGTAGCTGGTACCCGGGGGAGGATGAGTACTCCAAATGGATTTCCACAGCACTCAGGGGCATGTGTTGCTCGGGGCACGGAAGGAGGAGCCGTGCAGGACCTGCACGCTAAAAAAGCTGGCAAAGCAGCCAAGAAGGAGGCTGGTGGCAGCGGGGTGCTTACCTTTGAAGATCCTCCGAGTGTAGGCACCTCTTTAAATGAAACCTTAAAGCTTCTACCAGGTGAACTCAAAGCTAACATGAAAATTAAATCGATCACTCCAAGGCCTCCTCGGAAACCCCGGCTGGAGCGTGCTGCGTCTCTGGATGAGAAAAGCTGGAGGAGGTGGAGGCGGTTTAGAACGAGTCAGGAAAGCCTGACCGATCCCAATGAGACAAGTTCCTCCAACGGTTCTCTGCAGGAAGCGTCCCTCAGCCCCCCCGTCAGGGGCAGGGCAAGCCCCAGCCATCAGGGCTGCCAGCAGAACTCCTTGCACAGTTCACCAGATGCCTCAGAAACCGGTCCCGTGGGGAAGAGCAGAGGAGGCACCTCCGACCTGGGGAAAAGAGCCTCCGAGATCTCCAGTGCCTTTGGTGGGCTTCTGCGGGGGAAAGCGTTTGCAGGCGGCAAACCCCGGCTGTCCCAAATAATGCCGGCTCGACCTCTGCCGCCCGTGGAGTTCAATGTGGCCTCTCACACGCTGAGGACAGCTAATAGGATTGACTCGGATTGTATGGATTATCGACATTATTCTCAGCACAAGTTTGGGAGGGTGAGCAGCAGCTTGAGCGATACCAGGCTCCACGGCAACGGGATGGTCTGTGATAATTGCTCCACGGACTCCATGAAATCTACGTTCAGCCTGCTCACTCCCATTCGCTCCAAGGATGTTCGAAGCAGGTACGTCCCCCAGCTTCTCCTGGCAAAGTTTGGGGGGTGTTAGCAGGGATTTGGCTGTCGTGCAGAATCCTGCTGGGCTGGGAACTTCAGACCAATCGGTAAAGTAGAGAAGTTGTTCTATGTTGTTTAACCTGCTGTGGAGGCTGGAAACAGCTTGAAGATTAAGAGCTTAATACAAATATTCTAAATTTGCCGCTTTCAGCTGAGTATTTTTTTACATAAATATATATAAGTTATATTTGCTGTCAAGTTGCTTGTAGTATTTAAGTAATCTGTTTTGAAACTTAAGAAACGGTAGCTGTGCATGCTAAGCAGTTGGGAAAACTATTCTTTTTTTTAAAATCTAGAAGTACATTGGGCTTGAACTGAACTATTAAATGGCAGGGAGAAACCCCAAATGTTTTAGCTTGTAACTATGCAGTACTACCACAATCCTGCAAGGTGCTGAGGGTCCTCTGCAGATATTGAGCTTGTTTGGCTTCTGGCAGGATCAGATAATGGGCTGTACTGCTTCAGTGTCCCACGGGAGCTCCTCTGCCCCGACTTTTCCAGGAATCTCTTGAGGAAGAGTTTGATTCCACTCAGATCTCAGCACTTTCTCCCAGTGTGGCCCCGACCTCTTGCTCTGGTTGCTCATTTGTCTTCATTCTTAGCTAAATTTAGCTTATTGATTGGAGGGAACTGAGGTGGGTATATTAATCTGCTTCCCAGTGCATCCAATCCTCTTCTTGTGTTGGCAGCAGAGCTTCTTTTTGTGAAGACCTCCCAGCACACAGCACAGACACTGCAGCGAGTATTACTGGTAATACTGAGGTCAGGAAACATGTATAAGGGAAAGGATATCAAGTACTCAGCTAAAGGTTGTATGTTAAAGACACAAAACAGTCTGCGAGACCTTGAGGGATAAATCTGATCATGGATCCAAAGAGTGGGAGCCAGTGGTAGAAGGGAGAATAATTCTGAGGTAAATTAAAACAACTGGTAAAAAAAGCCCCAAAGATAGATTTGTTACTTGTTTGTCATCAGGGTTTTTCCTTCACCTCCCTCTGCAAAGCTGCTGGAGTCAGCTGGGGAGACCAGTGGGTCGCGCAGCGTTCCCTGGTGTCGTGCTCTCATCATTATTAGTAGAGCTTAAACAAGATTAAAAATGAATAATTAACTTGCAGTCCGTTTGCCAATACCCCTTGCTTTTGTAAGCAGTGTGTTCTTTGGAGAGGCAGGCGGTGTGGGGCAGATCTGTCCTTTTCGAATGGGATATTCCTTTAAACCTCAGACTCAATAAACCATTTACTTGAAAGCTAATTTGATGAGCTGAATAGAAGGAAAAATGTGAGTTTGAATCCTTGATTAGGAACAACTTGGTGCCAGAACATTGAGAACGGTGGAGCTATTTTCATGTTTTAAGTAAACTGACCTGCTTCAGGACAGTCAAATATCAAACCAATCTCTTCGTTTTGTGTTTGCGGTAAGTTCTAGGGGGATCGAAGACTTTGGATGGCTTCAGTCTTCTCATCACAGAACCTCTGCATCATCAGTCTCCCCACCATACTCGTGTCCTGGCTTGGAAAAGGCTGATTTATGACCATAGTTTTGTTTTCTTGCACGTGATCCATGAACTTTTGATAAGGGTTGGAACTTTATAAGGAATTTCAGGCAAGAACAATATATACATACTAAATGCCATTTCTTGAGATAAAGACATGTTCTTGATTAACTCAAGATTCAGATGTTACAAATCATTACTCCAGCTGTCGTATTGTTCCCTTAGATGCTCATTTATGCATCTTCTGTTCGCAGAAGCTATTTGGAAGGCAGCCTTCTGGCAACTGGTGCCTTACTGGGAGCAGAAGAACTTAGCAGATATTTCCCTGATCGGAATATTGGAATTTTTGTGGCCACCTGGAACATGCAGGGTCAGAAGGTTTGTGCACATCAGTTTCCCCGGGTCTTTTGGCAGTGGGAAAGTTACCCTGTCTTTACTGCGAGGACTGGTGCGATGTTTTTTTCATGTTGATAAGCCCAAGTTCATCATCTTTATTAAATTACAAGGCCTTGTTATGCATGTTCACCTTATTGAGAATTTTTACTATTATCACTTAATGTTTTTTTTGAAGCGTGAATTGTTTGCATGGGCTGTGGGACCTGTAGCTTAGCCTGGACTTTTTGAGTAAATCTGTACATAACTAATACTGCCTTTTTTCTTTTTTTTTTTTTTTTTTTAAATAATAGGAACTTCCTGTGAATCTGGATGACTTCTTATTACCAACAGATCCTGACTATGCCCAGGACATGTATGTCATTGGGGTTCAAGAAGGCTGTCCAGACAGGTAGCAAAAACAATGTAATGAACCATCCTCTTTTATTGTTAACTAATTACTTGAGTTTTAATTAATGTGGAAATAGTCTTCATCATATTAATATTTTCAATAAACCCACTTAATAAGACTTTGAATTCCATTGCATGAGCACCGGAGGAAATGGGGTTTAGAGGTAAATGTCACAAAACTCTGTAAATACAGAACTTGGTCCTGTTGTCAGGGCAGTAATGGTGAAACTGCTGTCTGGTGTCTGTGGGCATCTTGCCGTGGATGTGAGCTGGCTGTGGGCTGGCTCACGGGCTGGCTATTAGCCTTAGCAGCCACATGCTCGTTAGTAGCACATTGCTGTAAATGTCTAGTCTGTCTGAGATTGACCAAGCCTCGAAGGAGAGGTTGAAGCCTCATGTCAGGCCCTGCTTTGTTACGGTGTCTTCCCAGTGGGACTCTCTTTTCCCCAGATTTAGAGCTGCTCGGGGCAGGGGCAGTAATACCCTCCCACCAACACGCAGAGCCTCTGCAAGACGTGTGTGTCCTGTCAGTCTGACCCCCCTTCCCTGCAGCATCACTGAGGCAGCGGAGGTTTTGCTTACACTTACTTGACCCCAAAGGGGTCGCCCTGTTTGGGCAATGCTGATTTCCTCTCCCGGTTGTTGTCTCCTGTGCTGTCCTTGTGACCCAGCTCTTGTTCTTCCCTGCAGAAGAGAGTGGGAGATCCGCCTGCAAGAGACGCTGGGCCCCCACTACGTCATGCTCTACTCTGCTGCCCATGGGGTGCTCTACATGTCGGTCTTCATTCGCAGGGACCTGATCTGGTTCTGCTCAGGTGTGTGGCCCAGTAAGAGCTAGAACGTGGGGAAGGGAAAGAACTGCAGCCATCGGGTGTCTTGTCCTTTCCTCCAGGGCTCTCCCTCGCCTGACTTTCCTCCTCGCTGCCTGTAGAGGCTTTTTTGGAAACAGCAAGTTCTTTTTCTCTTTCCAGAAGTGGAATATGCCACGGTGACCACTCGGATTGTATCTCAGATCAAAACCAAAGGAGCTCTGGGAATCTGCTTCACATTTTTTGGGACTTCCTTTCTCTTCATCACCTCCCACTTCACATGTGAGACATTTACACTCTTGCTAGAAGTGTCCCAACTGAGGGAGGAAGGGGGTTGCTTTACTAACTTAAAAACTAAAAATTAAGTCTGCATGTTTGTATCCCTTTTCCCACACTTTCTGTCATTATTTTTCAGTGTGGGTTGTATTTTATATGTGGGAAATGTCTAATGCCCTTTGGAAGCTGCTGTTGTAACCAAAAATGGTAATTGAATGAAAATGATGCATTGTTGGCAGTAAATGGGATTTCTGTCTTTCAGCTGGGGACAGTAAGGTAAATGAGAGGAAACTGGACTACAATAAAACCATTCAAGCCCTTACACTTCCCAAGAATGTTCCAGACACAAACCCCTATCGATCCAGTTCTAGTAAGTGTGAAACCATGTTTGTGTGGGAGCCCACATGAACGGAGTTTGTGCAGTGTCTGTCAGTCTGCACTAAGGAAGAAATAATGATAGCACTAATTTGAGATGGTACAAAAAGAAGCTACAGGTCTTTTTTTCTGAGGATGGTTAGAATCATAGAATTATAGAATTCTATGATTCTAACCATCCTCAGACAAAAAGATCTGTTCACAGACGAAAAGTTACTGTTCACATAATTATTTTTTTTAGGTGGGGCATAATTTGGGGGGGGATTTGAGAGAAAAAGTTGAAATGGAGAGGAAGGAAGAAAATTTGAAAGGAATTTTCATGTGATGTGTTTTTTCTTAGAAAAGCAGTATGATAATTTTGGTGTACTGGTTATCAATATTATGGATATGTTTCACTTTCCAAGTCTTTTCTAGAACAAGTAGAAATCATTTTGAGACTTAAGAGAAGGAACATTATTTCAATTTGCATATACACAGGTCAGCGTATTGTTTGCCAAATTCTATTATTGTTTCTTACTATTGTGCTGTTAACATGATGTCTAGATATATAGCTAAGCCATTTTTCTAGACAGGTGAATTTACTCTTCATCTAGAGCATAGCATTCAGTTTTTGCATTCGTACTGTTTTTAGCTCCTATAAATATGGTTTTTTAATGATTTTTTAAAATTTTGCTTCAGTTTTCTACTGTTTTTTTATTACCACAGTCTGTGATGGTCACAGACAGAAAACATGCTCAAGTATTATATCTCCTGGTGGTGAAAACAAAGAATTTATGCCTGTTCCTTGAACGTCTCTAGCAGTACTCAGTGAGCTGTGCCTCATACAGCTGTAGCATGGTAGCTACATCATGTACTTTAATTTTCCTCAAGTCAAAAGGAGATTCAGGGATTAAAAGTTTGGGGTTTTTTTCTTTCAGAACTGTTCAGGATGTTTACCTTTATACTGACACTTCTGGCTTGAATTTGCAGATGACGTCACAACTCGGTTTGATGAAGTATTCTGGTTTGGTGACTTCAACTTCCGACTAAACAAGGATCGTGAGACCGTGGATTCCATCTTGAACCAGAACCCAGAAACTGATGTGTCCAAGCTACTGGCATATGACCAGCTTACCAGTGAAATGAGTAGGGGTGAGGGACAGCTGGTTTTCTCCCGACTCCATGAACAGAAATAATTACAGCCAAATCCCTATTTCCTAGAGACCTTTCTGCTTTCTCTTGTTAATTTCTCTAAAAAAGGAAGGCGGGTTGTCAAATACAGGGGCAATCTGTACAAGGGACTTTTTGCTATAGCATTTTGCTATATTTACTGTAATCTCCCAAGCCATTTACTGCTCTTCCATCTGACTCCTCTATGAACTGGACATCATTCTCTCGCAGTGTCCAGGGTATTTGCAAAGCATTGTGACCTTTCAGTGGAAGGGGAAGTGCATGCACTGTGTTCTTTGTTTAAATATCCACTGACTAAGTAGCCACTAGCAAATTTTCATCTTCACTATATCAGAACTTGAACTTCCTCCCTTTCTAGAGCCAAAGCCCAGGTTTTTCTAGTCATTTATGTATATGGCTGTTGTTTCTAGCCAGCACCAGTTAAGCAGTGTTGAATAACTGCAGTAAGTGTGGCGGGTTCTTAGGAAGGAGGAATTTGTTGTTCATGCTGTTCTTCCTTTTCTTCTCAGGGTCTATTTTCAAAGGATTCCAAGAGGCTGACATCAATTTCCGTCCTTCCTACAAGTTTGACATAGGAAAGGACAGCTATGACACCACTTCCAAACAAAGGACTCCTTCCTACACGGTAAGGATGGTTTCAGAGCAGCGTGTTCGAAAGGGCTGCTCAGCCTCACGTCTGCCTCCAAAGGGGATTCTCAGCCGTGCTGAGATTTGTTGCTTGAGGGCAAGAGGGCACTGGTTTGAGTCCGTGAGCGCAGGGAGAGTTTGGCACAGGCTGCTGATCTCATTTTCCCTGCCTTACATCCCGTTCCACTGCATTCTCCCCTGTGCTCGGAGCTGGGCACAGAACCGCTTTCGGGATCAGACACACATTCTTCATTAATGTGTCCCGGCCCAAGACACTTAATTTCACTAAGTGGAGTGTCATAAGCGAATAGATTTGTCTCTCACTTTCCAGGGTGGATGTGCAAAGGGAGTTACCATCAGTCTCCCCTTTTTTCTCTGCCTGCTAGGATCGAGTTGTATTCCGCAGTCGGTACAGAGACGACATCCAGGCTGTCAAGTACTCATCGTGTCCTGTGATCAAAACTTCAGACCATCGGCCCGTGTTTGCCTTGTTTCGTGTGAAAGTGAGACCTGGCAGAGACAAGTTAGTACCTCCCCAACCACTCTGTCTGATTGCACGTGGCTCTGGTGATCCTGGGATATGCTCCTGTTCCGAGTTTGTCCCCTCAGGAGAGTTCCTGAAATGGAGTTTATCCCATGTAGCACTTCGCAGCCTGTTTTTTACCTAATATATGCCAGTAAGAGTGCTTAAACCTTGCACTGACATCTGAAATCCCTGCTGCCATGTCCCTTAATCCTCCTGAAGGAGATAAACGGAGTCCATTGCGATGGACTATGGATCTGTGTTTTAGCTGAGATGCAGCTCTGTTTTTCCTGTCAGCATGGACAGCTTCCCTCTGTTGTGCATGAGCCGTACCAGCAAACACACCAGGTTAACAGGAAACTAGTTTAGCTTTTCAAATGAGTGGGGTTTTGCCCCTTATGAATGTAGGCCTGTTCATGCTTAAATTGAAAGTGCATTTGCCTTTTACAACCAATATTTTTTTCATTTAAATGTATCATGAAAAATCTTAACTTGGTGCTGTAGAAGAATAGCTTTGATTTACCCATTTTCTCCCACAGCAGTAGCCAGATACCTTAAGAAAGTAAAAATCAGGTTTCTGACCTTTATTGTATGGACTAATTGGGGAAATGTTGGGCAAATGAGAAGGTTGTATTTGTGCCCTGATCTAATTGCTTGTGTTTCTATTGTAGCATTCCACTTGCTGCAGGGCAGTTTGACAGAGAACTCTATTTAATCGGAATAAAAAGGCGGATCACAAGGGAACTTCAGAAACGGCAAGAGCAAAAGGACCAAAAATCCAGCAGCATTTGTAGCATTTCCTGAGCTGAGGACTCTGCGATGCTTGTGTTAGAGGTGCCCGGAAAGAGGATTTCAGGCCACGGCAAACTCTGCAGGGAATTGTCTGCCTAAGCACCTCTGGCAGTTGCTGTGGCTTGTGAAGAATGTCTTAAACCTCATCCTCCATCTGCATGAGCTAATCCATGTAGCTCAAGTGCTTTTGCTGAAGAAAATGGAGTCGGTTATTTAGGACATCCATCCCGACAGATGTAATTGATTTATTTTTAACCAGACTATCTTTGGAAGCGACCAGGTACAGTCTTTCGGTTCTAAGATGACTCCATGCAGGGAGCAAAGCTTCTGGAATTGGCATGACCAGGGACAGGGGACCTAAGAAAAGCCTGCAGAAAGGTGAACGCTTTTGAGTTTGTTTGTCTGTTTGAGTTGGTCTGGTTAACACACATGCGATGTGGGGTTGTGTTTTCTTTTCTCCTTGCCTGTAACCAAGTGTACAGTATTCCGTAAAAAGTGTAACAGGGACCAGTTAGGAGACTTGGGCAGTTTTGTGTAAGGATGGTGCTCCTGTGTTGGGCCTTTTTGGTCCTCTACAGCAAGACCTGTGTGAATGTACTACTGTATATCTGAAGTGTAGAACATTGCCTTTCAGCAATTATTCTATAGGCCTTCTGTTACCAAGGGGGGAAATACCAGTCTCTCACTCCGTATATTTGGCTGGTGAGAGTGCTTGAAACAATCCCTTCCTTGACTCAACTCGCTTGCCCTCCCCAGGGGTGATAAAACACCACCTGCCTTCAGCAGGACGCTCGAGTTGAAAATAAAGTACAGCCACTGTGTGATGCTTCACCAAAGCGATTACGATGTCGAGGGAGGGTACGTGGGAAGAGCGCAGAGAAACTGCAGCAACTCAGACCAATGCAGTTTCATTACCTCTGATTACAGTTAATTCCTTTTGGTATTTTATGTTTTCAATTCCGTGAACTGTGAATAACTTGCCCTTTTTCAAGTAGTGTTGTCTTAAGGCTAAACATACTACATGGACCAGTATGGCACTGGTAAAACGTTAAGTACAGCTAATACTTCATGGGCACAGATCGGCTGGATCATTAATCACCTTAGTAGATAAAACAGCGTGCAAACAACTTGGAGGAAGTGCTGCTAACTATGCAACCTGTCCAAGACAGAGCTTCTGTTCTGCGGTACAAACATTTATGGCACTGACCTGTCTGTAGCCATCAGGTATTTGGATTTCCTTTCTTTTTAAAGGAATAAAAATAAATTAATGCAATACCTTAAATGAGAACCAGCTCTTATTGCAGGGTTGTCAGAACTAGAGTTCTTTGTGTGATGCACGGTAACCGTTCGGGTGACCTGAGCTGTTTGTCTCTCAGCTGGAAAAAAGGGACAGATTTCTTTAGGAATCATTTGCATTGAACAAACAAAGCCCATTTCACCAGCCAGTTCAAGAAACCCAGCCCATTAGCTGATGAATTTCAGAACTCTTACTACTTGCTCCAGTCATTCAGAGGTCTCTTTATTTTCTTATGAACATACACAACAACTGAACAGGACTTTGATACTGTGGGTTCCACAAGAAGCGATGCAACATCTTTTCTAGTTGCACGAGGAAAGGTGTGGGGGTAAAGCAGGTAGTAGCTGCCTCACCATGTTCTGCTCCCAGTTTGATTGCTCTATACAATGCTCATCGAGCCAGTGAATGCTGCAATGCAGCTCTCTACATTTTTTAAGCCCATATATTAGGGGATTATGTAAATCAGATGTTTAATTTCCTCTCTTTTGGGTCTTCTTCAGTATATCGAACAAGTGGCACTTAGCTTTGTGTCACTCTAAAGATCATGAGCTTTCTGAACATCATTTTGGTCTGAGCTTCATCTCTGCTCTGAGACTGACCATTATGTCTTCTTTTTGCAAGGCCTTAAGTTCATCCATGTGACAATTTGAAGGAAGTAGGATGTGGCAGCAACTCCTTTAATAACTTCCTATTTTGGTACCAGCTCTGGAGTAAAAGAACTTTTATTCTTTAGTGTAGTTCACTTACTTACAAATGAAATACCCAAAGAATAGGATTGCTTTAATTCTACACTAAGTGTCCATGTAGCATTACACACAGTGTCTCTGTAGATGAACTCCACAGAAACTTATTTATGCCATAGGTCTACTCTCCTCTGAGCTCTAGCAAAATGATGAAGGTACTTATTTCCAGCCTCATGACTTGTAATAGTACTACAGATGGTAAATTACACCGATGAAATGGATCCATGATGCTTGTAACAAAACCTGGACTGCAGGAAGCCTGTTACTCACATGGATAACAACTGCTATTTTCCTAATTCAGTTTGACCAAGTCTTTGCTCACCTTGGTAATGACTATAAATATTCTTTGAATTCAGATCCGTAAGCCCAGCTCTTTACGCGCCACCACATCCCCCCAGAAGGGCACACACCAGCCCCACCTCTACTGCTGCTATGATTAAAGTGATAACACAGCAGTGACTTCTCAGATACATGCTTTCAGTTGTAGTGATGAATATTTTGGCTTGATGGGTTCTCCCCGATGCCAAGAGAAGGCTGTACACACCCCTCTTCTCTTGTAACCTACTCGGAGGGTTGAAGCATTCATCCAGAGCCAGGGTGGGCCTTTGGGCCCAACACAACGAGCTCTTCACAGCCCAGTGTCGTGAAGCAGCTTTGTTCAGCTGTCGCATAGCTCCGTGTCTGCACAGTATGTATGCCTGGAAAGATGGGGGGAAGAGGGCTCGCAGCAATATTATAATCTCAAAAACATATTAAAAAAGAAGCAAGTCTGTCAGACGCGCAGGTTGCCCTGCTTTATCGAAAGAGCCGGTACATCCGAGGGAGTCGCCCATCCTTGCTGGAAAGCGCCGTCTGGATGTGCTCGTAAGAGGGCAAATCTGTTAAGTCACCCAGGGCAGCCACAGCAGGTTTTTTATGAAGCATCTTAGTGACCACTCTCTTGATATCAGTAGGTTTCACCTGACCTGCAGGAAAAAAAAAGGCCAGAGCTGTGACAAGTATCATTAACTCTAGACCTTCTCTACCGTGCTTCTGTTTTTTCCTTCCTCCTGATAGAAACAAGCATTGTGGTAGCTTGCGAGCAATTGAGAAGATTGGTTTGAAATACAGATTTGTAGTATTTATGCACTTGCGCATTCTAAAGTAATTAATCTGCATTACAAGAATACGTTTTAAGTTGCTCCCTCCACCCAACTGTACCTACAATTTGGTCAAGGCAAGACAAAGCATTGTCTACTCACTGATGAGGGCACAGAGCTCGTGAGGCAGCTTCCTTGTGTTTGTAGCCAACACTTGCCTTCCCACATCTTCAAAGATAACTGGCCGAGACTCGAGGTTCATCATGAGCATGGACTTCAGCTGCGTCTTCGCTCTCTCAAGTTCTACCTGTAAATGAGCAGAAAATACAAACAGACAGTTAAAAAAAGTCTGGCCACTGCTCTCCAAGATGCCATGTAAGAGTTCTGGCAACACCTTCCTCTTTGTGAATATGTTGCTAAAATTATTGTTATTTCTTTTACAGAAATACTTAACACGCTTATCTACAAAAATTCATTCTAGCAAGGTCAGTGCAATGCAAGATTTCAGCTCAAGGGCAGTGGGCACAGCGTGTAAGTTTGGGTGCTGACCTCTCCTACTGCTCCTGCCATTAGAATGAATTCTCTTGTGATGATTTCCACCATCTCTCGAACCTAGGGAAAACAGATAATTGAAAGAAGATTAGAACAATGCTTATTTTTATTAACATTACTGCCTGGTAATAAGTGATGTGATTCCTTTTTAAGGACAGCTGCCTTTGAATTCTGGACTATATACCTGTTTTGGATCTGCACTGGCATGTATACACAGGAGACCTGTATCCTCGTAACTGTGGTGGTAAGAGGTTGCATTATACATCCAGTGGTGCCTGTGGGTATACAAACAGTATTTAATTATTTTTTTTAAAGAATTTAAATATGAAACAAACATGAACAGCAAGTCCCCTCCTAGTGCATTTCCAGGATTCTTGGCAGTGCCAATGAGAATTGTCAGTTCCTGCCTCTGCCATGATTTCTGCATGTGCCAGCTACTTTCTTCTCCCCACCTGTGCTCGAGGCCAAACCCAGAACGACACAGAGCAGAACGACACTGGTGCCTGCTGCCAGTTCTGTCACTGTCCCCTGATTAAAGGAGGGATTGGTCTAGTGGAGGAAGACAGGATTCTTGATGACTTCTGCCCTTTGCTTTCACCCTCGCAAAATGCCCACAGACAAACCAGTCACGGGTGTTTCAAGCGGAATAAGCTGATGTAAAATCCAGGGTGTTGGCTTTCAAAAGATGAAGCCGTCCGTGAGAACCTGCTAGAGAAGACTGCTCTGCTGTCCCATAGGCAGAAAGACAAACACACCTGTTGAGCACATTGAGATACAGGCGGGTGAACATGCCCTTGCCAGGCCCTCCAGCTGAGAAAGAGCCACCGCCTCCCATCATCATGTTTAACACCGCAAAGGGAATGAAATCTTCCTCCTGAATCACAACAAGAAATTCAGTCAGGTAACAGCAGAGCTCTCAAGGGTCTGGGATGAGTGAAGAACCAGAAAGAAAGATGGCACAAGAAGAGTGTAAAGGTCAGTGCCTTTATCAAACTGTCGGTGAAAAAGCTGCTTGTCTGTGCATGCAGCATCAGCAGCAAGAGGGATAACGCTTCTCAAGACCAGGGCACCCAAAACAAAGGATTTTAGGTTGATACTTACTAAAAACGAGCAGCTTTCTAACCCAATCATGATGTGGGTAAGCTCTGGGATGGGAGTAGGGCCCAGACTCACATCTGACATATCTTTTTCAACCTGTGGGAAAGGCAGACAGGTTATTAGGGCAGATTTTCCCTGTTGTATCCAGTTTGATACATTCCCAGGAATTAACCTGTCACCCGGATAATGGCTGTCATGGCCAGTTTTGGCTTATGTTCATAAACAATATATAGTGGTAGAAAAGCAAAGCTTATAGAGAAATCATAGAATTGTCTAGGTTGGAAGGGATCTTTAAGATCATCTAGTCCAACCATCAACCTAACCCTGATAAAAACCATGTCTCTAAGCTCTATGTCAACCCATCTTTTAAATGGTGCCTCAACCACTTCCCTGGGCAGCCCGTTCCAACGCTTAATAACCCTTTCAGTAAAAATTTTTCCCAATATCCAACCTGAAACCTCCCCTGGTGCAACTTGAAGCCACTTCCTCTTGTCCTATCGCCTCACCAACAGCCAGGAAGAGGCAGGATGCCACCTTCCCCCCATTTTCTTTTACCTTGACGATGCCTCCTGTGTACTGAGCCACCGATCTGTCCACGTCCCTGCTCTGCCCGCTGCCCCACACCGGCTCCACTCCCAGCAGATGTTTCCTCGCACACTCCACTAACTGCTCATGCTCGATTCCCACCCCGGCGAGCACCATCCTCTCTGGGGTATAGTAGTTGCGCAGGTAGGAATGCAGGACCTGGCGATCGATTTTGTCAGTGTTTTCCACGGGGCAGAACCTGTTCAGTCCAACTGTATTGTCTCTGTAGGCTGCCTATAAGGAAACAAATAGATTAAAGCACCATATATTATTTCAAACCCCCCGCCATCTAAACCTTCTCTTTCTATTTTAGAATTATGCCCAACTGAGAGATGTAAGAGAGAGAAGGCTGAGCGCTGTTTCACTAATGTCGGCGTAACTCATCAACGTGCTGTCACTCGTGTCAACAAAGATAAGTCTAAGATAGTTCTAGTTCACGTTAATATCTTAAACGTGTGTAGAATGTAGGATTTCAAAGTGGAGGGAGAGCAAAATTCTCCCTCTCACCACTGAAATCTAGTTGAGGTCTTCACAAGGTAGGACTTTTCAGTGTTTTACCGCATGGATCATTTCGGTGAGGAGAGGCTCTGGATCAGGTCTCATATTCAAGTCTTCAAGCTCAAATCGGATAGCCATTCGAGTCATCTCAATTTCTTCATCTGTAATAAGAGAGAAAAGCAAAGGATAACAGACAAAATACCCAATTGCTACGTGATAACTTCTTGATGAGCTCGATCTAATGAAGAATTCTGAATTCTAATAGCAAGTCATGCATTGGAAGTCTTTTTGAGACAGAGACTTGTGTTCCCAGACCTGATAACCTGGGCTGTAGGGCTACATCAGCCAGCAAGTTGACCACTGTGTCCAGGCCTTTGGCGTCAGCAGAAACAGCGTACATTATGGTGTCCCTGCAACACAAGCAGACGGGTTCAGCCCTCAGAAGTCACAATCATTCAGTAAACGTGCATCAGGAAATCACAGATAAAGCCACTTGACCATTATCATTAAATGCTTTCAAAAGGAAATAGATTTGACTTTTAGAACCCTTTCAGGTTCAATTTTGTAGCTTCCTGGCAGTCGCCACAGATGGATTTCTGCTGCTTAGAAGCAAAAACTGGCTTTTACTGTCACACACCAAGAAAAGCAACTCAAACTACTGTCAGTGTTACAACCACCCAGGTAACACAGAGAAACAACATTACAACCACCCAGGTAACACACAGAAAGAGCGTCATACCTTGATGCCTGGCAGTCACAAATGCCCCCGTGCTTTTCTAAGGTGAGCAGAATTTCATCTTTGCTGCCAAACTGAGCTGTGGACTAAGAATGAAGATACCAGTGTTACGAACCGGTAAAATCCTTCCGGGTGGCCCAGAACATGCAGCATCTACTTTCCTGAAGTCTAATGGCTTGGTAAATACTCACCTACCTCATAAGGGAAAGCAAAACAGCCTTTCAAAATATAGTTATAACAACCAGGAATACCCTCCCCATCTACGTAAACAGATCAAACCCTCGGTGCTGCTGCCAGGAGCGGGCCCTGCCCTCGCTGCTCTCTCTCGCTTCCCCCGGTAGCTCCCCTGCTGTACAGATTTACGGTGCTTTTCACAGACCCTGGGACCCCCATAAGGAGAAGACGGGTACTCACGGAGAAGGCCAGCTTTTCCAAGAAGTGAGAGATCCCGCTGAGGTATTTCGCTTCGTGTCTTGATCCCGAATTTATAAGAACTAGCGTTAGGAAGGGAAAAAACTCAGCGTGACTTTTATCCTCCCCCCGCTCCTTAGGCACAGCCCAGGCTCCCCGGGGGAGGTGGAAGTGTCACCGCCATGCCCCTGGCCAGGGCTGGTGTGGCTGTCCCCGGCTCAGGCCTCTCCCCGGGCCCGGTGTCCCCCGCAACCCCCTCACCCCCGGTACCGGATACTCACGGCCCACGGTGCAGAACTGCCCGAACTTCTTCTGCGAGGCGACTCGCAGCCCGTTCTCCAGCACCGTCACCCGCGTCTCGAAGCGCTCCCGGCCCTCGGCCGCCGCGAAGACCGCCTTGGGCACGCCGGGCAGCGGGCAGGTCAGCGACACGCTGGGGTAGGCGCCGCCACCGCTGTAGCTCCGGCCGGCCGCCAGCCCGCACCTGCGGGACACCGGGAGTTCCGTCAGGGAACCCGAGCCCAGAGGCACCTCCCTGGAGCCGCCACCGAGCGCTGCATCCCCCCCGATCCCCAGCCCGTTTCTCACCGCCGGGCCGGAACCCAGGCGCCCCGTCGCAGCCACGCCATGGCGGCCGCCATCTTGCCGTCAGCCGGGAGCCACCAGGCGGCAACTGCGCAGGCGCGCTGACCCCGGGGAGCGAGTGGGCGGGGAAAGAAGCGGGGCTCGGAGGAGGCGATTGGGTGAGAGTGTGGCTGCCGCTCGCTAATTGGTCTGTTCTGAGGGAGGCGGGGCCCGCTCTGAGGTGAGGCTCCTCCCCGCGGTCTGTGGCCGCTCCGCTTCGGGCCGTTCCGCCACCGGGGGCGGCCATGGCGGCCGGGGGGTCGCCGCCGCCGGGCCCGGCCGAGCCCAACCCCTTCTCCTTCCACGAGTTCGTCCGCAGCAAGGCCCGGAGCGGCGAGGAGGCGGGCGATGCGCGCCAGGCAGGGCCCGGGCAGAGGCGCGACTTACCTCAGCCCCTCTGCTCCCCGCAGGCGGCGCCGTCCGGCCCGAGCCTCGGTCCCCTCTTGTTCCCGGATCCGGTGCCGCTGGGAGAGGCGGAGGACGAGGATGAGGAGGAGTGGAGTGGGAGCTATCAGCCCTCGGCCGTGGAGCAGGCCCACCTCGCCGCTGCGGGCCCCGCCTCGCCCGCCGCCGGCTCCTTCTTCTTCGAGGGCGCGGGGCTGGGGGGCAGCGGGGACCCGAGCGGGGCTTCCCTCGGGGCGCCCCCGGGGCCGGTCTTCTCCTCCCTGCGGCAGCCCAGCTACGAGGAGGTAAGAACCTTTCCTGTGAGGGTGTGAGACACTGGCCCAGGTTGCCCAGAGAAGCCGTGGCTGCCCCATCCCTGGAGGGGTTCA
>JAOXJM010000007.1:2862497-2884457 GCA_026413425.1 Tringa solitaria
CCCACCTGGACACGTTCCTGTGGGACCTGCTCTGGGTGGCCCTGCTCTGGCAGGGAGGGGTTGGACTGGATGATCTCCAGAGGGTCCCTTCCAACCCTGTATCACGCTGTGATTCTGTGATTCTGTTTCAGAAACGGGCTGTTAAAGCAGAAAACAATGCTACGAAACTGAAACAGGAAAACGCGCTACTTCAGGTAGGAAGCAGTGTTCCTGAGGTCTCACTGGCTGATCTGGGCCTGAAAGCGTGCGCCTCGAAATCGAGCCTATAAAAAGGAATTTTGAAAACTTTTAAGGACACCTTGCTTTTCCCAGCGGATGCTATAGAAGATGTTCTAGGCCAGAACATTTCGGTTCTTAGTAACTTCGTCTCTGCAACGTGTGGTGCTTCGTTTACAGTTTTGGTGAAGTTTCAGGTGATGTTCAAACGCCGTTGGGTCGTTGGGACCTGTGAGGGCCATAACGCAACAGGGTGAAGGGGGGGGCTCAGCTGCAGGAAGGCGCCCGACAGAGAAGGGAGAGAAGCTGGAAAGATACTTAATTAGAGAGAGTGCGGCAGCGCCCGCAGAGTGTTGGGTAACGACACCGGGGTTGGAGAACAACCTCCTCCCTGCTGTCGGAGTCTGAATAGGCCACAAGCTGGAGTGAAAAGAGCAGATTTTGGGCTGCAGGCTGGCATGAAAATGATAATTCAGCTTTAATTAAGGCTTCTGAGCTGTAGTTTTTTGTCAAAGTCTGCTGTCCAGAGCTAGAAGGACATTCTCTCCAGGCATTCAGGATCTGCTCACGAGTTGCTGTACCCTGCTCAGAATTGTGAAGTATCTGCTGGAGTTTTGCAGTTATTTTTCATACCCTTTTTGGCCCTTTCCTCCCCAGGTTCAGCTGAAGAATTACAAGATGGAGAACGAAGCCCTGAGGTCGGGGCAGTCGGCCAGCCTGGCCGCCGTGAAGCGGAACGCGGACCTGGCCTTGCAGAACCTCCTCACCGTCGTGACGAGCTCCCGCTCCTCCATAAAGTGAGTCGTTTGAACGTTGACTCTCCCACGTGTTTGTCTTAGTACTGAGATCACAACTAAATTTTTAGCAGAATTTTTAGGACTCAGGTTCTTGTATTCTGGATGCCAGATCAGCCCGTCCGTGTTCTTACTTACCTCCTGGGTATTTTCCCCCAAGCTTAGGTAATAAATATAATTAGAATGTGTCTTACTTCTTTTTAATTGATGTAAAACTGCTGTGTTTAGACTCTCAAAAGTCTCTTACATTTTATTTCTTTACGACTCCTGCTTCACCCCAAGCAGTGAAGGCTGCAGTCTGGATAAATGACGTCTTGAAAAAAACACATATTTTAAAAAAACCCAAAACGCCGGCAAAGCATTCTGGCTGTTTTGTCCCCCCTCGCTCTAACGCTGCCCCTGCCCCCCCCTCGCTCTAACTGCTATCTCCCCCCATCGCAGGCAGTTGGTGTCCGGAGCTGAATCCCTGCAGCTGGTCGCTGATCTCCTGAGGTCCATAGACCGGATGGCCGAGGTGCCGGAGGACGGACAGTGACTCAAACCGAAACGGACTCAAACCCAGAACTTCGCTTTCACGCGAGGAAATCATTACTTAAAAGCTAATTTCTGATACTCGGCCTGGTTGCGCTCTCCGGAGGCGGGGGAGCTGGGACCCGGGGGCGCCCTCTCGCCAGCCCCGCCCCGCGGCGTCAGCGACGCGCTGGATTGGCTGGGCGGCGTCACGTGCGGAGGGGCTCAGCTGACGGCGGTGCCCGGCGGTGATTGGGCGGGGCGGGGCCCGCTGCAAAGCGGTGCGGCCCAGGCCCGGGAGGCCGCAGCGCCGCCATGTCCCGGTGGCCGGGCCCGGCCGGGCCCCGCCGCTCCCCCGCCGCCGGGACCGCGCTATCCCCTGCCGCCCTCGACCTGAACGCGGAGCGGGAGAAGATCCGGCGGGAGATCGAGGAGCTGGAGCGGAGCCTGGAGCCCGGCGGGGCCGGCACGGAGGTGACGGACTCCAGCCTCAGCTCCGGCACGGGTACGGCGGGGCGCGGGGTCGCCCCTCTCCAACCGCCCCCGGTGCTTCTGCTGAGCCCTTCGGTGCTTGCTCTGGCTCTTGAGACGCGTCCCTGGCCTGACGGGAGGGAGGCTCGTCTCGTTTCGGAGTTAACCCCACCATTTCTGCGCACAGAGGGTGCTGGGACCCAGGACTGGCAGGATGAGCCTCTTGTACCGGTGTTTTGCGTATTTTCGTGATGGAACCAGCGGCAAGCGAGGGGGGAAGGTTGAGAGAGAGCCATCAGGCCTCCTAATGGAGGTCTCTAGCCAGGGCAGGTGGTGAGGACCCAACAGCCCACCAAATACTGTGAATAGTTAAATTGCAGCCTTTTTCACACTGAGTGGACAACACAAACTGCAGTGTGAGCCCCTTCATGTCATGGCCTGCCTGTGCCTCTTAAAATTAATTTTTTCAAAGCAAGGAGAGGGTGGTATATATCTGTGGTGGCTGTCATGGTCACTTTATACACCTGTGTTTTGATCACGTGAAGCCAAATAACGTATGTTAGAACTCTGCAGCCGCACTGAATGCAAACCCAAATATTGCTGAAGAGTGTGGAAGGGCTGTTAGGTGCTTACAAAGTTTGTGGGTTTTATTTGGTTGTAATGTTCATTTGGCTGCATAATCTGGAGCCTTTATTTTACCAAGATGTGTAGGGCCAAGACACAGCTTGGTTATTGCTGTAGTTACCAGAAACTGCTCTTCTACTCTAGAACAAAAAAGTGCATCTATGGAGTATAAATAAACATAAATTTTACTTAACAATATTGGCAGTACCTGAAACCTCTGGTGGTCGTGTCTGAGATACTATGTGGGGCTTTATTCTGTATTCTTCAATTGAAAAGTCTTTGGTTTTGAAGCTTTCTTTTTTTTAATCCCACTGCAGTAAGCATTTTTTTTATTTTTGCTGTCTAACAGATGATGGTGAAGATGATGACTCAGATTCTCCTGCTGAAATGGTAACCGTTTTCTCTTTAAGCATATTTTTCCATCTGTCTATTGAAGGGAGCAGGAGGAAAGGGAATTTCGCTCTGTTCTGGGGAAATTTAGGTGGCTGGCTTGACTCTGTAGCTTGGAAGGATTAATAAAGGACCTGGAGGTTTACTTATTCTTGCCAAGAACTTTGTTATTCACATGTAAGAGAGATACTTCTTCATGTGAAAACAAGTGCCAGGGATCAGAGGCCTCACTGCTCTAGTGCTTGCTGATCTCTGTCATTGGAAACGCACCAGCTCCTGGGGAGGTCGCAGAGCGATTGCACAGGAGAAAGAAATATCAGCCTCTGACCAAGAAATCTGCTGCTTTGTACCTGAAGAATACAGGTTTATACATAAGAGGGAAAGTACTTCTAAGACTTCTTACAAGTCTGTTTACCTTTGGTGGCACAAAACCAGGCATTGGTGAAGTTTGGAGTCAGATTTTGGTTTAAATAGCAGCAGGCTGAACTAATGAGCAGGGCAAAGGGAAGCTGGGCAAGGCTGGTAACTGCCTCTGGGAGAGTTCAAAACATCTGCCAGGGAGGGACAAACAGTTATGTGCCTCCAGTTCTTTTGAAAATCAGTTTTGTAAGATAATAGAAGTAATAACTTATGTAACATAATTATTTTTCTACCCGCTTTTAAAGCAAGCGTTTTTCTGTCTTTTCCCCCTCTCAAATGCCTAATTTGCATCAAGGAGATGGAAAGAGAAGATGACAGCAGCGATGATGATATTGAAAGTAGTCTGCCACAGGATCCAGAAACGTGTCTGCAGATGAACCATGTGTACCAGGAAGTTATCCAGGAAAAGATTGATGAAGTTGAGCTTCTCATTGCACAAAACAAAGAACAGCAGGTGAGCGAAACAGGTGTAAAATGTTAATTCATTTTCTTTTCTCGGTTGCTGTTTGCCATCTTCCCCTGCCCATCAAGCCCAGTAGAACTTCCCAGGACATTCCTAGTCCGTCGCAGGTACCAGTGGAATCAGCTGCAGCAGTCAAAGTCCCATACGCACACGCTGGTGCAGTGCTCATCCTGCTTGGCCGGGAACCAGGTTCATTTTCTTCATGGCAGATCAAACCAATGTCACTTGACTGGCCTTTCAAATGGCTTGTTTGACTAATGTTTCTGTGCTTTCTTATCACCAAAAATGCTACTGCTACTAGGGTGTTTTATATCTTATATAAACTAGCTCGTTGTACCAAGTTAGTGTTATTTTTTTTTTAGTCATCTGCAGTGTACTATACAAATTCAGGAAGTTCCAAATCCTGTAACACCTACGCTGATTTATGGTCTGGTGTGGCAGATTTGAACCCTGCCTGGGATGTTTGTGATGGCTCAGTCACTGCTCTTTGAAATAAGGAATTTGAAGGAGACACTGACACTGTTTTATTAATTCTTGTATTGCAGAAGGAAATCATGTGCGAGCTTGATGGTTCAAAAATAGCAAAGGGAGGAGATGGTAGAAATCTACCAGCAAATATATTTTTGGGTCATTTTATGAAGCCATACTTTAAGGATAAAACAACAGGAATTGTAAGTAAATATAACTCAATTACATACTGATACATCATTCAATGATGGATTTAAATTGTAACTGTGTTAGAACTGTTATGTTTCAATGGTGTAACTGTGAATGTTACTCCTCAGTTTGAAACCTTTTTCTTCCTCACTTGTTGCTTACTTACCCTCTTCTGGAAATGTTTGTTCAACCCATGACTGGCTGTGACAGCTGAAAGTGAGTTCTGAGGAGTGGCATTCCAGCCATGGGGCACTTGAACATTCTTGTTTTCAGCTCAACTTTGATTGTTTGTCTTCATCCCCACGATCCAGTTCCATTCTGTTGTTTAAAGTACTCGTTGGAATCTGATTGTCTTTGAAACGGTGTTTTCTGTGCCAAATGTCACCACTTTTTTCATGTGTTTTTAAAAGGCCACTGGCCTTTACTATTTATATAGCATTTGAGCAATGACTGGTAGTTTTTCTATTAGATCCTACCCAAGTTGGTAGCGCATCTTAAGTAGGTACAAACATACAACGTGTCCCTTACTTGCTTGAAGTACCTGTTTGCATTTGTTTTCTTATGTCTTCTGATGTATCTGTGAGCTAGTGCTAATAAAGTTAACTTAGGAGTTTGAATGTGATGGTTTGCACAAGTTTGAGTTACCAGTCTTTTTTTTTTTTTTTTTAATCGGTTCATGTTAGAGTTCTAAGAAGAAAGGGCATTTTTTTCTCTGTATCTGACTCTTCCAATGTATCTGATCTTCATTAGGGCCCTCCTTCCAATGAAGATGCCAAGGAAAAGGCAGCTCAGGGCATAAAATCTTTTGAACAACTGATTTCAACAAAATGTAAGGAGCTCTGTGCTGTTCAGTGTTCTGTAAGAGCTATAACAAATGTGTATATTCATATTGTTAGGTCCCCCCCCCATTTGCAGTTAAACATCAACACTTCTGATAGTTCATACTTCACAAAAAAAGTAGTTTAATTGAGTGATTAACGACTCGTTTCTTTCATTTGCATTTGTTTTGATGCATCATGTGACAACTCCCATGAGTGCTCTGAAACCAAAGGAGATTGTGCAAGGGTGGTGCTCACATGAGAGAAGTTTGAGGGACACTTACAGCTGTAGATAGTTACAAACACCTGGATGATGATCTGTGTTGAGGTCTCTTTGGAACTGAAACTGAGCAAGAGGCTGTGATTTGCCCAAGTCAGACATGACATTAGTCATTTTGCGGAGAACAGAATCAATTTACCCAGCCTCTGGTGGCTGCTTTGCCGTACAAAATTGTGTAGCTAATGAAGATGAACTGCTATTGAAGGGGAAACTTCAACAGTGATATTGAAAGCACTGGATATCTTTTTTCTTTTGTTGGCAGTGGTTTTGCACTAATGTCTGAATGTTCAATTACCTTGTTTTGTCTAGGGAAAAGCAGAGAGAAGACACTATTGCAGAAATCAGTAGTAAGTGACCGCTTGCAGCGCCTGCTTCAGCCAAAGTTACTGAAGTAAGTACTGTGCAAAAACCTTTCTCCTGATGAGAACATTATATACCGAGGAAGGAGAGGCTATATGTGGAGATTTCACCTTCCTTGCATTCTTGTGTTAACTGTTTGCGATCCGGTAAGGTTAGGAAACATAGTAGAGATAGTCTGACTGTCACCGTTGGGCCTGGGAAAGCCACTCTGTGAATTACAGCAGTGGTCCCCAAACACCCCTGTCCTGTGGGTGCCAGTGCAGAGGATGACACTGTTGTAGGTGGCAGCATCTTTATTCTTTGTTGACTTCTATGTTATCTGGGTGTGCACGTGGTACCGAAGGGTCTTGGACTGCAGTGTTCTGACCATAAGCCGTAGGGGACAGCATTCAGGTTGGGCTGTAGATGCTTGATGATTGTTTTGGAGGTATCTGGCAGGTGGAAAGATTTTGTTTTGGAGGTATTGTGGCATTTTATGGCCATTTATTTCTTCCCATTGACACAGTAGTATAACTTAAAATAGTCTGCAGGGCTTGAAACTGAAATTGTGATTGGCAGTGAGCCGTAATGGGGTGTGCAGTGAGAGTTTTCTGTGCCTGGAGCTGGTACAGTCTGTCTTTGCTGTTGCAGCAACTGTCCTCTCTGTAAATAACAAAATGATTAACCTGAGACCAGTTCTGGGTCAATGATTTGCATTGAAGGGGCAAAAATAGGACAACGAGTGTGCAGTGTGGGAAAACGTAGAATAACAACAGTTTTGTGCTGTGTGGAAATAAACTTGAAGGAAAGAATGAGAGACTTGAATGAGAGACTGCAGGGGGATCCATCTTTGGTTGTCAGATGCCATCGACCTCATTCCCATCTAGTGATACTAAGTGATGATAAAAATGTCTTTGAACAGGATGAATTATTGGAATGAGAAACTGCAAAAAGTCAAGACTGAAATGGAGAGACAGATCTTGGAAAAGCAAATTAAAGAAGTGGAGCAAGAAATAGAGGCAATTAAGTGAGAAGTCATCTTTTTATGTTCTTGGTGAAAATCAAAGTCTGTTCTCGGAGTTTACCTCTTAAAATTCTCTCCTTCCTCACTACTTCTAGATATGACATTTGGAGACAACTTTATGTTTGCTTGCAAAAAAATAAGTGCTGTTCAAACTCTGTAGAGCTCTCATTTCCACGGTTCTTTACGAAGAACCATGTTTTGGGTCTTGATATGCAAACGTAGTATCTATACCCAATATAGCGGTGTTGGTTTAAGTAGTTATTGATTTAGCAAAAAGGAAGCAGAGAGCTCAGTAGTTCTGAGCTTTTGCTCATTAACACGCCTGGAGCAATGTATTTTGATATTGTATTAATAATTTCTCCTGCCAAACCAACATAATCTTGTAGGGGACTTTTTCAAGAAGAAAGATTGTTTTGGGCAAAGTGACTGTGTTAAAGAGCCGGATGCTTTGAGATAGTGGGTGCTCAGTTCTTGCGGATATCAGTGGTAGGTGGGGAGGAATAAGATGAAGCAGGATCAGGAAGACAAAGTGTCTACTGAATTAACCATTTAATGTGGTTCTTTCTGTTTGTACCTTCTGCTTTAGTCAACTCCCAGAAAGTGACTTGTTAGGAAACAGGTTCGATGAGCACGACTGGGAGAAAATTTCAAACATCCACGTAAGTTGAGAGATCGGCTGTTTTATTACTTCTGATTTCTGTGTCCCTTCTCTTGAGAATTGCCTGACCTGATCTACTTTGCATCCACTGTTCCCGTCCTGCATTTCTCAAAGTTGACTCTTCTGTGATCTGGCAGGCACTGAAGCCCTGAAAATTTTATGTTATTGGTTAAATTTGATGGCTTAATTCTGGAAAACTTATAAATAAAACATATCTCGAATGCAAAATATATTCCTTGTATCAATGTTCCTGTCTGTCCAGGTGTTTCAGTCCCAGCTACAAAACAAAACAGATTTTTGCTGTTTCTTTTAGTTTGATGGACAGCGTAGTTCAGGAGAACTGAAGAAGTTTTGGCAAAATTGGGAGCATCCAAGCATCAACAAAAAGGAATGGACTGAGGAGGAAATAGAGAGGCTGAAGAAGATAGCTGCGAAACACGGTTATCTGGACTGGCAGGCAATAGCCCAGGAGTTGGGGGTAAGGTCCTCGGAGCTCAGAAATAAGTGACAAAACAATTAATTCTGACCTAACACTGTCTTGTGTCAGTTGTCTGAAAACAACATAAATGTTAATTCACTGTTAATTAACGCTTTTCTGAGACACGTTCAAGAACGGTACCAAAAAAGTTTGGTACTTCAGCCTTTCACTCTTGCTTTTTATCCTCATAAATAACCAAATATGTGCACATCTCTGTTTTCGTTGTATTAAGACCAACAGGACACCTTTCCAGTGCTTACAGAAGTATCAAGTCTATAACAAAGATTTGAAAAGGAAAGAATGGACCAAAAGTGAAGACCAGATGCTTTTAGAGCTTGTTCAAGAGATGAGAGTAGGAAGTCATATCCCATACAAGAAAAGTAAGTGAGCTACAAGTGAAAATGCCTTCCATTCACCTGTAACATTTTTTGCATTCCCCCAGCCTTATGTCTGTTGATGTTTGTGCACAGGAGAGCACCCGGCCTGCTCTGATTCAGGGAATAAATGACGTTTTACATCCTATGAATGTTTCCACTTCCAGGATAGTCACAGTCCTGTGTTCTCACCTTACTGTTCCAGCCTGTGATCTAGGCAGGGAACAACATTGTTGTGGCTCATTTGAAACTACAGATGTCCTGACTTGTAAAAAACCCTTGTTGGGGAGATGAATGAAAGAAAAAGTTGAATTTTTCCCCCTCTCTCCTTTGTGGAAGCAGTGATTTATGCCTTCCCTCTACCTACCTGGAAGTTTCATTGTATCACCAGGAACTTGGTATCTCTTGGAACCTTTATCCACCTTTGAAATTTGGTTGAAACTGGCAGAGAGTTACTAACAAGTACTGATGGTTGTGTGAGCTTTGTTTTTTGTAGTGAAATCATCAGAGTTCTCCCTAGAAAGGCAATATTCAGTCATGGCCAGCTGTTTTGGCAGTTTTCGGTGCTGGGCCCAGAATCCTTTTCTAGGTGCTCATCACTGACACTCCTGTTCCTCAAAGGTGTGGAAGGCAGCATGACTGCTGAGGAGCAGAGTTGAGAATAATAACCTGGTGTCTGGGGTCCTAAATCCAAGCCTGGGAGGGTAACGAACCTCTCAGATACACATGGGAGCTGAAAGCTTTCCTAGCAGTTCTCTGTTGTTGCAAGATGGATTGTTGGGTCGTCATGTGTCTCATGGATAATGCCATTATAAATAGTCACATTTTGTGTACGCCATGCTCTCAATTCTTGTTGTGTACCATTGTTTAAGTATTTAAGCTGAGATTTAAATGGTTCTTATGGGGATCCACTGTTTAAAAACATCCAGATCTCCAGAGGTCCCTTCCAACCCCATATCGTTCTGCGATTCTGTGTTTGCAGCAGACTTTAAAATACACCTTTGCATTTCTAGTTGCTTATTACATGGAAGGACGAGATTCTGCTCAGCTGATTTACCGATGGACAAAGAGCGTGGACCCCAGTTTGAAGAAAGGACCCTGGACACCCGAGGAGGATGCTGTAAGCTCTGTTCTCTGAGACCTAGAATTGCAGGGCGCAACAAGCGGGCGGGTTGGACTGTTGAGATGGCTGTATACATCTGAGCTTCAACAGCGGCACAAAGGAATGTGACCCAGACCAAGGGGGGCAGTTTACAAGTCAAGAGGGCTTAGAAGCTCCTAAAAACTTGGGTTCAGAGGCTTACACGCAGTGGAAACAAATATAACTGCTTCTGTCTCAGGCCTATTGGGATTATTACTGATGAGAATTTCAACTCTTGTTTTGTCTGATTCAATAGATGCTGTTGGCTGCAGTTAAGAAGTATGGAGAGCGTGACTGGTACAAAATTCGGACAGAAGTGCCTGGGAGAAGTGATGCTCAGTGCAGGGATCGGTAAGTATGCTAGATGTAGCAGCTGTGCTTTCAAGTTTATTACATAGAGCCAAGATGCAACTTATATTACAAATATATTTGATTTACTTATACCAGTGTCACCTTAAGGGGTGTATTGTAAAAAGTGGAGCAGAGAACAGTGGATTGTAGCCTGTGACGTGCTACTCCCTCAGTGTAGTTGCCTGTGGGTTAGCAGAAGTTGGGGAAGGATGTTCCAAATAAAGCAAAGGGGTCATTAAATGTGAATGAGGGAATGCAGGGAGGGAAGGTTGTCATCCAAGGATTGTCTGTATCTGTGAGAACGATCTAGTCAGGAACTTCTTGTAACTAAACACCAATAATGAAGTGCTGAGCGATTTTCAGCCTCAGACCCAACTTCAGGAGACTCGGTACAGTATGTTCTAATTTCAGTGACCTATTTTACAGCTGCTTGTTGTAATTCTTAATGATGTGGCCCGATATTTTTGAGAATAAAGAGAATGTAGCTGTACTGTATTAAGGGAGTAGGGATGGGACCCCTTGGACAAAGGGAAGATCTGATAAGGAATGCTGGTTTTGTTCAGCCTCAGAGTATGCAGCGCTGATCAGAGCTGTACAAGCAGGATTGAATGTTCCTTACTTTAATGTTTTCATTTTGAAGGTACTTAAAAGCATTGCACTGTGATGTAAAGAAAGGCAAATGGAGTTTAGAGGAAGAGGAGCAGCTAATTGAACTGGTTGAAAAGCATGGCCTGGGTAAGTGTTTCTGTGGCTTAATCTCTAGAATCTTCGAGAAGTATTATTAAGGAATTTATCATTTAAGTTTTCTTCCCTTTTATTTTAAGTCCTGCAGCTGATAATAGCAGGCTCTGCTTCATACTGATGATTGCAACCTTCCGTATGTTGTGTAGTGTGTTCCTGGAAGTTCAGTTATTGAGGGATTGTGTAGTAAAGAGTTCTACAGCTGTGCTAGCAAGGTGTCAGAGCTAGGACAGTTCAGAGGGGTGAGTTTCCCTCTAACCAGCCTGTGAAAGAGTTCTCTTATTTTCTCTAAGATATCTTTCCTTAACAAATACAAGCTTTTCCACATTTGGTTTCAGCTTCTAGGCACTCTTATTACTGCTGCAAAGGGAGTGTGTAGTTCTGCAAAGGTTTTCATCACTGGTTCATTTGTTGTAGTTTCAAACTTCAGCTGAGTGTGTGGTAGCTCAAAGTCTGAACACAAATGAGTGTTAAGGTTTTGAGATCCACTCATATACCAACTCTGTCTCTTATACGAGGGAATGTATAATATGTGTATAAAGCTCTGCACTGCAAAGGCCTGTTGCCCAATTTGTTGCATTAATTGGTGTTGCTCTACTCTGCCTCCTTTTTAGGTCATTGGAGTAAAATAGCTTCTGAATTGCCACATCGGACTGGCTCCCAGTGTCTGAGCAAGTGGAAACTCATGATTGGATCTAAGGTATTGTACAAACTCCTGCTATATCTCAGTCCTATCTCTTTAATTAAGATTCTCTAAACTAAAAGCAAAATCCTATGAAATCAATGGAAAAATTGACATTAATTTCACACGGTCAAGACTTTGTTGTGGATGTTTGTGGTCTAATTTTTTGATGTCTTAAAGCTGGCTTTGTTCTGAAGGTCTGAAGTTAATTTGCCATATATCTATGTATTATCCAGAATTTCTTTATTGCCGGAAGGGCCTGTAAGGATGGGATATACCTAGGTTTTCATGTACGTACTTCATGAGTTGCCAGTTTTGGTACCAGGCACTCCAGAAATTCTCGCTGCTTCAGCCCATGTTAAAGAGAGTCTTGTTTCCATTGGCAAAGCGCCTGCCCTAGGGAAGGGTTCATGGAAACCCAAATGTTTCAAGATGGGGCTCTGTTTGCGCACTGGAAATTTTTATTTCCACATGGACCAGTTCTTAACACAAACTTGTCTCTATCTGTAGCTTTTCTTTGCATACCAGAATCTAAACCAATAAAAATCTGTGTCCAAAGGCAACTGTCAATTGTACAGAATATAGTTAATCTTAGCAGAAGTAAAGCAGAACTATCCATTTGGAAGTCACACTTTAGTGACAGGATACTGCCTCATAAAGCTTTTTAACTTAGTGATTTGAGAGATTTAGACAGTGTTCACTCCTAACTTGCAAAACTTGTGCTTTTTTGACTGAGCAGAAAAGATCTAGGCCAACAAAACGCCGACACGTGCAAGAGAGTTCCAGCTCTTCGGAGAGCAGCAGCGAGGACACAGAACTGGACTTACCAGACAGTTCAGAGGAGGAGATGACAAGCGAGGAGGAGACAACAAGCAAGGAGGAGTGTGCATTTCCCAGCATCAATTTGTGGATTCCAACATGGACAAATACACAGGAGTCAAACCAAGGAAGATACCAAACTCCATCCCTTTTCTCGCCTGCGATTGCTGATGCAAAGATCAGTGGCAGTGAGATTCCAAGCACAACATGCGATGGAGACAAGGACAGAGTTGACAGTACATCAACAGAGTTGAACACCCTCCTGAGAGGCATCACACGTCCACATTCAACAGATATCATTGTGAAAAATCCAGTGGAAGTAATGAACAAGGTAAATCCTGGGATTTTCAGTCTGTTCTTGATGGAATTGAAGCTTAGATCAGAAAGGACCAGGAGGTGCAGTTGTTGCAGTAAAGAAAGTATGTGACGAGTTAAATGGCGAAATCTTTCTTGTGCCTCTGTTGGCTGTTTCTCACTATGCCATCGGGGGGTGCTGTTGGAAACAGAGATGTGAGATTGTAATTTCTTGAACTCCCTCCTCATGTATTTCCTAGAAAATATCTGTGTTTGCCTAGATGTAGTATCGCAGAAACAAAACTTTCTTTAGATCTTCATAAAGCAGAATTGTCCAGTGAATTGTGGTGTCTCTGTACCCTGGTGACTAGGGCACTTTGGCTTAGAAGAATTAAATTAGTTCTACATCTGTATCTGATTCTGAGCTGGGTTTCACCCTAGGTCAGGTACTGAAACAGTACAAACCCTCTTAACAGCTTTTTGCAGAAAGATACCCCTTAGCAAAATATTAAATGTCTAAATTGCTATTTAAGTTCACATAAGCAAAATTGTTCTGAGTTAACAAATGCAAAGAGAATCATCCAATAAATTCTGACCCTCTGGGTTTTTGTAGATACTTCATGCAAAGGCTTTTGTGAAACAGACCTTTGGTATTGCACAAGGACTAAAAGATAAAGTAATTGTCTGCACTTCAGGGCGGATTTCATGTAATAGGATACTCTCAACAGCAGGAATGTTGAAAACTTTTGTACCTTCTGTGTGTAGTCAGTGTAAGTAATTTTCTGTGAGATACTTTCCCTTTTATCTTTTGTTGTATGCTTTTATTTTAAGGCTTCCAGGTGTGGAAAGCAAGTGCTACGGGTTAGCCTGGAGAACGTGAGAAGAATATTAAGATATAACACACACTTTCTGAGGAAACTTGTAAGTGCCTCTTCTCTCTTGTGACACGAGCACTGGCAGACTGTATTTAGTGGGAAATGTTTTTTGATAGAATCACATACCTTCTTGACTGTATTCACAAGAGGAAAAGCTCATGATCTCTTTTATAACTGCCCTGTGAATAGTTTGTCCTGGGACTAATTATGGTAGAATCTTCCTAATTGGAACTCTAATTATGTATTTGTTCATGCACAGCAATCAAAGATACTGAAACCTTCTGCTGCTGTTTTAACAAAAATATCTGGAGTTAGTACGTCTGGCCAGAAGCTTCAGGGGCTGCAGAACATCACGGAGAAAATGTATCGTCAAGAGAGAGAGCGTTTGAGGAGAATGAACCTTGACAGAAAGCTTCTCATGGCAGTGACACCTTGGGTGGGCAACGTGCTGCTGCCTTGCACCTTGCAAACCGGGAAGATGGCTTTTCGTCAGACAAAAGGTACTGGTGACCCATCAGGGATAGTACTCTCCTACTTCTTGTCCCTACTTTCTGACATCTTCTAAGTGAATACCCGGCTGATTTTGATGTTGAATCTCTTTCTAGCTGGTTCTATTCAAGAGAAGATTAAGTCAGTCAGTCTGGCGAGCACTCCGCTGTTCAAGCTTTTCATTCAGGTAGGTTTTACTGTCTCAGTAGCATTATCTGCTTTCAAACAGCAATAATCTTTATTTCTGTATTTGATGCTTAAATAAATAGTTTATCTTTGCTTCTTAAACTAATCATCTCATTACTGGTTTAGTCTGATCTCTCATGGCTTGCATACGATGTTTCTTAAATAAATCCTGCATCCAAAAATCTAATACTGTCAGGTTTTTTCTGTAAGTGTAAGAATGTCCCGACAATCTTGCATGTGAAGCCTCTCCTATCTGTCTTGTATTGTCAGTGGTTCTACCAGAACATTTTTGTTCTTGATCAAATTTTAATGAAATTCTCATCTTGCAGCTCTTTCAGATTGATACCAATGGCTGCATGAAGATCATCCGTGAGAGAAGGCTAAGGCAGTCAGAGCTTCCTAGGGCTAACGCAAGGCAGCCCCAGCAGGTATTACACATGCTCTGTTTCTAAGCTTTTCCCACTGAAGTCTTGACTAAAGTAGAGATTTTTGGTTGTGTGTGGCCAGTGGTGCTGTTTGTGTGCGCGTGTTACCAGTTCCTTTTGCTTCAGAAGCATAATAAAATGCTGGCTGTGTGGCCGCTTGTACCAGATGTTGGCAGATGTGGCTTTGATTCGCATCTGTGCTATTTTAATGATCTTGAGATATCTCAGAAGTATAATTTAATATAATTTTTTTGGCAGGGTTCCCAAAATATGGAGACTTCTTCAGGTACCTACCAGAACTTTTATTTTTATGATGTGCGAGAACTTTCACTTAATTCATCACCGTTGCATTAATGACCAATTTAACTGAAGGAGAACTTTTGGAACAAAACTACATTGTTATGCTCATTTTTGCTAGCTCTTGGATCTTTCAGTTATTGGCTAAATATGTTACCTTTTGGTAAGGACTGGGAAAAAAAATACTGAAGGGCTGGGGGACCAGTGGCACTGGGCCACCAGTTCTGTAGACCATCACTAACAGGCTTCTCTCCAGCAAGGCGCTGGCTGTAGCGAACGTGCTGGCACTGACCAAAACCCCAGTTTGTTGTTGTCATCCTGACTGGTGTGAAGTGCCTGGGTTGTACTGACCCGTACAGATCCTTGTGCGCGGCTTCAAGGTGCGTTCCCAGCCCATCTGTGATTGCTGGGGAAAATAATGTCGTTACTGAACGAGTGGTAAGCTACGGTGTTAGAGTTATGGAAGGGTGTCAGGATGGGGCTTAATTAAATAAAAACTGTAGTGTGTAGGAACTTTCACAAACAGGAATTTTGCTGCCTCCTGTGCAGGGCACTTGATGCTTAATAGCTAAGGAATGGCTTTTGAAAAGATTTTCCAATCTTAATTTTTTTTTATTTTATTCCCCCTTCTCTATAGGCAATTCGTCACAAGCTTGTACTCAGAGGAACTCGCGACGGGGCGTACCAAGGAGTGCTGTCAGGAGACCTGTCGCCTTAAAAGCACGGGAGACTTCTGCTACTGCCTTGGAGAGCAGTGCTCCTGCCATCCAGGCAGCTCTGCCAGCCCAAGGGCAAAGGCAGAAGCCCAAAACTGTCTCAGAATTACTGAGAGAGAAGCGGCTAAGAGAATCCCGGGCTAAGAAGGCTATGCAGAGGACAGTGTTTGTTGCCCCACAGATGCTGGTTTCGGGACCTCTGATCATCCAGCATCCACCACAGCAAATTATTCCTTCTGCACAAGCAGGGAGCAAACCTGCAGCAGTTGGTTGTACAAACAGCCAAGTACAGTGTGCACCAGGTCCATTGCCAGCATTTACTCCTGTTGCGGGTTCAACTTCTACGACTATTGGGCTTGAAAACCATTCCTCATCAGTGCCAGAAACTGAGAAAAGCCTTGGTTCCTCACAAGGGACAGAACTGCAATCTAATAAGGAACTAAAAGAGCAAGCTTTGGAAAGTAGCCCCAAAGAAGGGGCTTTTCTAGCCCCAAATCCAGCTGCAGCGGAGAAGGCCCCAAACCACGGAAGGTGCAATGGTCAGGTCCTGGCTGGTAGCTCAGCTTCAGTAGTGTTGCAGAACCAAGCTTTTGTGCCACATCAGATTACGGTGGTGCCTGTTGGCATTGACTCTGGCGCCACCAAATTGTCTCTTTCCACACCAGTTACCTGTGAGCTGAACAGTAAAGGGCCACAACAGGGACCAGTCAATCTATTGCCTGCTCTTGTAACTCCACAAGCTGGTTCGTGTTTGATTCCCAACAGCATTCTGCCTTTCACGTGGGTTGTGACGCCCCAGGCTTTGCTCTCCACCACAGTACAAACTGTGGTGGGTGTCCCCCAAGGACTGCCAGCTGCTGCTGTGAGAAGTCAGTGTCAGGCAATGGTGACTTCCAACGGCAATGTCCCTAGCTTAGCAACGCCTCCTGCACCAGCAGGAGCAAACACACCTCAGCCCAGCGGTGCAGAGACAAAAGCACCAAGTGCCCAGTTAGCAGAACCTTCGGGAGAGACAACTAATCATTCCACAACTCTCCTACCTATGACGTCAGCGAGTCCTGGGAGCACCACATCCAGCATTTCTTCTGCAACGCCTGCATGTTCAGGTGGCTTCTCCAAGGCTTCTGACTCCTCTGCAGCTCAGGCTCTTCCAGTGGATGGACCAACGCTGCGTGCTGTGCTGCTGCCTCAAACACAGCCACCTGCAAGCACTCAAAGGGCTGATTCCCAGTGTGTGTCAAGTCTCACTGGCTTGGGAAAGAGCCATGACTCCAATTCAACAAATGGATCATCTTCCAATCCAAGAATTGTCACAAAAGGGCTTGTGCTCCAGCTGGGAGATCAAGTTCCCCATAGCAATGTCCCAAGGAACGCTGAGTGCTTTGCTGCGTTGAAAAACAGACCTATTGCCTCCAAACCTCCGAGTACGCAGCCTGCTGAGAGTCCCCCCCAGCCCACCACCTCCAACGCAGAAAAGAATCTGCTTGACTTCAGCCTGATTTCCCTTGAAGACGAGGGGGTAGTGAAGGAGTGGCTGAGTGGAAAACAAGGTGTCCAGGTACCGTCACTGCAAACCAGGTTGCCTTATTTGCCACCTTTTCTGTGCAACGTAAAAACCCTCTCGAAGCTACTTCTGCAGAAAGCAGCTCTAGAAGAGCAAGCGGCGTGTCTTCTGCCTTCTGATGCCAGTCGGGGTGAGGGCACGGGGGTTGATCTGCACGCTATTGGGGAACTGGTGCAGCAGAAACTGGGGGATAACCCCGCTTACCTCCTACTGAAAGCCAGATTCCTAGCAGCCTTTACACTCCCGGCTGTACTAGCGACTCTGCCTCCTCCAAAAGTGGCAACAACTCTGTCAGCCAGCAGGAAGCAATATGAGGAGAGTGATGAAGAGGAGTGGCAGAGTGAGAAGGAAGAGCCTGAGGAAGAGAGTTGTGGGAATGAACTTGCAGGTGTACGGTTGGATGGGACAGTTGGCGATGAGCCTGGAGACAAAGATGCTGATTTACTAAATCAGGTAAAACAGGTGCCAGGGACTAAAACCAGAAAGTTACTGACGGCTAAATGTTGCTCCCCCTGGAATCCAGGGTGTGAAGCCCCCACTGGTCTTAACTGTAGCAAAAATTTGGTCCTTTTGAATAAACATGGGTTTGTGGCTGATAAAAAGCTTTCTTAGCTGGGAGCCCTTAGTCCTCACAAGCGTAAAAGCCCGTGTTTTATATACCACATTAAACTTGACATGATAGTTTCCAGAAGCGGGTATCAAATCCCCCTTTCTCTTACAGTTTATAATCTGCTGCACTGACTCCTGTATGGTTGAAATCGGGCCCTTGTTTTTCATTGTGTGTCCTTTAAGCCCCAGTAATATCAGGGGAATTGTGTATGTTTGCTCTTAACTGCCATTCGAGGTCTTCATCCCGAAATGACTATAGATTATCACAGTATAAAGATCCATGTAAGCCACAATGTTCACCTAAAATCAGTCTGATTTTTAAGGAAATCCATTACTGGCCAGCACTGTTTCTTACAAAAAGTTGTGTAGCTCAGGCTTCCTTTTCAATTCATTGTGGCTCCAAAATAAACAGACAAACCAGTAATGAAGATGAATAAACAATGTAACTGGCTGTTTCTATAGAAAGATGGCAAAGCTGCCTAAAAATCAGAGTTTTTCCATAGTAACAGCCAGCAGTCCTTCTATTCTGGTTCTGACTTTTTGGGTCTGGGTAAATTTCAGTGAACTGTGAGCAGTTGGTCCAGATGTCAACAGCGGTTCTTCACCGCCTGATCCTTACTGCCAACTTCTGTCCTGTGCCATCTCCCATTAGGCTCCATCCACTCCTTTTATTAACGCTACAGCCAGATTGTTTTCCTGATGCTTTTCAGTGAAAACCTTGTGGTGGGAGTATATTTCATGAGAAATCCAGTTTGTGTTGACCTGTGTTGTCGCGGGCATTGTCTGGCTCCAGCAGTGAAAGTTAAAGCAGCAGTTGAGGCAGGCACACAACGTCTCTCATGAATGGTGGTGCCCACAATGTCTGTAACAAATGGTTCTGTCCAGACAGAAACTACAACAGGAATTGCTGAAGGGGTTCTTTTGCAATTATGCCAGCTCTCCTGGTGATGGTAGTCTCTTCTGCTTATGTTGCAGGGCTTGGGAGCTGAAGGGATTGCTGCACAATCTGTCTTGGATTCCTGCACTGATGTGGCTGATGCCAGTGCTCCTCAAATCAGGAGAAGTACCCGCTTCAGGAAAAGGAAGAGGGTGTGAGAAGGAAACATGTTAGTAGCTACTCAGTGGAACTTGTATTTTTTGCCTGAGAAGAGAAGCTGAAACACTTCTGTCTGTGGAACAGCTGAGACAATGAGTCATGACCCTGGGAGAGGACTGTTATCTCAACTTCTGTTCCCTTGAGTTCTACAATCACCGTTAATCATAGACTAAGGCTAATACTTTGAGTTTCAGGGGGAGGGAAGGTTGATGGCTGCATGATAAAATTACATACAAAAGTCATGAAGTTCGAACATCTGGCAGCCCACTGGTATTATGCCCACTTGGTAGCATTCTACAGGCCTGCCTGCTAAAACAAGACTAGTTTATTAATTGAGGGTCATAATTTGTGGGACAGGAAAGCCTGGGCAGCTACTGCTGAGGGAGGGTTTGTGTGTTTGAGTGCTAAAAGCTTGGAGCAGAAGCTGCAGTAAATCCTTGGTGCAGGTTCTGTTAAGCTGGTGGGAAGATGCCCTTGCTCTGGGCTGTCGGGGAATCTCGAGATCCTGGGCAGGCAGGGGCAGCTCTTCGTGCAGTTTGTCCCCTGTAGCCCAGCTTGTGAGTCTTGAAGAAGGAAACTGGGGCTTAAGACCAGTGGTTACTTCACTGGAGTTTGTCTTTAGCAACTTTCTGGTGGTTTTTTTCCTCCCCTGTATGTCTTCATTTCTAGACGTGTATAACAGAAGCTTCTATAGGGTACAGTTGTGTCATGTCTTCATAGATGTTGAGTGAAATAGGCCAAATGAACGTGAACGGTGTTTGGTGCACATAGTTGTCAGATGGATTTTTTTCTTTAAAATTGGTTTTAGAAACTCCAAAATGCCATCTTTCTTACAAAAATGCTGTGACTAAAGGAGCTGTTTGTGCTTTGTTACAGGAGTCACTTGGGTGAGGTCTGCCCTCCTGCACGGTGGTAGGAGATAACTCTTTGCACTATTCACTTTTAACGCTTCCAACAAACTGAGGGACCTGGGGAAGAGAGGAGAATGGCCAGACTGGTTTTCCCATCGCCTGACAAAGTCTGCATCTGTAGAACAAGCTGCAAAAAATGAAACAGAATGGCTGGAGGGGAAAGTCTTTCAGACTGATCCTGTTCTCTTTCAAACTAGCACCTGCCATGGATGCTGAGAGGGGAAGATGGCTGGAGATCTGGGGAAACCAACAATGATGGTTATTTATTTCCTTTTTGTATTAGCCCCTATTTATGTGAATGTTTATCCATGTTCAGAATATGTTGTTCCTTGGCTGGTTGGTTGGTTTTTTTTTAATGCTGTGACTGTTTTTGCTTGATAGCTGACTGAGTACTGCTGAATAAGCAGCGGATTAATTTTGTATCAAAATGAGTATTGAGTATTTGTTGAAATACAGATGTTTTATTTTTCTCACTTAATCACTACTGTGTTCTGTGTGGGGTTTTTTTTCCTGGTAAATAGTGCTTTTAATAATGCGTGGATGAGTGTGATTGCTAATGAGAACAAGGAAGCTTGCAAGCTGCGTGAAAACCAGGGAGAACGTGGAAAATGAATATGGATGTGGCTAAAACTACAGGACTGAATTAGGCTTGAATTCTTTCTTGACATTGCTGCTGCCTGCCCCATCCAGACATGAGCAAATCACTCAACAAAACCTTGTTTCTTCATTCATAAACCAGCAATTTCTGTCTTACAGAGAGGTGCAAAGGTAGCTGAGTCAAAGCTGGTAAAACCTAGTGGCAAAGTGCTGCAGAAGCTTCATTCTCCTGCCCTGGCTGAGCTTCCCCAGGGTGTGGTGGTGAGTTTAGAGCACAGTGAGCTGCAGCTCCTCTACAAGTGCCCTTTAGGCAGCGCTGGGGTCAGGGGGGAACTGGTACTGATGTTGCTGTAATTTGGTGTCAAGATACGGAGCAAAAGGAATGATTTTGACATGGCTTTCCTCTTGCAGTTTACTCTATTTTCCATAAGCCAGTATAGATAACACTTTTCCAAGAATTTCAGATGTGGCAGAAGCTCTGCCATACGGTTCTGTGTGTGATTCACCACAGGGCTGTTACGTGAGGAAGGGGCAGTAAATGTGACCTGTGCTGGACCTCACATTTGATTGTTGTCCTTTGCAAATGCTGCTCAAGGGATGCCCTTGTAATCTTCCTGCTTGTGAACAAACTTTGTGTAACGACAAAAGCAGCTGTCTTTCTTCTTTTTCAGGATTAATCTCTTACTATAGAGCAAAAACTCTTTGAGGCCAGATTGGTCAATTAGCAGACATTCTGATTACCTTCAGCAAGGGCATAGCTAATAGAGGTACTGTATCTTTTTTTAGTGTAAAGCTAATTTAATGCCTAAGAAAGCAGCACAGGCTTAAAGAATCTCTGAGCATCTCTGCCCTGCTCTTAATGATAACATGGAGAAACTCTCCAGAAACTTAGAAAGCAGAACAAAGAGCAGAGTGGGAAGCTAATGGGAAAATGTGTCATGCTGCCATGGTATCGGAGTGTGCATGTTCTCAAGACTTTATTAAAACAGCCTGTTAGTGAGTTCTTGCTGCAGCTGCAGTTCCAGGACTGTGGGAAGGCGGGGAGGCAGTCAGAGGTATGATGTTGATGCTTAACATCATCACAGTGCTGCTTGCTGTGCTGCTCCTTTAATTACTGTTAGAGCCACAGCCTGTAATTTGGGAATCGTGGGTTATGTTCCTTGCTTTGCCAAGACTTGACTCCCTTTCCCTCAAAATACTGAGTTGTCATAATTATGCTTGAAGCTTAAGGACATCCAAAATTAGAGGCATCATTATAGAAATCATCCTTTATCAACTGAACTCTAAACCAAGACAGAGTTCTTGCTGCCACCCGCTTTTCTGTATAAAGATGTGATGTTGACAGCTGAAAAGGTTGTTTGAAGAGCCTCTTTCTTCTACTCTGCCTTCTTTGGTCACCTGAAATCAGCCACAATGCCTGTGACTTTCATTCTTTTTAATCTTTCTGACACCTACACACAGAAACTTTCTGGACTGTAGCTGGAACTTCAGTGGTACAGACCGGAAAACAAAGCTGGAGTGAGTCTAAAATCAGAGCACATGAAATGCTGCTGACTCGCAATGCGACTAATGCTTTTCTCCTCCCCCATCATCCATTCTGGCTTCCCCCTTTTTTTATAATCCCCCCCCCCCCGCCTCCCCTTCCCTTTCC
>JAOXJM010000007.1:2894592-2912998 GCA_026413425.1 Tringa solitaria
GGCCCCGCCGGCCCCCGCCGCCCCACCGGCCGCCGTTCCGCCGCCCGCTCTGCACCGCCGCCGCCCCGGGGCAGCCGCCGGCCACGCACTACCGCCTGGTGTACACCTGCAAGGTGAGCGGCGGCGGGCCGGGGGGCAGTGGCGGGGCGGCGGGTGAGGGAAACGGCTCTTCCCAGAGACAAGGCCTCTGTCCGGGCGGCGCCTCAGTGTGAAGCTACACGGCAGTGCAATAGCTAGAGGTGAGGGAGGGGGAAAGAAACCTTTTAGTCAGGTAAATAAAATAGATTTTTCACTTTAAAGGTGGAGAGGTTGCTTGGTCATAAAAATCTGCTTTGTTCGCTCTGCAGGTCTGCCAGACCCGGTCAGCAAAAACCATCTCCAAGGCAGCCTACCACAAAGGGGTGGTGATCGTGACATGTCCCGGCTGCGGCAACCACCACCTCATGGCTGACAACCTGGGCTGGTTCTCCGACCTGGAGGGGAAGAGGTAGGTGCTCCGGCAGCGCCCCTGCGCCGAGGGGAAGGGGCTGCTGAGCCCTGGCGGGGTCCTCCTAGGCCAGTGTGGTATTCCTTTGATGCTTTTAAAACGAGGTTCAGAGATAAACAGAGCTTTTGCTGGGTGTAATTCTGTTTCATCCCATTTCTTAAAGTGCACAAAGCCTTATAGTGGCCTGTAACTTGCCCATCGCTACCCAGGATCCAAATAAGCGCTGTAAAGCTGTGACACAGGTGATCTCGTTGGTGCCAGCAGGTGAATTACCACCTGTGGGCTGCTCAGTGCTTCCTCAGGCGTTATCACATCGCTGCTAGGTTTCCTTCCCTAGGCGTCTCAAACACATACACCCATCTGCTGCTGAATTTCAATGATTTCTAACTCCCTGAGATACCTTTAAAAATTTCTGTTTAGCCGTAATTGCTAAATTATTGATCCTAGTGGAGGAAAATAGTCCCAGAAGGTTTGGGTGGTTTTATCTGCTTCCCAAACTCTTTATGGAGAAATACTGTGGTCACACTTGTGTGTGATTTGGAAGCAAAGCGTGAGGGGGTGAGCCTGCGCCTGGGTCTGGCTTTCGCTGTGGTGTCACTCTTGGTTTTTAAATCGCTGTTAAGGAATATTGAGGAAATCCTGGCAGCCAAAGGGGAGAAGGTGAGACGTGTGGCTGGTGAGGAAGCCTTGGAACTGCTTCTGGAAAGCTCGGCAGATACCGCATCTCAAGGTCAGCTCACCAAGGGAGAAAGTGGGGAAGAGCCCCCAGAGACTGGCGGCAAAGGACAGACCTGACGAGTGGGATTTGTGTCATTCTGCTGATGGCAAGAGAGACTTTTAACCTTTATTTCCTGATTTCAATGGGAAATTTCTGTGTTTAAAATAAATTCGGGCATTGGTCTTTTTCTGTTGTGTGTCTTCATCTTGCATAATTTTGCCTTTGATCAAGCTAATGTTTTTAGAGATGGAGTGGGGATATTTTTCCTGGTACTTGTTTTGCTGAATTTTAGGCAAGTTTCGGTGCTTTAACAGTGTCAGAAGCTTTGTTTTCTGCTGAGAAGGGAAGCCAGTAGTTCTTTGTCTGTGTGCTTTGGCCTGGGGAGGTGCAGCTGGAGGTTTTAGCGATGTCTCCTGGCCCAGGTGTTGCACGGCAGCAGCTGGTGGCAGAGCAGCAATTGATACCACCTGAGGAGACCTGTCCCAACTCCATGTGAGTTTGCAAAGCCAAAACCACCCTGCAGGAGGGTCACAGCAGAGCTGAAAGTCCTCTTGTCTTTGTGGGTCACAGCGTGAGTATCAGCCCCCACGCTTGGGGTGACACGTTGGTGAGTGGCTCCCAGAGCTGGGATTGGGCAACTTCCTCAGTGGTGAGGGGGAGGATGGGCGTGCAGGCAAACTTTATATTTGTGAAGCGTGTTGGAGATAGTAGGGCACCTAGAAAGTTGTCTTGGGGTTACTTGACAGATACTGAGGTGCTTATTAATGCTACCGGTGCACGTTAAGATCAGTTAGAAGAAAAAATAATGTAATAAATTAAAAATGTAGTTTTTTTGCCAGCATATAACACTCAGGTAGCGATGAATCGGGCAGTGAGGTGATCATAGTGCACTTTGTTAGTGCTTAATTCCTCTGTTAACTTCTCTCGAGGTCCATTAGCATGAAGTGAAGTATCTGCTGTCTTATGGTTTTAAATCCGCAATCAAAGAGTAATTCTGGTTGGAAGAGACCTCTGGAAGTTTCTAGTTTAACTCTCTTGTTCAGAGAAGGATGCTCAGGGTTTGTCTTGAATATCTCTGAGGATGGAGATTCCACAACCTTTTTGTACCCCTGTTCTAGTATTTGACTAATCCTACGGCGAAAACCTCCAACACTGAACTGAAATTTGCTGTTTCAGCTTGGACCCACTGCCTTCTCCCAAACACTGTGCCCTTCTCTCATTAGCGAGCTGCAGAAAGCAGTAAAACCCCACTTTGAAAGAACCCGGTTCTTTTGGCCAGGCATGTCCAGGTGCTTCTGGTCCTTAAACAGCCAAGTATTCAGGGAGGGGATTACATGCATTAATAAGTAAGTAATGATTTTACTGCATTCATCTGAAGTGTTCATAGTAATTGTATATGTTTTGCAAGCACGGATCAGAGTGACAGGAAAGCAGTCGTGTTTTCCTGTTGGTGTGTGAGTACAGAGTGATGAAACAGCCTCGAGGGGCAGGAACTTCATCCCTCAGGCAGCTCCTGTGTGTTCAAATCCTGGTGAAAGCTTTGCAACAACTAGGTGCTAGAGTGACCCACGTATTTATTAATTAAGAAATTGGAGTCTTGCATCTCGGAACATTGCAGTGTGCTCGCCCTGTTGTGAGTTGAAGGCACGTATTAGTGCTCTGCTGGAAGAGAGGTTATTTTATTACATTTTACCTGAAAATTAGCATTCTGCTTCCTTTGTGCTAACACCTTTGATGGAGTGGAAGGGAGCAGCTGGTGCAGGATCTGTGTCGCCTTGGAAACAGTTCATTTGCAACCTGACTTTTTTATACTGTCTCCTTACCTTTCTTACCTGTTACTGTGCCCCAGCTACAATAGGGGGGTGCTAGTTTTTGCTGCGTTACAATAAAAACTGTAGCAAAGTTTGTCCATGTTGGCTTTTCAGGATTTAAGTGTTTCCTCAGTCCAGTGTCCTCTGCTCCCGACGAAGGACAGGGTGCCTGGCTCTGCAGCACCCAGAGCTGAGGCTGGAAGGTTTTGCTGCTGCTCTGAGGGTTCAGGCCAACACCATGGACAGAAGAGGAGGCAGGGGATTGCAGGGGGTGGGGCTGCTAAGAGCTTGCAGGTAAAAAAGGAATTTTGTGCTCCCTTTTGAAGGTGTTTGGTTTTTTTCCTGGAAAATATGTCACAGGAAAGTGTGTTTGTTCTTGAAAGCCAGAGGTGAGTGTGCTTTGTCTGGGAGGAGCCTGGCAGACTGTGCTTTAGCCAAAGACAAGGGGAATGGGGAGAAGAGAAGCAGCCTTTCTCCTGAACTAAGATGGGAAAAAAAGGAGCCGTGAAGTCCTGGTGCAGCCGCCCAGGGTAAGTCTTTGTGGCACAGAGGAGCGGTGGTGATTTCAAGGGGAAGGGTAGAGGGATGCCAAAGCAGCATTCACGGGCTGGATGGCAAGCCTAAAGCTGTTTGCACATTCCTTGACACGTTTCACTGTGGCTGTTAAGGGAGGGATCCCGTTTCTGAATCCTGCCCCATGAGCTTTTCCGCAAAATGGCAAATATTTCACCTCTTGTTTTCTGCCTCTTTGAGCAAATCCCCCTTTTGTAGCGCAGCCAAATTCCAGTGTTAATCCGTCCAGGGGACTCTGCTGGGCTGTGTCTGTTTCTCTGCAGGGTTACTGGTGGTGTGGCCGGTGCTGGGTGGGGAGGCAGGGGCGTTGGGTGCAGGTGGGGGAGACGGGGACCCTGCGGGGCCGGGGCGCGAGCGGTGACGGGATTTGCTGAGGACAGGCCCAAGAGGGGTGTGGGGTGCGGCGGCTCGTTTGCTGGGGACACCTGACATGACATAACCCCCTGCTGCTTTTTGCTGTGCATGAAGGTGTTGTGTTCGCTGCGCGGGGCTGTGCCTCATGCTCCCTGCACAGAGACAGCAGAGCTAAACCCCGCCGTGCCTGGATGTGTCGTGGAGGGCTCAGCTGTACCCAGGAGTCACTTGAGAGCCTCCCTGGGGGATTTGCCAGCCCACTGAAGTGGCCATTGGGCAGGTATGGGTTTTTTTTTTTCTTGTAGTAGCAGTGAGGAGGGACACAAGGGGCTGTGACATGAATCACTGTGTATTTGTGCTGCCTAGACAGGGTCTAACGTCGGTGGGTTCTGGGCCTCCAGGTCCTACTGTAGGGGCACAGTGAGGCCGAGTGAGCCCTCTGCTCACAACCCTGCCTGCGTCTGTCTCTACTGTGTCCCCAGGTGGGGCTGGCCCTGCCTTACTGCAAAGCCACACAGGGGTTAAGTTAGCCCACAGCTGTGTCCTGGCCTAGCGGAGTCCCAGGAGATTGCTATGGAGAGCTCCTAAAAGCTCCAGGCTGACATTTTCAGTGCCTGGGTGCTCTGGACCCAGCCAAGAGCATCTCCAGCCGGATGAAGATCAGTGGTGGCTGGAGATGTAACAGCAGGAGGCTCTGGGGAGGGGTAAGTGCAGAGACTCAGCCCTGACATCACTGAGCAGATGAGCAATACAAAAATCCCCATGGGCCTGACATCAGCCCTGGCTCCCAGGCACCTCTCAGGGCACGTGTACAGCCGAGGAGGAGAGAGCAGTGTCTTGTGGGTTTGGGTTGGTTTTTTTTTTGCTTTTTTTATTATTTTTTTTTAGAGGTCTTTATCACCTCCAGTCCTGCACTGGAGGCAGAACTCACAGTTCACAGCTGCAGTAGCAGCTCTCTGGAGTCCAAAGCCAAACAGGCCCCAGCAATCCCGCATCTCTCCGGCGGGTGTCAGCATCGGAGAGCGTGTCCCTACAGGGGACCGAGCTCTGGGGCCTTGGTGGGGCAGGAGGGGGAGGGCTGGCACTGGACACGGGCACACTGCTGTCTCCACTGCTGCAGGGTACAGGGGAGCAGCAGCCACTGCAGGCTGGGAGCTGCTCTGGGGACTCCCTCCTGCTCACAGCGGCTCTTTTTTCTGTTTGGCAGGTGCTCTGAGGGAGAGACCATTTACTGGAGAGTGTGCCCTCCCTTCCCCAGCTGCTAAGGGCAGAGAGGGACCGCAGGTGAGACCCCGTCACTCACTCACAGGGATTTCACCTGTTCCCGGGAATCCAAGCCTCTATCCTTTGCGTACCTGGGGGCATGGTTCTGTCCCCAAGTCACACGCAGAGACTTCTAGCACACAGCCAGGCACCAAGAGGCGTGAGAATGAGCTGATGGCTCTTCATTAGTCTTTGCTCTTTGACTGGCAGTGGGCAGCACAAGTTAGCCAGGCGTGGGAAGACCAGCTGTGACTTGGCTTTATCCTCACAGGGCTCAGGATCCAAAACCTGCTGCTCTCAGGCCCGCTTTCTAGCGCAGTCTAACGGCCTGCTCGCACCCGCAGCGTTGGAACGAGCTGGCGCTGCTGCCCGCTGCTCTGTGTGTCCTCACTCGGGGCTGATGCCAGGGCTTTGTGCAGCACTCACTGCCCTTCTCCTCTGGTGGCTGCCACCAGGGAAACAAGACACAGCGTTTGGGCCAGGCGCCGTGAAGGCACCGAGACGGGGCTGAGCCCTGAAAGGAAAAGCTCGGCCGCGTTCCTAGAGCAGGGCTCAAGCCGGTCTTTTCTCAGCCACGGCAGGGCTGTGTCTGCCCTGGCACCCTGGTAATGTCAGGGCTTGGGCTGATGCTCCAGACAGGGAACACTCAGGGCTTTGTGTCTCCCACCACAGCCACACACTCACACTAATGCTGTGTGTTTGAGACACGCGGAGCTGGGGATGGTGCTGCTGCCTAAGAGACCTGTGTGCTCTTTACATAAAGGGATACCTACATCCTTTTCTTACCGCTTACCTGTGGTGGTATCTGCCACAAAATTGCACCACCCACCCCCGATCCCATTCCAAAGGGCCAGCATTAGCTCCACTCTCGGCAAAGCTGGCCAAGAAATAATGGAAATGAATTTCTGTCACTGAAGCTTAGACACAAATATTTATTAAGCACAACCCCCCCCTTTCCCTTGAGCTGTATTCATTTCTAATATATTAATTCATTTGGCAGATTATTTTTTAGAAAAAAAAGTACCTGTGGGTTGGAAATTCCCCATTAAAATGACATTAGCAAATGCACATGTAAAAAATAAATAAGCTCATACATTCAAGTATATGGCAAATAATTAACACCTCTGAAAGCTTAATGGTCAGATTCCAGTTCGCCACCTGGCTGAGAGCTGCACAGGCCCCAGCCTGCAGCTGGTCAAGTCATCTTCATCGTCTTCCTCCTCTTTACCAACGCAAGGTGGGTCAGTCTGTAGGTGGCTGGGCAGGTTCTCCGATCCCTTCTCCAGGGCCCCAGGGAGGAGCTGAGCCTCAGCCGAGCCGTCCATGTGGCCACGGAGCCGGTGAGTGCTCCCTGGTAGCGGGTGAAACGCAGCTACCCCTCCACGTGGTCAGTCAGGAAGGGGAAGTGCCCGATGAGCAGCATCACTGGTCTAAAAATCTTAACTGCTGGTTGGAAATGTTTCCATCAGAATGCATGTCAAATAGAAAGTGCTGATTTGTTCTCTACAGGAGCGTATCTGCTTTGGCAGAACTCGTTACTGGAGTTTGTGAAGTCCAAGAGAGTCCGTCTGGACAAGCAAATTAAAAATACTCCACCTCTGGACGTTAGACGCCTGCTCCCTCCTCCCCGGGTTTGCTTTTCCAGCCGTTCCAAAAGGGTAAGGAACGAAGGTAAAAGTAGACCCTTGTGCTTGTGTGGGGGTTGGAACTGAGTTCCCAGCCAGCACCCCAGTCTGCAGCTCCGTTTATTGGAAACGGACTGGGGAAAAACTGGAGTGCTGTGCCGAGAGCGGCAGGGACGGGGAGAAGCTCAGCACTGATTTGGGGAGAAACAAGGGGAGGGGAGGGCTGTTGGACACAAAAGGGAGGAGGGGATGGTCCCACCTGCTCTCCTGATGGGCCGCGGACAGAAAACGAAGCCGGTCATTGCCGAACGGGGGGTTCTGCCTCGGGCACACTCACCCGCACACGGGACAATCCCGCTCGAGGCTGTGGCTCAGCGGTGCCCGAAGCCAGGAGCTGCCCACGTTGGCCTCGCGCTGAACAGATGGGCAGAGATTTCCTCCCTCCTGTCCCAGGGCTGCAGCGCGGGCTCTGCAGCTGGCGGTTGCCTTTCAGGCTCTGTCCCAGGCGGAGGCTGCTCTCCGGAGGTGACCGAATTCCGCTAAAGCTCAGGGCGAGCAAGGCCTTGCTCCTGCTCAGGGGGGTCCCGGTACAGCTCTGCACAGGCCCGTGGTGGGGAGGCACAGCGGGGGTCACAGGGCTCACTGCAGAGTCCTCAGCAAACCAAAATAAACTCGAGGGTGTGTGGGACCATGACTGCAGCTGGGGCAGGGGGGGAAGGTTTAAAAGGAGCGGTGGAGCCTCTGACTTGGGCTCATTTCCTCCTGTAGAAAGAGCAAAGCTGAGCAAGATGTTCCAGGGAAGGATCCAGAGGAATCTGTGTCACCTTGTGATGTGGACAAGACAGGAGGACTTCAAAATGGAGAAGGTGCTCTTCTCTTCCCCCATTAAATTAAAATGGAAATATTTGTGGAAATAAAAGACATCAAGGCCGACAGGATTTTTCCTGTTCCTGGACTGTTCTTGGAGTTTTAGGTGATAAGCAAAGGGGCTGCCAAAGCCTTCTTCCCTCGTGCTGTGCCCAGTGTTACAGTGGCCGCGTGTCCTATAAAAACCCCTTGTTTAAAAACTGTCCCCGATCCGGTGGGCCTTCCTGTAACGCCGCCTCCGCCGAGCAGCCGGGTGCGACGCAGCAGAGATGCAGCTCCCTGTGTCCTGGGACGGCTCCCGGGAGAAGTCTGTGGTAGCGCAGCAGCCCTCGGGTTTGGAACCACCTAACACTTTTTTTTTTTTTTTTAATCCTTCTTAAAAAAACCCAAAATGAAACCGAAAACAACCCCCCCAAAGCAAACCCCAGTTCTTAGCTGGACCCAGGCTTCTGCTGCTCCTCTGCTGCATCCTCCTGGGCTGAGGCCAAGTCTACCCGCTGCTCGTCCATGCGTTTGGCCTGGACGCGCTGGATGAGGCTGAAGAAGTCCTCGTCCGGCATCGTGGGGCCGCGGGGAATGGAGTCTGGTGGCGCACAGCGCTGGTCATCTATCCTGGAGGACTGCACGGGGAGGAGAACAGGCGTCAGGGCTGGGAGCGGTGCCCAGGAGGTGTCCCCTTTCCCTGTCTGGGGGTGCAGGGCAGTGGGACCAGCAGGGCTGCACCCCGCTGGGGGCTCCAGCGTCGGGGCAGAGCAGTGACCCAGCCCAGGGGGTGGGCACCCCGTGGAAGGGGGGGTTCTCCAGCCACCCCCTCGTTTGTAAAGCGGTGACAAAGCGCAGTCCCTGGTACAGGGTAAAAAGAAGGATGTGGAGGCAAAAGCAAGTCCTTGCCTGGATGCTCAGGGTGGGTGACTGACGGCCAAAGCCCCTCCCAGCAGGGCAGGTGGGATCAGGGGATGGTGTTTGTGTGTGTGGGGGAGAAACTAGTGTGTCCCCCCCCCCAGCTCACCCAGCCCTGCTCTGGTACCTGACACTTCATGAGCATGTTGAAGAACTCGTCCCCGGGCTCCTGGGCGTCCCCCTCCACACGCAGGTGCCCCAGGTTGTTGTGTGTTATCCGGAGGCCTGGCAGGTTGCCCACGTTGGCCCGCTGGTCATCCAGGCGTCTGCTCTGGGAGCTGGCGATGAGATCGAAGAACTCCTCCGTCTGCGGGGAAGCCATTAGGGAGGACTGTGCTGTGAGAGGAGAGAGGAGCACACGCCGGGGTCACGGCTCTGCTCGTGCCTGAGCCGCAGCTCCGCTGTCTGCAGAAAACCCAAATCCTCATCACCAAAACCGGGCTGCAGAGTCCCCACCGGGACAGGGGCTGGCTGTGCAGCCGCCCGGGGCTGAGCCAGGTAGGAGGCTGGCTTCTTGTGTGACTGTTGTCACCTCCTGCCCCCCTGCCCGGGGGGAGCAGGAACACCACACCAGCGCTGGCAGCACAAGTGAGCAAAAAAAAAAACCTACCATCAAAGCAACAAGCGTTATGGGCAGCAAAACCTACTGTCCCATCTCACAACCACTCGCTCCTGGAGCTCAGCCGTGCGCAGGCGGCATTCCCCAGCCTTGGCACGCTTGCTCCGGGTGGCACCGCGTTGGCTGGCACGGGACAGAGCAACAAGGGGACAAAGGGAGGATTTCAGACACAGCACAGGAGCGAGCGGGTCAGCCCCCGGCCCTGGAAACGCCTCTCGGGCAGCACTCAGTGGGAAGAGCCTGTCGGGTCCTGGCAGCTGCTGGGCAGCAAAACGCTCCCAAAGAGACTGCGCTTGGGACAGGGACAAGCAAAAGGAAGCGGTAAGAAACCCATCCCGATTGTCCCAGTGAGCACAAAACACTTGAGCAGAGGGTGCCCTGAGCCTCCCGACACGACGGGCTCTTTTCAGAGCCCCAGCTCGTGCGTTTCTGCAACTCCACAAAAATCTCAGCACTGACACGAAGATGAGTTTCTTCCCCTTCAGCTCACAACGAAACCTTGAAAACAACACATCTGAAAGGCTCAGAGACCAAATGAGAGCTGAACAGAACGTGTGCCTACTTGTACGTTCTTTGTAAAGCTCCATATTTTAAACTCAGTCTCCTAAATTACACAGCTGTTACAGCCAAATGCACTTCTGTATCAGAAATGTGTGTCTTGACAAAGTGATGCTCATTTCCACCCTATTTTTAGCGGCTAAAAACCTGCTCAGCTCACAGCCAACCTGCCTCCCTGCCGCAGCCTGACCTTCCCCGCACTGCCCCGCTCTCGCTGCCGCTCAGCTCCTGGCACCTACATCCCCGAGCAGCCTCGTGCTGCGGCTCTTGCTGCGCTTGGAGGGACGTCAGGGGTCTCCTGTCTCCCGTTTGTACTTCGTGTTCATTGGGAAAATGATAAACAAATCCATCAGTTCCACTGAAGTATTTGGAGCCCTTTGTGATGGTGCTTAAGCGTGCAAGTGTGACCTGCACGTTTTAGTGCTTCTCTGCAGTTTGGTTTAAACAAAGCACCTCAACACCGCCTCATAAAAGAAGACACGAACCCGGAGTGCAAACACAGACCTGCCCTGCCTTTCCTGTCCCATCTATTTGTCAGACAATTTCCTCCATTTATCCCTGTCCTTCCCTCGGGTGAGCGAGCTGTCTGCCTGCTGGACCTTCCCGTTGTTTATCCAGCCTCCTGGCTTCTCTGCTCTTCCACAGCACCTATCACTACAGCATCCAAGAGCCGTACAAAATCCAGAAGTTTTTCCTCCACGGCAACGCTATGAGAAAAACTGGCAGCGCTTTAACTGGCCTGTGAAAGCCCACCCCAGGCCTCTGTGTGGCCCCGCTCTCCAGGCTCTCACAAGGCCCCCTCAGTAATGACCATCACCATCTTCCTCCAGGAGATGCTGGCAGAGGCAGAGCTCCTTGTGCCAACCTCACCATTCAGAAACCAAGACCTTCTAAAGTTCCATACTGAAAAAATCCAAGTATATTTTACATTTCTCTTGCTAATTTACTCTCTAAGCCTTAGTTCACATTCTCCAGCCTTTCCCTCAGCAACCATTAACATAAGAATGTTCCTTCCTTCCTTAAAAAATGACAGAGATTGCCAAAGAACTGCTAAGTTCAGAGAACTGAGGCTCGGGGAAAACATCACAAGATTCCCAGTAAAAGCCCGACAGCTGGCCACAACCAGGGGAGCCGTGTCATTCCCCGAGTAACAGCGACTTATAAACGCATCGGTGCTTACAGATCCGTTCTTCCAGGGCAGGGACCGGTGTGGCAGCCGCCTCTGCAGCCTCCGACGGGCATTCTTCCAAGGGGCAGCGCTGATCATCCATCCGGTTGCTCTGGAACTTGCTCAGCAGGTCAAAGAAGCATTCCTCATCCGAAGGGGTCCGGTTGATTTTCTGGAAAGAGAGTGAAATAGAGAAGAGAGTCAGAACGCCCCAAACAACTCCCCGGGTCCAATCGCTCCGTCTGGGGCGGCCTCAGCAATGTGTGCCCTCTCCTGCTCTGTTTGAGGCCGGCTCCTGGCTGTGCCCACAGCTTGCCAAGCCCCACAGCCTGCCGGGGGTCACCGCTACTTGGTCCCTCTGTCCCCCTGGCTCTGAAATAACCTCTCCCTTTTTCTCTTGCCACCCTTTGGTGTGGACAATCTTAAGACCATCCTCCAGAGGAGACCACGTGAAGGTCCCCTCTTCCCACAAGGACCCCTGAGTTGGGAGCAGGGTGAAGAGCTGCTCTGCGAGACAGGGCATCTGTGGAGAGCTGTGTCTCCCCCCGCCAGCAGGTCACTTGCTGTCCCCCGAGGGTCTGGAGCCCCAAACCAGAGCCAGGCTCCCACCAGAGACCAGAGGAGCCTCACGCAGAGCAGCCTCCGTTGCTGCAGAGCGTCTCGAGTGCTCAGGACAAACCGGAGGCTGAAGGGAAAAGAGGGAGGAAAGGAGACAGCATCCACCCTGGCACAGCTCCGCCGGGGAGAGGAGCTTTGGGCTGGCAAAGGGGTGGGTTCAGAGAGTGACCGTGGTCAGGAGTGTGAGGGACGAGGGGGAACCGTGCGGGTGCCTTGGCTGGAGCGTTGTCGTGTGCCCAGCCGAGGCTCAGCTCCAGCTCGGGGATGCCAGCGCCCAGCCGTCCTTCCTCATCACCTAAATTTAACCTTTGTGGGCCACTGTCTCCCTCTCTCCCAACGCTTCCTTCCCGTGCTCCCGTGTCCTCAGCGCACCACGGGTTCTAACGGTCACCCAGCTGCAAATGCCACAAAATGACAGTTTTGCATGGAAACGGTTCTTGCATGAGAGCCCCAAATAAGCACCTTGCACCAGACAGGGATATATTTATGCCGCGCTGCAGAAGGGTTTGCGTTCGAGGCAGCCGTTCGAAGGCGCTGAGCTGTGTCCGGGGCCAGCGCGGAGCGGGGCTGCGTGTCCCGCGCTGGGAGAGCGAACCCGGCGCAGCAGGAACAGCTGATCTTTCCGAGGAGCCGCTCGGAACGGGATGTAAAATTAGACCGTGATAAGAGGGGCATCTGCCAGGCTCAGGAAGCCGACGTGCTGAGCTGGTCCCACCAGATGCTGGAAAAAAATACCACAACAGAAACCAACCAAAAAGTCCTATAACGGGATCTGCCTGTGCTGAGCTATTTTTCCAGCACGGGGCTGGGGAAGGCCAGTCTGGGAAGGGGCACTGGGACCTCCAACACATCCCACCAGAGAGAGCACAGGGACAGCCCGGAGCACCAGTGGAGTGGGGGATCAGTGGAGAAAGGGATCTCTCCTCGGCTGTGCATGAAGCAGAGCCCCTCTCCCAGCTCTGCTGGTGGCCGTCCCGGGCCGACGGGGAGCCCTCCCCCTCCTACCATGTTCCCAGCACGTTCTCTCCTCCGTTCCCAGCAGAGAGTATTCCCCGGGACAGAGGAACCCGAAGCCCTTCAAGGGAGGCCTGGGCTGGGCAGAGCCTCGTGCTGACAGGGTTAAAGCCGCGAGTTGGATTCAGTAAATGAAGGGAAACGATTTTCCCGTATGCTAAGCGAAGCAGATGAGATGCTCTCAGCTTCTATTTAGGGCAGCGTCAAAATTAGCAGCGGGCCAGAGAGGAACATTAGCAATGTGGGAGCTGATCAGGGAGGGGAAAAACCCCTCTCACCTCTTCCCACGTGCCGATCTGCTAATGAAATAGCGGCTCAGACGGACCCTCTGAACCGTCAACACTCGCACCTTGGAAATCAAAGCTTGCTTGGGCTTGAACCGAGGATGAACTACATCTCACAGCTCTGCTTTGTTGGCTTGCGTGACCCAAATTTCAGGCTCGAGGAGGATGCCGGCTCATTCACTCCAAACCTCCCTCTCGCTTCCCCGCAGCCACATGGAGTGAATCGGAGCAGCCGCAGCTCCACAGGAGAAGTTTCCCCTCGCAGGGAACAGCCGGGCAGAGCCCCCAGCTTGGGGCTTCCCCCCAGCAGAGACCAGATTCCCCCCCCCAGGGTGCATCCTGCCAGGGACCCTCCGATTTCCCGTGTCACGATCTCTGCTCAAAACGTGCCCAGGAGAGGAAAGGATGCTCCGAATCATTAGGAAGAGCAGCCAGTGCATGCCAAGTGCGGGTCAGGGCTGGCTGCCTGCCTGGCTACCTCCTGGTACGGTGGCACCCAGAGGGGCAGGCGGCCGGTGCCCGTGGGCCAGCGTTAGGGCTTTCACGTGCTGTGCCAGCCCGGGACGTGGGGTACCACAGGGCACGCTGTTGTGCCAGGCTCCCTCCAGTGCTGCCCCAGCCAAGCCCTGCCCCAGGCCTGCACATCTCTAATTAAAATGCCCAAATATGACAAGGCGCAGAGCGCTTGGCTCCCTCCACTCACAGGCTGCTCCCGGCCCCGAGGAAGGAGCTGTGAGGGCAGATGGATGCACAATCACACCCTGGGGCCCACCATCTGCTGCCGAGCTCTGCTTGCCCAGGGCTTGGCACATCCAGGATGGTCAGGAGGCTCTCAAGAGCCAGGGCATCCCCTAACGGCGCCGAGCAACAGTCCTGCAACAGGACAGACACACAACAACCGGTCACCACAGGCCCAAGACCCAGAGCCCTAAATGGTTCCTGGGCAGCAGCTTTGGTTTCCAGCCCCGAGACCAACTCTCACCCCACGGGTGACGTCTCTGCCCGGCCTCATCCCTCATCCTCTGCTCAAATTCTGCCAACTGTTATTTTGCCCCACTTAGCCAGCCTCTACCACGGGCAAGCCAACACCATTTGCACTGGTCAGATGGACCTGTACCCACAGCCCAGGGGCTGCTGACACCCCAGAGATCACCCCCAGGGCAGCTCTGGCTGCAAACACACTCGCCCTCGGCACGGGCACAGAGACACAGACGCCTTTCCCCACGTGGGGACGAGGACAAGTGTGGAGCCTCTGCTCCTACTCCCTGACCTCAGGGCAAGGACAGGGACAGCCACTGGCCCAGGCAGGTGGAGGTCCCATACGTGGGAGGGTCAGAGCTTTATTCCCATTTTCTGAGCGGTGTTTCCTCCCGGACGCTGCCGGCTCATCCGAGAGCCGAGCAACTTGGCTGAGGACAGCCCGGGAGCAGGACTGGCTCACCTGAAACAGGTCTCCCTCCCTGGAAGGCATCCAGGCTTCCGCATACGTCTGTTTGCTGATGGATGAGCCGGCTGTTTAACCTGCCAGGTTGGATCCGGGATGTGTAAAAACACAGCTGAGGTGCTGGAAAGGCAGCAAAGAGCAGCTGCGGGGGGTGACGGGGGCCCCGGGGAGCCCCTCGGCTTGGCTGGGACGGGGGGAGCCCAGTGTCGGGGCTGCCCCAAGCCTCTGCCTCAGGTCCCTGCCCTGCAGAGCACAAACGCACCCTATTTCCTCTCCAATAAACTCTCACTCATGCTAAATAAAACCTTCCAAAATCTCTGGCCGAGAAGGTCCTGGGTTGCCCAGCTCTGTGTCCCCCGCAGGGCCCAGACCAGCAATCCATGGGGACATCCCTCAGACTGGCTGCTCCGGCCGCGCCATTTTCGCTCAGATGCAAGAAAGCCATTAAACAAGGGCAGAAGGCCTAATTGCAAGAACTAAATCACTTTCCAGCTCTTCACACCCAAAGCCACGGCCCACAAACACCCCGCAGGGTTTCCACCCTTGGACACCGCTGCCCACCGGGGTCTGCAGAGAAGAGCCCTTCTCTGACACGTTCCTGAGCCCCATCCCGGGATCAGCAGAGGACATTTTAATTATTTCTGAGCTAGTTTCACATGGTGAGGGTCCTGTAGAGCAGGACACGACACTCCTTGGCAGACAGGTAAGGGGGTCCTCATGCCTATCCTGGGGCAGAAGCGATTTGGTCGGAGCAGGGCAATGCCACTGGCCCTGTGGCTTGGGCTTTCTGCTCCACGACGCTGCTCCAGCTCCCAGGCAGCACCCTGTCCCCAGTCCTATTTGGCCCCTGAGCAGCCCATACCCACCACCAACTCTGCTCTCCCACCACACAGCAGCTGTTAGAAATACCCTCAACCCAAAGGGTCTGGCGATGGTGGCTTCTCCCACAGCTTTCTGCTGCCCCCCCAGGTTTAAAGTCAGCTCGGGCAGAGGCTCCTCGGGGGGCAGCGGCAGCTCTCCCTGCATCTGCTGCTGAGCCCCACCAAAAGCCTGCCCCATCATGGCTGCATGACAGCACGCTCCTGGGACAGGGCTCCAGAGGCCCCCAAGGACCACAGCAGATATCTCCACAGCGATTCCTGCTGCTGTCATGTGCTGAAAGCACCTGCTGCACCAGGCATGGGTGAAATGTCCCCTTCAAAGGGAGCACTGCCCAGCAGACCAAACTGCAGACACCCTCGTGAGCTACCCAAAGGGCCAAACCTTGTTCCTCTGTCAGATCGGCTTCTCTTTTCACAGCCGGTGTCCCCACGGGGCACTGCTCTGCCTTTGGTCTCCCTCCTCTCCTCCAGGCTCAGTGTCCTGCAGACCTGTCTCAGTGAAGCCCGGACATGTCACTCTGAGGGGGCTGCCGTTGCCCTGCCTGTGGGCACAACCTGCTGCCCAGTCACCAATGGACCCTGATGGGTCTGACACAGTGGGATGCAGCTCAGGAGCTGCTGTTCGAAGAAGGTCTGGCCCTGGTGTGTGTGCCAGGTCAGGGACCACACAGTAGTTGTCACCGCTACTCGCAGAGCAGCCCCTCAGAGAGGACTGTCTTGGCATTTAAACACGTCCACCACCAGTTCCTCCTCCTCACCTTATTTCAGTAAGACGACAACCTGGAGGCAAAGTGACTTGACCATGGCCCGCAGTGATGCAGTGGCAGAGCTGGGACAGGACCCAGCGATCTGTCCCCAGGGCCAAGCTCTCGACTGCAAAGAGTTCTTGGAAAAATTGTGCCCCTTGTTCTAGCAGGCAGTTATCTGCCCAGGCCCTGGCAGATATTCATCCCAACACATCTACGCCCGCATGCCATACCTTATCCGTCTCTCCTTCTATAAACCCGACACATCACAACTGCTTACCTACTTTCTTTTCAAGGCAGTTGACCCCAAAATCACCAGGCAGGAGTGGGGCTGGGGTGGTGCTAGTGGCTGCCAGCGCCGGGAGCACTTTATCCTGGGCTGCCCTGCTGCCTGCCAGCCCCCTGTGTGCGGCTTTGCTTTATCCCTGCATCACCCAACACCTCGCCCCGGAGGAAACCGCCGTGGAGGCCAGCACCACCACCCCAAACCCCCTCACCTCGTGGGTGGCATCAGGCTCTGAACTGACTCCCCCACCTCATCGCTTCAGCTGGCAAAAGGCACTGAAGGGGAGGTTTGCAAAGAGCCTCCCGATAGGTGAGGCTGGAAAAGAGAAGTGGAAGGAAACCCCTGACCAAAAGCCTCAGTCTGTTTTACCGAGAGATGAAATGTCTGGAGCATCATCCCTGGGCTTGGGAGCGGGGCTCTCCCAGTCCCCAACGGCTCGGTGCTGGCTGGATTCTCCACTCCTCCATGAGACCATCATCCTCCGTGTCAGAGAAGCTGTTGAACTTGTCCGGTCTTTGCTGAGGACAGCACTTCCCTTTCAATGCCAATCCTTCAGCACTGCTGCCACGCTCCCTCCCAACCGGCCGGGCTGGCACCCCGTGCCCCCCCCCCCCGTGAGTACAGGCGGGCACTGAGAACCACCAGCCACGCTCACCACGCTCTGCTGTGAGACATCGGCAGGCACCCGGGCAGCCTCTGCACTGCTTGCATCTGTTTCCCATAAAGTTGCAAAAAATATTAATAACAACAAGTTCAAACCAAGGCTACCTGAAAACTTGAAAAAAAAAAAAAACAAAACCCCAAGCGTACACAGGCAATATCCAAACCCTGGCCCGAGTAAATCTCTCTTCTGTTTCTCTGTATCTACCTCCTCCTCTTACTCCCCATCTAGCCTCTCGTTTCAGAAGGGAAACGCAAACAAAAAACTGAGTTTTACTTACTGACCTCAGCAGCCAGCTCTTCCCCAGGCTCCAGCTTTTACAAGTCCATGGCGAGACGGACCTCAGCTCGCGGGGCTGCCGCTTGGATGCTCGTTAGCGGCCAGGGAGAGCTCTCCCCAGCTCCGCTCCGGCTGCCAGAGGAGCAGAGATTTATGCGGAGCGCGGAGCCATGTGAAGAACGTCTCCAGCACCAGTGACCCGCTGGGTGCCGAGAGGCAGCTTAAAGCGACAGCCCCGCTCGCCACGCTCCTCCCGGAGTCACCCCTCTGCCCTCAACCCGGGGGGTGGGCTCCAGCGAAGCTCCTCTCTCCCTCACCTCGCTGCCACGATCCCCAGCGTTATTAGATGATGCTCTCAAACACAGAGCGGAGCTATGTGAATATTTAGCTTTCCTTCCACCTCCTCACCTCCTACCCACCACACACACTTTACCTTAAAAATAGATTGGGATCAATTTTTCCTAAACTACATCTGCAAACACGCTCAGCTCTACAGGCACACGCACCGCGGCAGTGAATGCACCGTGCACACACACACACACACACACACACACACACACACACACAATATGATCACTCCAATTTAAAGCACCACAATATTGAAGGACCATTTTTAGCTCCTGATAGCCCCCCTGCTCTTCATATTATTAGATATGTGATTTTTTTTTTTTTTGTCCTATTGCAAAATCCAAAGACATTCCGCCATAAGCATCTCTTAATTTAAACGTACCACTGTTAACAGAGAGAAATTTCTAATTGCAACAAGGTTTTAAGCACGGCAAGATGGAAATGCTATGCAGCAGCCAAAGAACTGTTCTTACCTCCCATTTATGAAATGAGAATTTCTGACAGTGAAATGGGTGACTGGAAAGAGAAGCAGCTTGCCAAAGGCCACCTGGCAGGGCAATGGCAAAAGAGGGACAGTGCCCCATTGGCACTCTCGGCTCCCTGTCCACACTGCCTTGCACTTCATTCTCGTTTTTCATTGCAAAAGTAGGAAATTTCTTTATCCTGAACAAATGCAACTTCTGGGGACTGCCCATGCCTTTCCATAGCAGTAAATTTGTTTCCAGGAGCCACACAGCAATTAGAAACATGGGAACTGTGTGGGGTCTGAGATCAGGACTCCTGGCTCCATACCTGTGCACAGAACACAGCGAGTTCTGGAGAGCTGCCTGGCAGAAAAGGACCTGGAGGTGTTGGTGGACAGCCGGCTGAACATGAGCCAGCAGTGTGCCCAGGTGGCCAAG